>CM045768.1:14881526-15424999 GCA_025200525.1 Camellia lanceoleosa
GCAAGCTGATCCCAAACAGAGTACATTTGAGATAAAAAGTCATTAATGGACTGATTGGATTCTTGGCGCATGCGGTGAAGTTGGCTCTGAAGTTAATATTGATGAGCTAGACTAGTAGTCTGATATATTTCTTTCAAAAAATCCCAGATGTCTTTTGCAGGAGAAGTGACAGAGTCAAGCTGAAAGCGACCAAACTGAAGACTGATAGAGGTAACAGAAGTATTGCGAAACCAGGTAATGATTTGGTAATTCTTGCTGTCCCATTCCTCAAGTCGGTCTTCATATGTAGCAGTAGCAGTAGTAGCAGTGTCTTTTACTGGTTGAGTCACATCCCCGGTGATAATTTGCCAGAGCTTCTTTCCTTTGAGGAAGGAAGACATGGCTTGGGCCCATAGGACATAGTTGGAACCATTCAAAATAACGGAAATGGGATGAGAGGCATCATGACGATCCATAATAATAGGTGAATATGGCAAAATAAATAGGAGCAGACCTGTAGAAGCAAAATTAGGTAAAACAGAGTGTACCAGTGAGTCCGGAAGGTCGAAAATAGCTAGGAAAGGTGTGTTGCGCCGATGACGTTAGCGAGAGTGATGAAGTGCACGCGAAGCGAAGAGGTGCAACAAGACGATAAGCGAATGGCGCAGCGCGCGACAAGAGCAGATTTGGCGTACGCGGGTGCACGATAGTGAAGTGGCGACGGAGGAGAGGGCGCGTGGAAGCGCGTGACGGACGTGAGCAGCAACTGATGGCGCGTGCAGGCGCGTGGGAGAGTGCTGGCGAAAGTGATGACGCGCCGAGGACAAAAGCTGTGCGTGGAGCGCGTGAGATGCTTTTTGAGGACAGGCGTGGTGCCGTTGGAATCGTAAGAAAATTCCGAGCGGTTTGGTGTAGTGCCACTGTGTACGGGACTAAACACCAAAATCGTAAATTGCCAGAAATGTAATTCTGGACTCTGATACCATGAAACAATAGTTTGGGGGAGAGAGAGAGAGAGAGAGAGAGAGCAACTGATAGCTCTGTATAAATTGTACATTTGTGTGTTTACAATAGCTCTCTTTTATAGAGAGAATGTGCACCGAAAGCATACATTTAAATAATATGCACTAAGCCGCACTAAACTAAAGCTACCACTAAGGAACTAAAGTATTCACAGCACTAAGCCTAAAGTAGAACAACACTAAGCCTAAAGGGCTAAAGTAGAACAGCACTAACTAAAGTATTATAACATATTAACATAGATCATGACGCACTATAAATCTATTTTGTTCACATCATTTTTTAATTGAATAAAAATCAATCGTCCATACATCAATAGTTACACAAAAATTCGTTTAACAATTGATTTTTTTTACCGTTGATATCCGAAAAAGATGACCTTTCGGATAAGGTTTGATAGAAAAGCTTTGGTACTATAAAAAAAAATATAAATAAATACATAAAAGCTTTAAAAAATTGCAAAAACAGTAGAGATATATTTTTGTTCAGTGATGTTAGAGACTGTTAATTTAGTGATTTTAAATCCATCACTAATAAGGTGACAATAAAAAAAAAAAAAAATAGACACAATATTATAATAGTAGATGAGATTAACTACCACATCATTAATATAACTCGAATTAAAACTCCCACTCATTTTCTTATTTTGTTATCTTCTCGGTGTTGTGTTGTGTTATGTGACAGCTTAGCAACCAGGGTTACTTGGTTTGCACAACACGTGGCACTTTAATTGACGCAAGAAGAAAACCAATATCCTTTCATCTGATTTTTATCAGATTTTTAGCAACCAGGGTTACGTGGTTTGCTCTAATTCAATTCATTTATTACTTCATAATATCTTGTGATCGGTTAATAAATTTTAGTTTCGTTAAAAATATTAAGTGTATGAAAAAATTAAATTTTTTTTCCTACAAATTAAATTTAGTGAAATTAATATATACTAAATAAAATTATTTAGCTTTGAGAAAGGAGTTTTGGAAAAAAAAATTCAAAAAAATTGTTTAATTTGAGATTTTTCTCAAAAAAAATTTAAAATTACTTTATCTCTCTTACACATCAATTAATTATTTTTTTTCTCTCTTCTCTCGTTCTCAATTACTTTTTTTCTCACACATATCTATTTAATTATAATAAAATATCAAATCATTCTAAACTCTCAAATTTTAAAATTACTTTTAAAATATACAACTAAACAAATCAAAATTTCTTCTAAATTCTCTTCCCAAAACCTTTTTTAAAAATCATTTTCTCACAATCAAATCAAACACACCCATATTTTCAAAATGAAGAGTTTAGTCTTTGTCGGCCTACTTGGACCCGTCTTCATCATATCAACCATTTATCATGTAGGGGTGTTTGACGTGAATTAGAAGAGTGATTATAACTTATTTTAATTTGAGAATTTGTGTTAGATTATTTGATATAATTTTTATTTATAATTTTTGAAGTAAAAATAATTTAAATAAGTTGAGAAAAATTAATTATTTAAAAATTAGGGAAGGGTTACTTCTGCTTACAATTTTTTGATTATTAATTTTTAACTTATAATAATTCACGCCAAAAACCCTCATAAGATTTATCAAGAATAATTATTTTGGAAAAGAAATTAAGTTAATTGAATATTAGTAATCACATGATCTAATTTTGAAATTATCAATATTTATCAGTTACACTTTTACATTAATGATCTCCTGAACTCACCCTATAGAAGGGTGTTTGGTGAGACTTTTTTGAGCTGATTTATGGCTTCTAGTTTTTAAAAAGTTATTTTAGATTGTTTTGTTAAACTTATTTCAAACAGTTTCTGATTCTAACAATTTATTTTAAGTCAAAAAAATTGATTCTGAGAAACTGCTCAGCTCTTACTTCTCTGATTCTTAACTTCTACTGTAGACATGTTAATTCACGATTATACGCTTAGATTTTTTTATTTTTTATTTTTTTAAAAATAGAAAAAGTCCCAAATGAACTATAAAATATTATCATTATTTTTTATGAGAAATGTAGACAAATAGTAAATAATAAAAAATAAAAATTAATTAAAAAAGCTACTTTACAGTTTATTTAACAAACATTACTTAACAACTTAAATCTATAATCCAACAGGTATACTAAACAAATTAACAATTTCTGATTAAAATCATAATCTATACTCTATTTTAACAATTACACCACAGCACCAAAATGGGTAATTTAGATAATGACACACTATAAATCTATTTTGTTCGCATCATTTTTTAATTGAATAAAAATCAATCGTTCATACATGAATAGTTAGACAAAAATTCGTTTAACAATTGATTTTTTTTACCGTTGATATCCAAAAAAGATGACCTGTCGGATTAGGTATTCTCTACAAATTAATTTTATTTTTATAATTTATGATTGAGAGAATAGGAAATATGCTTTTATTAGGACACAAATGATAGGGATCTTTGCTAAATTACTAATTTTTTTTTTACCAATTATAACATGAATGTGATCGAGTATGGAGCCAATGTATAAAAATTGATAAAAAAATTATAGTATGCCGTTTGGAAAATGGGTTGGCTTTTTGACTATTTTAATCTGGGTTAAAAAGCTTGATTTGGAACGGATTTTTTGACTTTTTTGACTTGTTTTGTGAGAGAAGAGTGTAATGATTATGGATTGAATAATGTTTTAGAGCACTAAATTGGGAGCTCTAGAGCATCACTAATGATGTGGCACAGTGGCCCCCACCAAAGTGATGTGATGTGATGTTTTGACTTCAGTTGTTTTTTTTTTTTTTTTTTTTTTTTTTTTTTTTTTTTTTTTTTTAAGCTCATTAGAGCTATTAGTGGTCCAAAAATTAGTGGGATGTATCACCACTCTTATGGATTAGATGTGATGTTTAGTTTTTTGTGGCTAAAATAATTTATTTTGTCTTTTATGGCTACAATAGTCAAAAAAGTCCCAAATAACTCTTCCCAAACGGAGCATTAGTAGTCTTATTTTAGTTTGGAAAAATTACTGACATTTTTTTAAAATTTTTTTAGTTTTATCCATAAGATTTTAACAAAAAATGAGGAGTTTTCTTATCAGGCCTAAAACAAGTACTGGATTTGCAACCCCTTGAACTGGCCCTGATAAAAAAAAAAAAAAAAAAAAAATCACTTTGCTTGGTTCTATTTTTTGAAAAATATTTTTTAGAAAATTTTACTTTCTTATTTTTCATATTTTTTTGTTTTTACTAATTTTTTTAATATGTTAAGCAATTTTTTTTTTTTTTTTTACTTTTAGACATACCAAACATAAATATACTTAAAAAGTAAAAAATTTGTGAAAAAATCTTTTAAAAATTTACTAAATTCCAAAAATACAAAAAAAATATGAGAATTCAGTATATTTTTTATATTTTCATGTATTTATTAATTTTTGAAAATATTTTTTCACAATTTTTTTACTTTTTAGATATATCTAAGTAAGGTGCATCTAAAAAAGTAAAAAAATATTTAAAATTTTAATAACATTCACTAAAAACAAAAAAATACGAAAACCAAAAAATTGAATTTTCAAAAAATTCAATCCAAAAACACACTGAATAATTTTGACACTTCCTCACATATAGCCTACGTTTGGGATGTGGGTTAATTTTTTAATTTTTTAATTTTTTAGCTATTAGGCCTCATTTTGCATGCATTTGTTTTAGTTTAAAAGTCAAAAAATTATTAAAAAAATCAAAAAACTTATATCCTATACAAAAAAATTAAATATTAACTTTTCTCTTTACTTTTTACCTATCTTTCCTAAAAATTAAAAAATCATTATAAACCTACTAGTTTTTTTTTTACCTCATATTTTAGTCAAAAAGGTAAAAAATTATCATAAAAGCATGTTTCCAAACGAGACTTATTTGGAATTAAAAAGGCTTCGTTTAAGATAGTTTTTTTTGACTTTTTTCAACTTTTGTGAGGTAAAAAATAAAATTATTATGGTTTGAATGTGACATTTTATCTTATTAATTTTTTAACCTATTTAATCTTTGTATGATTATTTTAAATTAAAAATTTATGTCAAACATAGCCATCGTAACATTGGTTGGCTTGTGGGTGTTGTGTGTAAATAATACTGCAGGTGTTGCCAGCAATTACAAGTATAAAGGGGGATGAAGTGGTGTTTCAGAATGGCAAATCTCATCCCTTTGACGCCATTGTTTTCGCTACCGGCTTTACTAGATCTACCCACAAATGGCTTAAGGTCAAGTATATATATATACATATACACAAATAGTTTGCTAGAACCGAAAATTATAGAATTAAACTCCGTTCAAAAAAATCATAGAGTTAAATTTAGATAGCGTTTGGTTTGATTTTTAAATTATAATTTAGATCAAAAAAATTTCAAAACTCATTATCAAATAAAATTTTTAAAACTCAATTTAAAAATCTTTTTCAAAATTCATAAACAAATTTTTTTCAAAACTATATTTCTTTAAAAAAATTAAAAAATTCATTTTTTTTGTTCTTTAAAATGATTTTTTATTTTTTATTTTTTCAAAAATTATTGTTTTTAATTTTTTTGAAAAAAAAGTATTTTTATTTTTGTCAAAAAGAATATTTTATTATTTTTTTAAATATTGACAAAATAATTTGTTATGATTTAGATATATATGAATGATCTAAAAATTTTAAAATTTTAAAATTTTAAAATTTTAAAAAATAAAAATATTTTTAAATAAAAAATAAAATTTTTAAATATTTTTTAAAAAATACAACACATACATGTAATAAATACAACGCATATTAAAAAAATAAATATTTACAATAAAAAAATATTTATCCTAAAAAATAAAAATAAGAGTTTTTAAATATTTACAAATAAAAATAATCCCAAAACAATTTCAAAATACAACTCAAACTTTTTTTAAAAACTCATAATCAAACAAGTGTTCTCTTTTCAAAACTCATTTCAAAAATTAATCTTTCAAAATTTAAAATTTATTTCAAAAATTAAACCAAATGCAGTCTTTTTTTCTTTTTTTTAAATTATATAAGATAAGAATTTATAAATAGCTGACATCACCCAAGTGAGAGGATCGTGTCCAGCCTTGCGATTGATTTCCGTGCATTTTCGTAAATTTACTCCTTTTTTGTTTTTCTTCTATCTGTTGAGTATTGAAACTAATCAAAAAATTCAACACAACTCATTTTATATAAGACCAGACCTATTCAATATGTAAAATGTATTTACACAACTGGGTAAATTGTAGTTATGTTTGGCATGAATTTTTTTTTGACTATTTTACTTGTAAAAAGATAAACAAGTTAAAAAATGAATAAGATAAAATATCATATCTAAATCATAATCATTTTATTTTTTTCTCATAAAAGTAAAAAAAGTCAAAATATCCATCCAAACGAAGCTTTTTAATTATAGGATAAAATAGTTAAAAAGTTAAAAAATCTATCTACATTTCAAACGAAGGCTGTGATGACACTATATTTTTAAATATTTCATTCGTAAATTTACTCCTTTTGTATTTCTTTAATCAGTTGAGTATTGAAATTAATTATAGAATTCAACACAACTCACTTTTATATAAGACCAGACATATTCAATATGTAAAATGTATTCACACAACCGGATAAACTGTGATGGCACTGTAATTTTAATTTTTAAAAATATTTTTATGTATTTTTTTTTTTTTTTTTGTGAAACAGGGAGACAATTACTTGCTGAACAAAGATGGTCTTGCAAACCCCAGTTTTCCTAACCACTGGAAGGGGCAAAATGGATTATATTGTTGCGGACTAGCAAGGAGAGGATTTTATGGAGCTGCAATGGAGGCCCAAAACATAGCCGATGATATCAAGTCAGCTCTGTGATTTCCAACTAATACATTCAACTTTGTAGCACCACATTTCTCAATATTGTTCTACTAAATAGATGGGTGGAAGTCAACTCATGTTACAGTTTGTTCAAGAATACAATATGAAAAAATAAAAATGAGTGAGGTTACTAAAAAGAGAAACATTAATAGTTTTAAAGTGATATGGGTCTTACATGATGGGATGTTTTACTTTTTTGTATTTTTTTTTTTTTGGTTTTTTTTTTCAAATTTTTTTCTCATTAGTGATTAATTAATGCTCTTAAATTAGTGAGACGAATTATTATTGTAAAAAATTTATGATTCCCAAACTTTTGATACAGTTTGATGCGACTAATTTAGCAAAACTACTAAAAGAGGCTCAGGTTTCGATCAATGATCCTGAATCCCAGATCTTTACCCTTCCTCAGATTTTCAAGACAACCTATTTAGGATACATGTAGGTAAGAAACTATTTTAACTCGTAAAATCAATACATTTACCAATTTCAAAAATCAAAGAGAGACATTCATGAGCGATCAGACTTGCACAAACATTAATGCTGTGTTTGGTTGAGGGATTTGAGGAGGAATTTGGAAAGGGAAATGGAAAAGGTAGGTGAAATGTGAAAAAAATATATCTACATTTCACATAGTTTCACACACCTTTTTCCTTTCTCTTTCCAAATTTCTCTCCAAATTTCCCAACCAAACACAGCATAAAGAATCATATTGCAGTTCACTCGATGAACAAAATAATGTGAGGTGAAACCAGAACTTACCTAGCATTAAATATAATAGGTGGAAGAAGGTATATAAAGAAAGATTTCTCACCCAATTATGTTGGTTTATTTTAATATTTAATATTTAATATTTATTTATTTATATATTTTGGTTATGAATTTTTTCTTGTCTTGTTCATAAATCTCATCTTGTTTATGAATGGAGATTCATTACTTTGGTGATCATTTGTCTTGTTCATAAATAGAAATTAATAAGAATTCATGAATTTGGTAGTGAGTTAATATTTGGATACACTTTCTCTTTTCTCTAGGTTTATGGTTATTATTATTTTTTGGTGTATTTTGTAAAGTCCTAGTGGCCTATAAAATAGTTCCTCTTATCTACTCTTTTCTACACTAACACAACAACTATTTTCTATACAAGACAAATTACTAATAAACAAGGGTGTTTTCCTTGGTGGAGATTTACGTTCACCATCTTATGTAGAGTTGGCCTGAATCATACGACAAGCGGTCGAGCTGTTGTATCCTAGAGGGGACAAGTCATAGTTTTGTGACTGTTGCATCGGTATTTGGGTTCTTCCTACCGTAGTGAGCTTGATCTCCTTAAAGAAAGCGAGATATCCATGCCTCAGCCTGATCTATTTGTATCTCATTTTCTTTGTATTATTTATCAATAAAATATACTTTTTTCTGGTATTTTCACCAACAATTTTAAGGAGATCAACCATGGAACAAGTACCAGAAAAAATCAATGATGGAATTGGAGATCTCAACAAGCCTTTCAAGTTCAAGGGAGTTCATTTTAAGAGGTGGAAAGGAAAAGTTCTTTTTTACTTCAGCCTTTTGAAAGTTGCATATGTTCTTTCCGAGAAGAACTCAAACAAAATCCCAACCGAGGAGATGAATGATGAAGACTACGAGGCACATAAAGCAAAAGTGGCTTTCTACAATACAGATGAGTATAAATGTCGTTTTGTATCTCTTAAATTGCTTTGCTGATCAATTTTATGATTACTATGACACCACTTACACTTTTGCAAAGAAAATTTGGAAAGCTTTACAGGCTAAGTATGATACTGAAGAAGCAGGAGCAAAAAAGTATGTAGCTAGGCGTTTTTTTCACTTCCAAATGGTGGATGGAAAATCTGTTGTAGAGCAAGTACAAGATTTCCAAATGATAGTCGTAAAAGTAAGGTCTGAAAGCATCAAGATTGGTGACAACTTGGTAGTTGCAGGACTTGTTGACAAGCTACCGCCATCTTGAAGAGAATTCCAAAAGAGCATGCGCCACAAACAAAAGGAGACTTCTTGAGAGGCGTTGATCACTCGCATCCGAGTCGAAGAGGAGGCTAGAGGTCAAGATGTATTAATAACACAAGCGGGTGATGAAAATTCTACCACAAAGGTAAACTTTGTTTTAGCAAATAATAACTTACCCAAACGTCACAATTCCAAGAATACTTATTTGAAGCCTTATAAAAAGAATATGAAGAATTATGGTAAACCTCATAATAAATGGATTAATCCAAATATGAACCAAGGTCCATCACCTCCACAAAATTTTACATTGTTTTATCTGTGACAAAAGTGGGCATATTGCTCGAAGTTGTAAATTCCGAAAATGTGCACTTGCCTGAAAGGCTAATGTTATCGAGGAGCCATTTGTGGCGATGATTACAGACATTTGCATGGTTAATTATGTAGACGGTTGGTGGGCAAATTCTAGTGCCAATAGACATGTTTGTTATGATCAAGCTTGGTTCAAGGTGTACACTCCCTTTAACGATGAGAAAACAATTATGCTTGGTGACTCTAGTTTAACCAAGATACCTGGGAGTTGTGAGGTTGACCTTAAGTTCACCTCTGGACGTGTGCTTACTTTAAAACACATGCTTTATACACTGTCCATGAGGAAGAATTTGATGTCAAGTTATCTGTTGAATAAGGCTGGTTTTAAGCAAACTATGGAATCTAATCAATATGTGATTACCAAAAAGGGTATTTTTGTGGTAAGGGTTATGCTTGTGATGAGATGTTCAAATTGAATATTGAGATTAATAAACCATCTAAAGTGACAAAAAATTTTAAGAAATGTGAAGTTTGCAGTAAAGCAAAAAATTACTAAGAGGCCTCATAAAAGTGTTGAAAACAATACCGAATTGCTAGAATTATTTCATACTGATTTGTATGAGTTTGAAAGAATTTTAACTCGGAGTGGTAACCGATATTTTATCACTTTTATTGATGATATTTCAAAATACACAAACGTATATTTATTAAAAAATAAACGTGATACTTTTGAGAAATTTAAAGAATTCCTTCTTGAAGTGAAAAATCAATTCGGTAAAAAAATTAAGAGAATTAGAAGTGATAGAGGCCGGGAGTATGAAACTCTTGGATAAAACTCTTTTGTTCAGTCATTGGGAATTATTCATGAGACTACTCCACCATATTCACCTTCATCTAATGGCGTAGCTGAAAAAAAAAATAGAACGTTAATTGACTTGACGAATGCTATGCTTATTGATTCAGGTGCTCCCTGAAATATTTAGGGCGAGGTTATTTTGACAGCTTGCCATGTGATACACAGAGTGCCACACAAAAAGACTAAAATTGTACTTTACGAGTTGTGGCGGGGCCATAAACCAAATCTAAGTTATTTAAGGGTTTGGGGTTATTTAGTTTTTGTGAGGCTTCAGATCCAAAAAGACCTAAATTGGGTGAACGAGCTTCCACCTGTGCTTTTCTTGGGCATGCGTTAAATAGTACAACTTATAGATTTTTTGACATGGAAAATAATATTATTTTTAAATCAGGTGATACTATTTTTCATGAAAATAAATTTTTTTTTAAAATCTAGAAATAGTTTGGGTCAAATAATTTCTGAAAATTTTTTATCCATGTCTAGCTCTTCTACTCCGTCTTAAGTTTTTCAAGAACTAGAAAATTTTCAAATCCAACCAAGAAGAAGTAAATGAGCTAGAGTTGAAAAAGATTTTGGTCTTGACTATTAATTTTACAATGTGGAAGAAATTCCTCTTACGGTGCAAGAAGTTTTATCGTTACCTGATGTTATTTTCTGGAGAGAGGTTATAAATGATGAGATAGGTTTATTACTTTCAAATAAAACATGGAAGCTAGTGGATTTACCTCCAGGTTGTAAAACTATTGGGTGTAAAAGGGTCATTGGTAAAAAACTTAAACCGGATGGAACTATAGATAAATATAAAGCGAGACTTGTCGTTAAAGGTTTTAAGCAACAAGTTAATCTTGATTTCTTTGATACTTTTTCTCTGGTTACTAGAGTTACATCCATTAGACTGTTCATAGTAGTGGCTGCAATTCATGATTTAAAAATTCATTAAATGGAAATAAAAACAGCATTTTTAAATGGAGATCTAGATAAGAAGATTTACATGAACCAACCCGAAGGTTTTGTGAAGCTTGGCCAAGAAAGTAAGGTGTGTAAGCTAACTAAATCCCTTTATGGTTTAAAACAAGCTCCTAAATAGTGGCACGATAAATTTGATTCCTGCATGCTTAAGAATGGCTATAAGACTAATGAATGTGATAAGTGCATATATTATAAAACTTGTGAGAATGCACATGTAATTATTAGCCTATATGTAGATGATCTACTTATTTTTGGCTCTAATTTGCATATTATAAATGAGACTAAAAATATGCTTAATAGTCACTTTGATATGAAAGATCTTGGTAAAGCCAATTTTATTTTGGGAATTAAAATTACCAAGACTAAGGATGGCATTTTTCTTAATCAGTCGCATTATATTGAGAAAATTTTAAAGAAATATAACTTTCTAAACTATAAACATGTTGCTACTCCTTTTGATGCAAGCATACATTTATTTGTTGTAACAAATGAAAAAGAAGTGATTAATCAAAAAGAATATGCTAGCATGATTGGTAGTTTGAGACATGCTACTGACTGTACTAGACCTGATATTGCATATACTATTAGAGTACTTAGCAGGTTTACAAGCAAGTTAAGTCGAGATCATTGGCTAGCCATGGGAAGAATTATGAGATATTTATTTGGTACCAAAAATTATGGTTTATTTTATAACAAGTATTCTGCGTTACTTGAGGGATATAGTGATACTGATTGGAACACTTTGTCAGGTGATTCTCTCTTTACCTCGTGTTTTATTTTTACCTTAGGTGGTGGTGCTATATGTTGGAAGTCTAAAAAACAGACTATAATTGCTAATTCTACAATAGAAGTTCAGCTTATAGCGTTAGCTTCAGCATGTGAGGGAGCGAATTGGTTGAGAGATTTGTTACATGAAATCCCTTTTTGGAAAAAACCAATTCCTCTTATGTTAATTCATTGTGATAGCACTGCTGCTATTGGTAGAGTGAACAACCATTTTTATAATGGTAAATCCAGACCTATTCGAAGGAAATATAGTAATGTGAGATCCTATTTGAGTAATGGCATCATAACTGTGAATTATGTAAAATCTTGTGATAATCTTGCGAATCTGTTAACTAAGGCCTTGGCAAGAGATAGGGTTTGGAATACATCGAGGGGGATGGGTTTGAAGCCTATAAAATCATAAACCATGTATAAGGATACCTAACCTAGGGACCAGAGATCCTATAACTAGGTTCAATGGGAAGGACGAATCATATGGTGGTTGTAAAAATGCACTCTTTAATATTTTGTTATACATCCCTATGATGTACGTGTATTTGTCCTGTAATGTTAGAGGGCTGAGTTTTTATACTCTTAATGAAATTCTGTAGCTCTTGTTGAGTGAGGTGTGTCAATTACAAGAACATCCTTGACAGATTTCACCTATGTGAGCATGAAAGTGGGGCCACTTTCTATGAGAACAAGGTTTATTCTCAAATATGCTCATGAAAACTGAGATAAGCACAAGGCCATAATGTGCTAGCTATTAAAAGCTCATGTTAACACCTGGATTATTATGTGTGAGCAGTAATACTTTATTTTCTCTAAGTAGTCATAGTTCAAGTCTGAGACCACTACTGACTCTGGAGTAAAGGTTGCTATTTCACTAATGAAGGTTCAATACAGAGCACACCTTCATGATGCATACCAGTCTATTTTTGTTTGGTAATCTCTCTTGTCATTTTGATATTAAAATGAGTGAGGGATTGTTGGACCATTTTATTATCTTTTATTTATTTATTTATTTATATATTTTGTTCATGAATCTTCTTTTGTCTTGTTCATGAATCTCATCTTGTTCATGAATGGAGATTCATTATTTTGGTGTCCATTTGTCTTGTTCATGAATAGAGATTAATTAGAATTCATAAACTTGGTAGTAAGTTAATATTTGGATACACTCTCCATTTTCTCTAGGTTCATGGTTATTATTATTTTTTGGTGTATTTTGTAAAGTCCTAGTGGCCTATAAAATAGTTCCTCTCATCTACTCTTTTCTACACTAACACACTAACTATTTTCTATACAAGAGAGATTATTAGCAAAGAAGAGCGTTTTTCTTGGTGGAGCTTTGGGTTCACCATCTTGTGTAGAGTTGGCATGAACTATACGACAAGTGGTCGGGCTGTTGTATCCTAGAGGGGACAAATCATAATTTTGTGACTGTTGCATCGGTATTTGGGTTCTTCCTACCGCAGTGGGCTTGATCTCCTTAAAGAAAATGTGATATCCGTGCCTCAGCCTGATCTATTTGTATCTCATTGTCTTTGCATTATTTATCAACAAAATATAATTTTTTTTGGTATTTTACAAATTCTAAGATGCACAAGTTTCTTTCTCCAAAAGTTAGTAGAATAAGGGTACCGATGCCCAAACCCTGCAATCAAGCTTTATCAAATCTCACATATGCCTTATTCTACTCCATAATCCAATATAAAATATGTAAAATCAAACAGGTACAATACAATATTAAGCAATTATCTGTGGGGACTCACAATGTGAAGAGTTGTGATTGACTCATTAAACCATCGATTTTTCTCAAGAAGATGGCCGATCACAATGCAAGCACAAATCAGATGTACGAATAAGGTTACGACATCCATTGTAACTTGATTAGCATCAGTCAAGTTCCCCAATTTCATGAAAACAGAACCCATTCTTACACCCATTGTGCCAGTTGTTCTGAAAATTCACCAAAGGCATAAAGATAAACAAACAAACTAACAAAAAAAAAAAACAAAAAACAAAGGGGGGGGGGGGGAAATTACCTATCAGTGGTAGTATCAGAAAATTATTACATATTAATGAAAAACTTTACAACTTTAATAATTAAATGTGTATAAAGTTTACCAATAATCATTTTTTTCTTCTTCAAGTCTACACTGAATTGAAATCCCCCCCTCCAAAAAAAAAAAAAAAACAGGTTCTATTTAACATACAGACAGAATTTGAGTCACCACACAACCATAGTTCAGATTAATTAGTATTTAATGAACTCAAATGCATCAAATTAACAAAAATGAAACAAATCAATACATGGAAAAAAAAAACTAAAATATGAAAAAGCATGTGACCTAGTGCGATATGTAGAGAGGGGAAAGGGGAAAGCAATTAATGCTTTGATTTTAGGAAAGCAATGCAATTTTCCCGTGGTTTTCCTTCGTGTTTTCTTAGCAACCAAACTGGATAGTAAAACAAGAACACCAAACATAGAGGACTATATTATATAGATATACACTTTACCTGAAGTTTTTAGTGAATCATGGCATGGATAGGAAAAAAAATTCCACGCCAACAATGTAAAGATCTTTGGACAAAACTTTGAATGTTCTCCTTTGATGAATCCTAGGGCATTCAAACAAGTCTAGAGAGAGAGGAGAGAGGAGACACAGGCACAAGTAGCTAGAATTCTAGTATTGCCTTGCAGACTAAGGAAAAGAATATAGGTTGACCTAATGTCGTTTTTATTTTTTGGTTATTATCGACCTTCAAAAATTAAAAACTAGCTAACAATGCAAAACACTCGTGGCCCTCGTGTACCATTTTTTTTTTCTTCTTTTTTTTTTTGCTAATTTTCTTAAAATATAAATTAGTTTTTGTGATTTTAAAAATTATATTCTGTCTTTTTAAGTTTTAATGGCATAATAGATGAGTCAATTTATTAATAAATTATTAAATTAATGTCACGACCCAAACCTGCCTCTATGGGTTTAGCACCATAACCGGCGATGTCCGTGATTCTGAAGGCACCTTAACATAATAACAATATCTGAGTCTGAGGGCATGGCGGAAGCCAAAACAGTAAATAAACAATGTCCAATGAGCTGTGACAGTCTGTATGTAAAGACACTTTCCGTACATATTCACATTCAGTACCAAAACAGTATGCACAACATTTACAATCATCCAGAACAGGGACCTAATCCCTATTAGAAACGATCTGATCTGAACATTCGATCTATCTGATTATAAACAAAAAGGGGAAATCTAAAACTCCCAAAGCAGCCTCAGCTTGAACAGATCAGGAACCTCGAAGTGAGGCACACAAAGGTTGGCTTTGACAAAACAGAGCTTAGCCTAATACTCCTAGCAACGGTACGGTGCCTGAACACCTACATATATATATATATATATATGAGCAGTGAGCTAAAGCCCAGTGAATAACATATGCGTAAAGAGGTTAAGAATGAATGTCCTTTCAGTATGGAAAACAGTTATTTAAACAGTATATCAGTCATTCGGTTTGTGGCTCATATTTCATGCCATAACAGTCATTCAGAAACTATAATAGTCATATGTGATACATCCAATAGCAAAACAGTACAGTAGGTCTTAATAGACCGAACAGTCAGTTGATGGCCATCATAATAGTAAACAGTAATGGTTCCAACATGGGAACCAACAGAGATCTCTGTGACAGTAGCAGTACAGTACAATACAGTAACGGTAGGTTGCTATGGATGCCACGAATATAGTTCACAAATAGGACATCATTCATTTAGTAACAGTATCATTTCAGAAAACGGTACAGTTCAATTGTTCAGATGATAATCATTATTGAATATATCTTTACAACATTGTTACTCACAGTCTTGGAGTTCTGAGATAGGCTAGAGCGTCCTTGGATGCCAACCCTACACTGTTACAGAATGAACACACACTAAGCTACACAGTTGGGAAACAATAATTTAATCCCTAATTTGCCTCAGTGTAGTTTTACATCAATATCCTCATTAAGATGCCTTAAACTAGGCCTAGGGATGTTTAGGATGAAATGAAGATGCAAAGATGTACTTTAAAATACTTTTCAGAATTTTTCAGGAAACAGGGGTCCCGCTCGAGCGTGTCTTTATCCGCTCGAGTGGAGTACTTCACGCTCGAGCGGACTGTAAACTACAGTAAAAAGTACTGGATGTGTGAAAATCACGTTCGATTAGGCGCTCGGTACCCGCTCGAGTGTGTGACACAAGTCCTCGCTCGAGCGTCCAATGCCCCGCTCGAGCGGACTGTAAACAAGACCAAAGTACTGGGAGTACAAATTTCACGCTCAGCGCCGATCACCTTCGAGCGTGAGTCCAAAATCTGGAATTTCCAGATTTGAACCTCAAGCTAAAAACTCAACTTTAAATAATCAAATTTGATCCTCTTGGGCTAATTTTTTGGAAAACACTTCAAAACCCATAATATTACATGTTTCAAAGATCGATTTAAGAAATCAAAGCCCAAGGGTAGTTCAATTAAACACAATTTTGAACCAAATTTCAAGAACATAGCTTTAATGTGACATGCAAGTATTTAACCAAGATCAAAGCTTCAATTACATGCTCTAATGAGCTAATTTCCTAAAAAACAAGATGAATTCATGGTCCATTGCAAAAATATGAACATGCATGTGGAATTTCATGAACATTAACTTCAAAACTCAAGAATGGCAACATGCATGCATGGATTAAGCTCTTAATTCAACATATGAAGCTAATTCATGTCTTTAATCTCTAGACTTCCATGCCATGCAACAAAATGACTTGAATTGATGAACAAGAAGGTATAAACTCTACCTTAAGTCTCCATTTATAAGACTAGAAGCTCAAGTAGGCAATCTCTTCTATGATTCTTCAAATTCCATGCTAAAACTCTCAAGAACAACTCAATTCTCCCACACTCTCTCTCTCTTAGTCGATTGAGGGCTCAAGAATAGCTGAACACATGTTTTGTTTGAATGTAATAAGGCTTCAATATGTGTTGCCTAAGTGGTCTACTAACATGGCATTATGGTAAATACTTGGACTTTTGTGCTTTAATGCTATTTAATCTAATTTAATCATACCGAATCACATTTCAAGTAAATATACCATAAAATCCCATAAATTCTAATTAGCACATAACGCTAATCAATTTCTGGTTCGATCGCCGATAAGGCCTTCAATTTGCAGTTTAAAACATAAAACATGAACAGATAATTTGACAGTCGAACAGATAGAAATGCACTTAAACAGATACAGACAATCAATCAGTTCAGGATTTCAGTCAATTCAGTCAATTATCATGATCAGTCTCAGTTTAGTAGTAATCAGTGGTGTTATCAGTAAACAGTGGTGAGGGTTATTACAATTAATTAATAATTTTTTAATTAGCAATTCATGTAATTTTACTATTATATTGAATAATAGTTAAAAAAATTTATTTTTCCTATTAATTTTGCTAAATAAAAAATTAAGACAATGGGTATTTATAATTTTCAAAATTACAAAAAATAAAAATAAAAAAAAAAATTGTGTTTTAAACAAATTGTATTTATAATTTATATAAAACATTTTGTGTTAATATCATCTCAAAGTGTCATATATATAACAGTATAGATAGGTACGTGCCTAAAATACTACAACTCAAAAGGATTGACTATGTAATAAAAATTTGGGGATAAAATGCTAAGTTTCGAGTTAAAATAACTCTGTTAGCTTTTTGGCTTTCGAAAATTAATAATGTAATTTTAAACGTGTCAGCAAAGATCAATTAGTCCTTACAGAATAATGATTGCCAATCAATTGTCAGATGATTGTATTATAGTTCTCTCAACATCAATGAAGAGGACTTTTACTGGTGGCTTGTTTAGGATAATTTAGTAAATAACAACAAATGAAGAATTAATTTCAGAATCTGAATTTCATTAAGTAGAATGAAAAACTCACAATGATCTGACCCAATCTCGTAGAGGTTTATAGCAACAACCTATTTGAAACTACTCCTAGGAAATAAAGTGCAATATAGGAATTGAAGTACAGAAATGTAAAGAGCTGTAAAAACTGGAAGGAAAAACAAAGTAAATAAATTGGTTTTTTGATCTGAGTTTGGTTCCTTCATTCTGGGGCTTTCTCTGGTATTTATACTTTTCAATGATAATCATCGAAGTGGGCTTTCAACCGTCGAAATGTCCTTCCATAATTGCTGAACATGCTCTCTTACAGTCAGTCCCACTACGCCACTTTTGCAGTTAGGCTTCCCTCTTGATTTTGAATTTAAACTTTGTGAGTAAATTAGGCCTCATCACCTTATATCCCTCGATTGTTCCAGTGCTACACAGATCCAGTATTACCAATATAGACTGACACGTGTCTGATTTTGGTTGACAACTTGTACTAACTCCATAATTTGCCCTTTTCATGCCACGTGTTGAATTATGATTGGCTTTTACAAATTATACAGCCAACATTACCCCCCGCACTAATATACCCAATACTTGGTGATATTAGTGGATCAAGGCACTTTACCCACGTTCTAAGACGTGTATGGACTTTGCATCTTCTTAGACATGCAACTGTCGTCCATCATTGGAGTATTTGCACTGCATTAAATTCTCTTCTATGCCTTGCATATCTCTTACTATCTGAGCATTCGAAAAGGCTGATACAATTCTCAGGGCCAAGCAAACCTTTTCTTACATAGATTAAGCATACAAAGAGTTGTTAGATAATGATGTCCGTCCTCGAAAGAACTTTCATGCATTTATTAGCCACACCTACCCACCTCCATTTATTCAAGTCATAAAAGCTTTTGCAAATTATCGACCTTTGGACCAAGAACCTACTGTTCACAATTCTCTAGACCAAGATTTTGCAACAATGGATATTGAAAGCTCTTCTTCTATCGCAAAACCTTTTGCATAGGATGAGGCTGCTTCTTCTTCTTCTTCTTCTTCTAAAGCTTCTAGTTGGGGAGCTTGGCCTACTCCTATTCAATCTCAGATGAGGGAGCGCATTCATCATCGATTTCCTGAATTCGATAACCCTCTTGCAGTCTACCCTTCCATGCGCATATCTGTAGTGTACCCATATGTTCCCTTCAACCGTCTACGCAGCCTTGAGAACAACTTGCTTTCAACATGGTACACTTCTACTTTGCCGTCTCGAATGGTGCGAAAGACTCCACACCTTGATGAAGCCTTAGGAATTAGTCCTGCACTCTTAGCCAAAAAAGCAAAACTTTGCTCCTTTGATTGGCTTCAGTGTGTGAACAAACCTGAATTCCTATCTTCATTCAGAGAGGCTTTTACTGCTCCTTTGCTGCCCTTCAATCCAAATTGGATTGAGGAATTGAGGCTCACTCTCTTCGAGAGTCAATATTTCGCTCCTTATCAAGCTTTAGTTCCTCTAATGTTTACCAGCAATATAGGGCTCAGACCCTACTTGCCACTTTCTCCCAGCAATATAAGGCTCAAACCCTGCTTGTCTTTCGAAGTCTTGCGAGATGATATTCTTCACAAGAACTTGTTATTGGCTTGTGACATTATTTCTCACAGCCATCTTCTCAACTCTATAGCCTATGCAGAGCTCTATGCGTTCCTGGATCAACTTCTCCTTCTACTCAATTGGCACATCAATGCTTCTATTACCAATGAAGTACTAAATGAAACTGTTGCTGCTCAAATCCAAATTCAGTACGAGGTAGAGAATTTCCTTGAAGAATATGAGAACTTCAAAACCCAAGACTTAGAGTATGGAGAAGATGCCACTATAGGCGAAGCACATGAGGAAGAGGAGATGGATGAGATAGAGAAAGCTCTTAAGCAAATAGAATTTGAAATGAAAGCCCAACATCTCTTCTTTCAATTATGGGCTTTTCAATTAGATAAACCAAATTTGGATAGGATAGAAGATAGATTAGTAAAAGAGTATAGGTTTATTGAATTTTGTTGCACTAAGTTTCATGATCTTGTAACTTTGTTCATCCCTTATTTTTACGAAATTGAGAATGTAGCCAAATGAGTCTTCCCAATGTTAATATTACATATCAATAAAACTAGGCTTTTCAAATTTCATCCTTCATGACCTAATTTCATATTATAACTGTATGCTTAATTGTATGGTTGATGTGATTTAACTCCTTATTGTGTTCAAAGAAGCTTTGAATTAACCAATTTTGCTATGAAGCCTAACTCAAAAACTTTGGAATTTTCTCTTTAAGAAAGGCAACATTTGCTTTACATTTCAATTATATGGTTAACATAATCTATTCTTGTTTAACTAACAACTTTGAATTAACCAACTTTGCTTCGAAACACAATTTATGTGGTTCGAAGTATAGAATTTTCCTTACCTCGCTTACTCTCAAAGAGTGAATTTCTTTTGAGTTTCTTCACTATTTAACCAAGTACTGGTTTTGTAATGTTTGTTTTCTTCGAAGTTCAAAATATCAAGTATGAACCATGTTCTTACAAAAGGCTCCTTCCAAGGACTTCATCCTTCATTGAAAACCTAAAAGCATGCTTTTAAGTCTTTCGAACCAAATTAATCCCAATTACTCTTGAATTTGGGACGTGATACTTGTTTCGAAGTCAATTGCTTGCTCCTGAAATCCTAGTTGACTGTTTGACAATTAGGCTTTGAAGCCAACCTCTTATTTTAAAGACCTATAGAGACTTTGAAGCCAACTACACGTTGCCAAGCTAGATTTTCAACATATGTTTCCCTCTAGAAACTCTCTTCATTTTAAATTTGGGACCTTTTCCTATTTTAAAATAAGGGTTTTAATTTCACATGGACCCAAACAATTTAATAATCATTTTGGATCCACCTGACCCATTCAGCTTGTTCAGGCAACTTTTGGACAGAAAGGTTTAAAAGCCCCTTTCCTTCGTATTTCACCTATCTACTTGCCCATAATTTCCTTTCTCTCCCTTTTGATCTTGTCCGCAACTTTTCACTTCTCATCCACCTTTCTCTTTCGCCTTTTCAGTAATGGGTTCTCTAAAAGTGCAAGCCGTTGAGCGTGTGAGTCTCTTTGTAGCTTTAAGGAGACTCATCAATGAAGAATGTGAAAAATACAAAGCTAGTGAACCGTATGCTGTTGATGGACACATTCTTATTCATCGCCGTTATACTCAAAGAGAGTACGTACTTGGACTCATTTTCAAAGAGATCCCTACTTAGCTCCCTGCCTTATACCCTCGTCTGGAGGATCATTGTTCACTCTACAAGGGGGACCTTAACTGGAGAAGTTGGAGGTTGAATTGACCCTACCACTGCTGGCCCACAATGAGACTTGAATGGGAAGAATGGTATGATCGAGATGTCCCCGCTAAGACACTTGACCTTCAGGAACTCTACTTTCTTGATGCCTTTCAACTGGCTAGGTTTCTTGAAGACCTTTTCCTCATACCTACTGCATTATGTTTTTGGAATTCTTCTTTTATTTTTTTTCTAATTTCAATGCGGTATGATAGCCCCTACCATTTTAGATATATGTCATCTCTTAGGGTTACCCCCTATTGGCACTCCTTTTGGTCTTGACTATCCCGACCTTAATGTGCCTTTTTCCATCCCTCATTGGAACTCCTCTTTCAATGATTTTGCACACTTTGAAAACCCAAGGGAAGGCTTTGTGTCAGACAGAGAGTTCTTCTCCTTTCTTTTGTATTGGCTTTGTAAATTCTTGTTTTTTACTTTTTCTTAGAGGATTATGCCTGAGTTTGCTCCCCTTGCCAAGGCTCTGGCTTTGGGGAAGAAAATAGCCTTAGCTCCATATGCCCTGGGCCATGTGTATAGAGTCTGCTCCCAATTTTGTAAAAAACCTTTAAATGCCAATCAAGGGGGGTCGCTCTGGATATTACAGCTCTGACTGTTTGTTTATTTCACTACTTTGCATTCTAAGTGTTTGAGATTTTTACTATCAAACCCTACTTCTTATGGAATAAAATATGCTAGAGTTTTACTTTATCCTTCCACTTTTGCCTATTATTTTACTTTCTTCCATCAACTCCCAACTTCCCCTCATTCTTACACCTTCTTTTGTCCCTTCGAAACCAATATTGGCCCAACTTGGTTGAGGACTTTCTTGGTTGATAGAAATTGTTCCCAGCCCTATCACAGGGATATGTGAACTTCTATTTTAATGCCAAGAGAGCTTTTTATTGGCACTTTAAAGCCTAGAGCCTACAAATGCATAGCAGAAACCTACTGTCCTGTTCAATTTGCCAGGTAATTTGGGCTTACCCAAGGGATCCCTATTCCTCTTTGCAATCAAACTAACCCCAATCTCACCACTAAAAAGCTGAAGGTATAGAGATCCAGGTTAGAGGAGACAACCTCCAAATTAATTCAGGACTTAATCGAATTTTAGTTCATTATTTTCATCCCATAAGGCACCGCACTAAAGAGGTACCAGAACTGGTGGTCAGCAAATATAGAGGTACACTTAGCCATTCCCTCTCAAGATCTATTGGTGGGTCTAGGCTTGCCTTCTCAGGTCCAGCCTAAGGGGACTAGGCTCATCACTCCTTCTGCTACTCCTCTCATCCCATCTTTTGCTCTTGCTACCACAGAGAATGCTCCTTCTGCCTCTCATCCTCTGCCTAGAGTTACTAGGGTTACTTCGAAGAAAGGCATGCATCCATTATCATTCTTTTTCCCTTTTTTCTTATAATGCTTAGCTCTTTTATTTATAGCTTTTATTTGATGCAGGGACCTTACCAGTAGACTTTCCTTAGAGGGCTCAAGCACTAAGTATTCTTAAAGACAAGTAGCAACGACAACAAAAGAAAAGAAAACTTATGCTTGATCTTGAAGAAGAAGAATCACCTGATATCCCTATAGAAAAGGAACAAGAAACCCCACTCAAGAGGAGGAATAAAGTAACAGTCACTCTCTCTGATGTCATTGGTGACCCTGCTCATTAAGCAGCTACCAAGGCAGTAGAGAAAGAGCAGTCCAAAGAATTGGTAGTTTTTCAAAGGTCTGAGAAAAGGAGATAGCATCAGGTATTAAGGAATGAGGCAGCTGCTGCTGATGCCCTTCAAAGGGAAACTGCAAGGAAGCAACAAACTGTTGAACATTATGCTCTTTGCAGCTTTCCAATCATTAACACCACTACCTCTGAGACTGGTAATTCCTTTTAGTTTCTTTGATGATTTCCTTTCTCGAAGTTCTAGCAACAAAACTTACCATTGCTTCTTATTTTGTGATTTGCAGTAAAAATTATTCCACCTCCTTCTCATTCGACAGATGAAAGGCCAAAAAGAAAGAAGAGCCCCACAAAAGTGCCTATGAGTGTAAAGCCTATCCAAACAATATTCCTTCTTCCTAGCTCCACACTTTCCATATCTTCTTTGAGGCCAAACATTCCTATTTCTTTATGCCTAGGCTTAACTCCATATTTAACTTATCTAACCTTCATCTTAACCTAATTCACTCTCCCTACAGTCCTGGCTACTCTTTCCCCACTTAAGGAGGTCCTAGTTAACACTTCATCTTCAGTGATAGCTGATACTCCCAGTGTAACAATCCAAAAATTTAAGTTGTCCCTTAAATTTTATACTAGTATTATAGTTATATACGATAATATACTATTAAATAATAATAATAATAATGGGTGTGATAGTAAAATAAATAATTAATTTTACGTTGGTATACGATAGAGTGTAATTTAATTAGGGATTAATTTATTTATATAATTATATTAAAAAATTGGGTTAAAATGTAATTATCTTAAATATTTATTAAAGATAAGTATAAATCTATATAATTTATTAATCGAATCTGAGGAAGATCCGCACGGGCCACGTATGCGTTATAGGGAGGAGGTGATTCATCTGGAGAAAGAAAGGAAAAAGAAAGAAAAGAGAAAGAAAAGAAAGGAAGAAAAAAAATAATGGAAGTCAAGAGGGTCTTTGACAGTGGAAAGAAAAAGTGAGGTATTAAAGTTAAGGTGAGTTATATTATACCTTGAGTTACTATAATGTATTTTATGTATGTTTTGACTTACCATATTTATTTTATACAAGTTATGTTTTATAAACTATTATAAATTATATAAATATTTTAGTTACGTGGTTTAATTTCTAAACCCTATTTGTTAAAATGAAACCCATAGATATGTTTATTTTATTTTAAAGAATATTTGACTATAATCTTATAAACAATTATGTTTTGTAAGTACCACCATGGGAGTCCCACACCTTGGTGGACTTAAATAACCATTGGTCTTTGTTTGACCACTTTGTGGTCCTCTGTTTGTCATGAATCCATTGACCTTTGCTCTATGCAGAGCAAAATGCTGTGCGGAGATAAGTGCTACACTGTTGTGGGAGCCACCTCTATAATCCGTACGAGCCACCTCTTGAATCCGGACCTCTGTTCTGACTCTCACTCTTGTGACCTCTGTTCTGTTTTATTCAATACCGTGGTTATGGTTATATATTTACATAATCTCAATTTTGTTACTTAAATGATTATTTGTTCAAACTAAGTTATCTTAAATATTTTGGCTACATAACTATCCATAGTTATTTCGTGTCCTTTATACTCTTGGTATAATATTTTTCACTCTGCCATATGCTTATAGCTGTTTACCAATTTTCAAGAAACAATGCAATTCAGAAATAGCTTTTGGAAAGTCTTAGACGCGGGGCTATGAAATAAACACACACAACACTTTTATGATATTTTTATATGTAAATATCGGCCTTTTTAGTGAATAAATTTTGTAATAAAAATAGAAGCTCTGATGATTATTTTGGTACCCTCACTTAAATATTATTTTCGCTTGCGTTTATTAATTTGTTTAAGAATTGGCCAGAGGTAATTTCAGTTACTGGCCATAACGATGCTTAACCCTTGGGTACGGGGAGCGGGTTATGACACCCAGAGAAGACACTGTTAGCTCACCAATTCTTTGTCTACCATCACCATCTAGCTCTAATCCTTCTTCTTTTGACTTACTGGTGGCTAGGATTATAAACACTACTAGGGACACTTCAACCTCCTCTCCTACCCCTATGTAACTATCTCTTTCTTCCACTAGAGACCTTTCTACACCTCCAATGCCAATAAAAGAGATGGACATTTTTGAAGCTAGGCTGGCTAGCCTTTTTGACATGCCTTCTACCATTCCAATAGCCAGTAATGAAGCTGAGCCATTGGTTCCAGCTGGCTCTCTCTTGGAAATTTTTGAGAACTCTTCAACCATCAGTAGGGCTTTCTTACCTCCACTGGACTTGGGCACCTGTTTGGAATTGCTGACATTATTCTCAAGGATGTCCCTCGAAGCCTTACAAAGACCTATAATTAAGAATGGTTTCCTCTAGTGCTGTAAGGTCATTAAGCAATCCAACATGGCTATTTCAAGTCATTTGTCCCAGGCAGCAGCTACCGTAGATTTTTATGTCAACATTTGCCATATTGCCAATGCTGCAGAGAAGAAGTTCTTGAAAGACAAAGAATTTGTTTCCCATATACATGCTGAGGTGTTTGAATTAAAGGGATAACATTCCTCTGCTTCTCAATTTCGAACCCAGCTCTTAGAGAAGAAGGCTCAATTAGAAGAAGAGTTATCAGTAGTTAATCTAGCCTTAGATCAAACTGCTACAAAGTTGCAAATCACCAATCAAGGGCTGGCTGATTGAAGGCAGGACATGGCTACAGCCATTCAGTTGTTCACATCCCTTAGGAGTAGAGAATCAATTGTAAGGGAACAATTGAAACATTGTACTAATTTTTGGGCCAATTTATGGCTGCATATACTCAACTCTATATGAAATAGAATCTTTATTCATTATTTGAGTGTCTTTATGCTTCTCTTGTTTAGCATTTCCTACATTCCTTGTGTTTCCCACACAGTTGGATAATAAGGTTTCAAGTACCTGCGGTTAATTTTCTTAGGATGCACATATTTATTCAGATTTCTCAAATGATATGCTCCTCCAGGCAAGACTCTATGAATTTGATATGGACATTCCCAATTAGGTGACCATTTGCCAAACTTATGGCTTTTAATTCCTATTGGAAGTATTGTCTTCTATACCAAATCACCTTCATCAAAACTAATGTGCTTAACCTTCTTATTGTAGCTCTTGGCTGCCTTTTTCTTTTGGAACAGAATATTATTTAATGCAAGAATTTGAGCTTTATCTATACTCTCTAATTCCAAAAACATGCTTTGATAGTATTGCTCAGAAGTTAATTGGTCTTGGCATTTCACTCTCAAAGATTTAATGTTAATTTCTACAAACAACACTGCATCATGTCCATATACTAAGGCATAAGGAGTTACTCCTGTACTTGATTTTGGAGAAGTCATATAAGCCCATAATACATCCAACAACAAATTATGCCAATCCTTAGGATTGTCTTCCATAACTCTTTGTATTCCTTTTTTCAAGGACTTGTTGGATGATTCTGCTTGACCATTTGCTTGTGCATAGTAAGGAGTGGAATTAACAAGACTAATTCCAAATTCTGCTGTGAAAGACTTTACTATCTTTCTATCAAATACAGTCCCATTATCTATAGTTATGGTTTGTGGGATGCCAAATCTGTGGATCCGATCTTTAATAAATCCAATAACCTCAATTTGATCCACAGCTTTATATGGTTTAGCTTTAACCTACTTAGTGAAGTAATCTGTAACCACTAGGATGAAACAATGGTGTTTCGAAGAGGGTGGATGTATTTTTCCTATCATATCCATAGTCTAACCTCTAAATGACCAAGACTTCACCATTGTATGTAAATAGTTATTGGTACATGTCTTATCATGCCATGCTTTTGGCATGCCTGGCAACCTCTAGCATACTCTATATAATCTTTAAGGATGGTTGGCCAATAGTAAGAATACCTTCGAAGCAACTATCTTATCTTCACACCAGGTTGATGGACACCACAAATGCCTTTATGAACTTCAGCCATGGCTGTCAATGCTTCCTTCGGCCCTAGACATTTATCTGCTTCCGTTTTGTAAAGAGCATTACCATGCACTATGTATTGCATAGATTGTAATTTGATCTTTCTGCTGGCTTTTGAAGATGGGCCAGTTAGGTACTGCATTATTGGATGCCTCCAATCTTGATCCTGTAAGTCATTATGGTTGACTTCTAACACCATATTCCTTTTAGCTAAAGGTGGTATTAATTTTTGATATGTTGCTTGATTTATGTTCAATTAAGTGTTATCCTTTATTTTGAAAGTCGAAGCCTTCTGAGCTATATCGTTGGCTTTATTATTCATGAATCTTGGGATATAAGTCACATTTGCTATCTGAAACTGAGAAAGCAAATATAATGCAATAACATAGTAACATAGTATGGTAACAAGTTTGCACTTTGACATTTGAAAATTCCTTTCACTTGGTTGACTACCAATTGAGAATCTCCAAATATATCAACTGCATGAGCTTGTAATTTAATAAGCATTTCTAGTTCCATTATTAAAGCTTCATATTCAGCTTGATTATTAGAACAAGTAGTTTTATCCACTCTATGGTTTCTACCCCCTGTGGTGACTTAATTACAACACCAATTTCAATCAGACCATTAGCCTTTGACCCGTCAAACCACATTTGCTATGGCTCAACATTGATCATACCAAGATCCATTATTTCCTAGCTTTCCATTTGACATGGATGATTTGCCAAAAAGTTAGCCAAAACTGGTCCTTTTACTGCCTTTGGGGGGACATATTCTAGATGAAACTCTGACAAGGTTAATATCCATTTGCCAATTCTTCCTCTTAACATTGGTCTAGATAACATATACTTAACCAAGTCTGTAATTGCAATAATTGAGACAATATTAGGCAAAAGATAATATCTTAATTTCATTGATGCAAAGTATAATGCAACGTACAGCTTTTTTTACAGCTGAGTATTTACATTTACAAGAATTTAAAAACTTACTAAGGTAATAAACAACTTACTCTTCGCCTTCTTCATTGTCTTGGGCTAGGAAAGCTCCCAATGAATCCTCTGCTGCAGCAATATATAACTTTAAAAGTTTGTTGCTCTTTGGTGGCATCAGCATTGAAGGCTTGGCCAAGTAGGCTTTAATTCCTTCGAAAGCAGTTTGATGCTCTGCTATCCACACGAACTCCTCTTTATCTTTCAACTTTAATAAAGAATAAAATACTTTAGTTTTCTCTGCAGTGTTAGAAATAAATTTTCGAAGAAAATTAACCTAACCACGGAACTTTTGTACTTATTTCTTACTTGATGGAGGCTTGGCCTCAATGATGGCTTTGGCTTTATTCTAATCAATCTGTATTCCCTTCTTGTGTACTACATAGCCCAAGAAGTTTCCAACTGATACACCAAAAGCACATTTGAGAGAATTAAGCTTCAACTTGAACTTTCTCATTCTTTTGAAAGTTGTTTCCAAGTGAACCAAGTGTTCCTCCATGGACTGGAATTTTACTACAATGTCATCAATGTAACACTCTAAATATCTTTCAATGAGATCATAAAAGATAGTGTTCATTGCCCTTTGGTATGTAGCTCCAGCATTCTTCAAACCAAATGGCATTTTAACCCATTTGAAGGTGCCAATGTTCCCAAGACATCTGAATATTGTTGTGATAACCCTGTTCCGTATTATGCAATTAATTTTAATTATAATTGTGATTATGTGTTTAATATGATTTTGAGTGCCATTTATATGATTATACGTGGTTTTGGCTTTATATCTGTTCACTATAGGAAAATCTGTTCAACTTACTATTATGAACTGAAAATTGAAGGCCTTATCGGCCACAGAAACCAAAATTGACCACACCAATGTGATTGGCGTAATTTTTAGAGCTTATGGTAAAATTTAATTGAAAATTGATTCGGGACGAAATAATTAGATTCAGAATGATTAATCAAGCTTAATTACTTAGCCTTAATCGAATTTGATTAGACAAACATATAAAAAGGGGCATATTACACTTAACATCACTCCTCTTAGACTCAAAAATCTGAAAATACTCTAGAGAGAGAGAAAGAGAAAGAGGGAAGATTGTGTATTTTGGCTCAAAGTTTGTGAATTTGGAAGACTATCTCAAGAATCAACTATAATTTGCAAGATTAAAGCTCCTAGGTGAGTAATTGAAAATTGATTTATAAGTTTGGGGTTACAATTTTGTGAATTCAAGCTAGATGATAATCAAGAACATAATTTGAGTTGAAATTAAGGAATTTGGAGCTTGTATGTACATGCATGTGCATAATTGCCATGATTTCATACATTCAAACATAAATCGTGTCGAATAAGAAAAATTGAACATTAAAGCATACATGCAAGCATGGTTTTGTTGAGTTTCATGTTTATAAGTGTCATTTGTACCATTTGGAATAGGATTGGAGTCAAGAATGTACATGCATGCATGATTGATGAAGATATGGGGTTTGTATTAAGTTGAATATATGTGTTTTGAAACCCATGAAGAGAACTCAAAATGATTTTGGGGAAAAGGGACCATGATTTTGAACAAATTGGTCTTATATTATTTTATTCTCATATTATACAATGTGTTTCTATGTTTTTGAACCAAAATCATGAGTTTAGGGCATTTGAATATCAAGTTTGAACTTTAAGAACAGTTCTGGAAATTCCAGAATTTAGCATGTCCGCTTGAGCGGGAATAGGGCCGCTCGAGCGTTAAATGTTAGTTCCCAGAACTTTTGCAGACATTGATGTTCGCTCGAGCGGGTATAGTTAAGCTCGAGCATCTGTACATGTATTTTGACTCTCAGCTCGAGCATCCAAAGTGGAGCTCGAGCTCAAAAATGTAGTAACCAGAACTTTTGCAAACCAAAGGGGTTCGCTCAAGCGTTAGAAACCACGCTAGAGCAGGGAGCCCTGTTTTCAGAAATTTTGTAAAGATGATTTTATGTTTTGTTTCCATTCTCTTCCACTTCTAAGCATTCTTAGGCATGCATTGAGCATTGTAAATAGACTAAGAGGATAAGAAAGAAGCCTAAGAGGAATGTATGAGTTAAGAATGGATTGAATCGTTTGTGACCCGATATGTGTCATGTATTATGTAGGGTCGAGCACAAGGACGAATCCACCGACAGAACACTGTGAGTAATATTTTAGTAAAGATATTTTGAAGTATGCTATTTGTCCACTTGTTTATTCCTATTTGAATTTTATAAGTCTGCTAGCTTGAATTATGGACAAATATTCGTTATGTCAAATGATTGGGCCAAAGGTCGTCGGACACGAATGATTGGGCTTAAGGCCATCGGATATGAATAATTGGGCCAAAGACCGTTGGATATGAATGATTGGGCCAAAGACCGTCGAATATGAATGATTAGGCCAAAGGTCGTTGGACATTAATGATTGGGCCAGAGGTCGTTTGACATGAAAGATTGGGCCAGAGGCTGTTTGACATGAATGAAATGGGCCAAAGGCCGTTTGATATGCTTGGGTTTGAAACCGTCTAATACACTAAATAAAACCATAAATAGGCCCAAGGCCGTCTGAGTGTGTATATCTGTTTTGAACTTCATTCATGTATCATCTTTATTTGATATTATTCACTAGCTTTCACTCGCTCTCATTTATGTGTCTGTAAGTGAGCCAAGAGATGTACAAACCCAGCCTCAGTGAAGTATGTGAGAGGCAGTCAGAGTTTTGAGGAGTCAGCCCTTACGTCTCATACATGAGACTCGTTTTCGCCCTTTTGTCCTTTTCATTATATTTTTGTTATGTTGGCAAAAACGTTGAATCACTTTTGTATATAAGTTTTGTTTGGCTGACTGTATAACTGAAAGTTCCTGGTTAAAGATTAACTTTATGAATATGTGTGAGTTATTATAAAATGTTTGTAGAACGATTTTGCTATATCATGTAAGCACAGTTCTATGGACAAAGTTTGAAGTTTGCCTCCGTTTTGGCCCCTTAACTCTGTTGAAATAGGTTTTATTTGGTTTGAGGCCGTAGATAATCTCGTGATTACTGGCCGGTTATGTCCTTAACCTATAGGGGTGGGTTCGGGTCATGACAGTTGTCTTATAGACATCCTCCTCTGCAATGCAGATTTGGTTGTAACCAGAATGTCTATTCATCATAGACAAAATCTTGTGCCCTGCTGAACTGTCCACCAACTGTCCACCAATAAGTCTATTATGGCCATAGGGTACTCATCTTTTAGAGTTTGCTAAGTTCAAGTTTCTAAAATCGATGCATACCCTCATTTTACCATTCTTTTTAACCACAAGCACAATATTGGACAGCCATTCAATATATCTGGTTGTTCTAATAAAGCCTGCCTGAAGGAGCCTAAGAATTTTCTCCTTGACCTTCTGAACCACCTCAGGACTCATCCTTCTTGGCTTCTACTTGTATGGCTTGAAATTAGCCTTCATAGGGAGTCTATATTCTACTAATGATCTGTCTAATCCATGTAGTTCATTATAAGACCAAGCAAAGCAATCCTTATATTGTTTTAAGGCAACCAATATCTGGTTTCTATCACAAGGACTTAACCAAACACTGATATAAATAAGTTGCTATGCAGAACCTCTCTCTAAATTGACTTCTTCTAAGGGGTCTTGTACTTGAGCACTCACTAATGCTTCTCTTTTGATTTCTTCTTCCCTTGAAGCAACTTCTTTGCTTTGTTTTGCTTCCAGTTTCTCTGGTTCAATATCTTTGCCTTGTTTCTCATAGACAAAGTCTGTCCATAAGGTTTCTTCTTCCTGTATTTCTTGGACTTTTGTTTCAATATCCAACACACAGTATTTATCAAAAGCTAAAGACCTGATCTATTGTTGCTCTTACTTAGGGCCAACTATCATGGCTTCTTTCTCTTGTTCTTGAACCTTCTGGACTATTGATTTTATGTCCAATATTGAAAACTTAACTAAAGCCAAGGGTCTGGCTTCTTGGGTTTCATCTTCTCCCCTATAACCAAGCATCATTATCATCATTGGTGACAAATTCTTCATTAGCATTCTCTTGCACTAAGTGCTTCAAGTGTGCTACTTTCTTATCAGCCGTCACTTCGGCTGAACCATTAGGTTTTTTCAATATACTGAGTGGTGTCACTTCTTCAGTATACAACTTAGCCTCTGCAAAGTCAGCACAACCGACAAAGGATTGACAGTCTGCATTGATCTCCTCTGTCTTTCCATTGTACAAGGCCATTATTATCTTCTGATGTAGAGAGGAAAGCACAAATTTGTTGGTATGGATCTAATCCTTGCCAAGTAAAGCATTATACTTGGCATTACTATCTATAACAAAGAATGCTATAATGCAATCTTTGGTTCCCACACTCAGGTTGATAGGCAAGATATCTTGAGCTATCTATTTATCCCCGGCGAAGCCAGCAATGGTTGTGCTGGTTGGGATTAATCTAGGGTTTATTTTTCTCAGTTTTTTCAAAGAGGACTTCGGAAGTAGGTTCATTACTGCCCCATTATCCACCAATACCCTGTTCATTTGTATCCCATCGAAAAAAGCCTTGATATACAAGGGCTTAACGTGCTGTGTCATGGATGTTGTAGGATACTCAAAGGGATATGAGAGATTAATACTCACTTCCTCACTCTCATCTTCAGTTTCCATTGGTATGGCTACTTTAGACTCATCTTGAACCATGCAACCTATGAATCTTCACTAGAAACTGGAATAGGGTCAATTTCCTGACCTTCTTGGTTTTCATCTTCAGCCTGGAACTCTTGTGGCAATATATATACCATATTTACTGACACTAGAGGAAATGAGCCAAACTAAACTGCTACACACTTGTTTCTTTTTTAGGCTAGCTTGTTCAGTTATTTCAGAAGTATCTTCCATGCTGCATTCTGGTACTTCAATACTAGTGACTTCCTTCGAATGGTCTGCCCTTGCTAGTTTTTCTACCAAAAATGTCTGTTCAGCCATAAAGGCTTCAGACCTTTCATTCTCAGCTATTTCTTTCCTTTGGTCTAGTTCAACTTCTTGTCATGCCCCAAAATTTAGACAATTAAATATTAAAGTAGGAATAAACCCAATCAACATTCCATCATCCAAATCCTAGAGGTGAAACAAAAAAAACTAAACGCCAACGAAACCATCTACCATAATTCCATAACTAACCAATACCTCAACATTAAGTTAGCAACAATTAGTCAAAACAACTTAAATAATGTACGGTTACAAACCATGCCAAATTATTCCAATACAAAAGTCATAAAAAAAAAAAAATACATAAACTAATATCAACCCTAAGCTCAAGAAAACAAAATAAATCCAAGAGACATGTCCAACAACTATAGTTATTCCACGTCACCATTGCAGCCCCAACTAATCCTGCAAAGGAAGCTCGGCTGCGCTCAAATAGAACGCACTCAAGTTGCCAAAAGACAAAACGGATCAGTATATAGGTATACCGGTATGAGTACAAGATTTAAAACCCATATTTCCACCAGACACAAACAAAACTATATTTAATTCTTGCCACGGGACAAGACAAGTAGTTACATCTGCACCAAGACGAATAGGTAGTTTCTCGAGATACGGTGGCATTTAGTTTCTTGCCCGTACACAACGAAATATAAATTGAGTATGAAATAAATAAAATAGAAATAAAAATATGGTGAGTCAGCCTTGCAAACATCTTGTAAAAAAAATAAAGTTAGTATAATTTAATCATACGCAACTTGCTAAAGAAGTATAAAAATGCATTGTTTCATACTTAAATAATTTGAATTGACTAAAACTCAAAGAACAAAAGTTGTACAGAATTAAATTTCCTAAAAGACAAAGAGAATGAATTTAGTAGAAACTAAACAGGTTGAGAGAAAAACTTGATATAAGAACCTGAGCAGTTTCAACCGAAAAATCTGAAATTGAAAACGAACAGAAACTATCCTAAGATGATTTTTTTGGGAAACGTTCAAAACATGAAAAGTGTGCATAATAATATTTTACTTCAGTTTATGCGAAACCAATAAAAATGAGCTCGTTTCGTAGGTTAAAACAGCCTCTAAAATCTGCATTGCTAAAATAAATCAAAACTACAATAACTAAGATTATCCGATTATAAGTTCTAACCGATCTTTTTAATAAAAATTTTAAAACACAAAAGTTGTCCAGAATCACGTATACATGCCTTTGCTCAAATTTCATAATTTATCGAGATTGTTTACTATTTTTCAACATGTACAAATCAATACAATTCACACTATACTAATAAACTCATAATTAAATTCTTTGTACCTTAACTCCACTACTTCGACCTCCACTTCCAGCCTACACATATATCCCATGTGCCTCCTGTATACTTAACACCGCTCTGAAACCAAACTTGCACGGGGATATCGTCCCGAGTTTGATCCACACTCCCCGGACGGTTAGCATATACGTACGCGCGTAAATCAAAGCACTTGTCTACTCATAAGAACGAGACAATAATATATATATACAAAACATCTCACTCATGAGAATAAACATAACAATGCCAAGCTTAAGGCATTCAAATAAATGTCACAATCCTTACTTTTTTTTTCATACACTCTTTCTCACCAACACTCAAATAAAACAACAATTGATGAAGTCATGGTGGAGTGTAAGGAATTTATCTATGGGTTCCTAATTTATTTTAATTTCATATATCCATGAGTGTGATTACAATCATAAAATAAATCCATATAAAAACCCTAAGTCTTGCATACACAACTAATCAAAATAATTAAAATCAATCAATCAATCATCTAAAAATCCTAAATCTTACATACATCACTAATCAAAATAATTAAAATCAATCTATCATCTTTATGTAAAACACAATCAAACTAACATCAAACAAATAAAAATAAATATATAAATAAAAACAATGAATTAAACATAAATCAAGGGAAGTGGGTTTTGTACTCACAATATTTTTTTGAAGATCAAAGAATAACTTGAAGAATTAATAGAGTCACCAAAATAAAACCCTAATCTTTTTTTTTCTCTATTCCTCTTCTCTCTCCCGCCGTTCTCTCTGCTTGCACTCTTCCTTTTCTTCTCTTTGATGATCAGTCAATCTCTCTCTCTCTCTCTCTCTCTCTCTCTCTCTCTCTCTCTCTCTTAATGTCTGTGGCTTTCTCTTGGTTCTCGTGGCTCTCTCTTGGAAAACTTTCACACACCCATGTTTTTTATTGCTAGGTCTAGTATATCATATATACCTAATTTATTATTATATTTATATCTTACAAATATAACATATATATAAATATGATGGACTTTATCAATATATAAAGCACCTTTTTTTTTTTAACAAATATAAATTTATGAATATTTAAATTAATTATATTTAATTAAATGTCACATTAAATTCTCATGTAGCCACGTAATTAATAAAGCCAAAAATAAAATAAAGTAATAATAATAACAATGACTTATGAAAAATTAGGGTTGTTACACTTCTCCTTTTGTCTCACCGTCGCTTTCCATCAAGGCCTTTTCAAGACCTACTAAGCTGGATCTTTCCCTAGCTTTCAGTTCAGTGTGAACTTTAGCCAACTGCTCTTTGTTGACACTTCTTTTGTTCTGAGGACCCAATTTTAGACTAGGATCCAATTTTGGACTTTCTATTCCCTCTGTCTGGCCTTTTGACTAGGCCAATGAAGAGCTTTCTCCACTTTCCTTTAGATCCTTTTGGTATTGAGTGTACCTTCGTTGGATCTTCCTCTTTTGGGACCTGGAGATTACTAGAACCATATTTGGTTCCTTTGTTTTTGGATGCTATAATAATATCCAATTATTTGGAGCCACCAATGGACGTTTAATCATTCTGCCATGATCTTCAAAGACACTCCTCTGCGCTGCACTCTTGTACTTCAGTACTAGTGACTTCCTTCGAATGGTCTGATCTTGTTGGTTTTCCGACCAAAAATGTCTGTTCAGCCATAAAGGCTTCTGTCACGACCCAAACCCGGCCCTATGGGTTTAGCATCAGAATCGCCAAGATGTCCGAGATTACCAAAGGCCTCTGAAACGATAATACAATTAAACAAAGTATGTATTCAAGGCGGAAGCCAATACAATCAATAACTAGTGTCCTTTGAGCTGTGAAAATCTGTATGCCAAAAACATTTTTATGCATTCATACATACATTTCAAACCAGTACAGTCTATACAATCATATACAGTCATTCAGTACGGGGACTCAATCCCTCGATAACAGTACAGTCAAACAGTCTATACAAAAGGTACAACAGTACAAAACAGTAGGAGACTAGTGGGGACACAAAAACACCCCAAGCCATGGCATGGCGTCTCGGAACCTCGCAGTGAGGTACATTGGCTGGCTTGACAAAACTGGGGACTAACCCACGCTCCTAGCTCCGGTCGGGCTGCTGAGAACCTACATATATATATAACAGTGAGCTAAAGCCCAGTGAATAACATAAAGCGTAAAGAGGTTATGAATGAATGTCCTTCGAGAATGAAATCGATTCATTAAAACAAGAGTTCGATCTTGCAAGATTTCATCAAACAGGTCATATGGTACATCCAATAGCCTATAAACAAGAGGTCCAAAGGACCGAGTCTTATGAACCCAAGAATGATGGCCAATCATTCAAGATAAAGATGGTTCCACAAGGAAACCGCAGAGCTACGTAACGATCAATAACGATGAGTGCTAAGGATGCCACAATCTGATTCAGAAATAGGACATACATTCATTCATAAATAATATCGATTCGAAGAATGATTCGGTCAACAAGATTCAAAAGATAACCATTTTGAACATATCTTTACACATCATACTCACGGTGATTGGGCTATCGATGGCTAAGCGCGTCCCCAGAGCCAACCCTAAAGCGATGAGAATAGAACACACACTAAGTCTACAGTTGGAAAGGATGATAATTAAATCCCTAAATTCCCTCGGTGTGGTTCTATGTCTAAATCCTCATTAAGATGCTTTAAACTAGGCCTAAGAATGCCTAGAATGCGATGAGGATGCAAAAATACCTTGGAAGGCACTTTTCAAAAGTTCTTTGGCAGGGTCTCGCTTCGAGCGAGCCTTCCTTCGCCGGCGAGGTTGCAAAAACAAAGGCTTCGCTCGGCGAACAATCGCCTTCGGCGGTCTGATGAAACAGTAAAAATACTGGATGCTCAATTTTTACGCGCGATGCTCGCTCGATGCTCGCTCGAGCGAGCTTCCAAAATCAAAGGGTTTGCTCGAGCGAGCCTCCCTTCGCTCGAGCGATCTGATGAAACAGTAAAAGTACTGGATGTTCGATTTTTACACTCGAGCCACCAATCCTTCGCTCGAGCGGGGCTCAGAGGAAAACGTTGGTCGCTCGAGCGAGGAATCCTTAGCTCGAGCGAAGAAGCCAAATCTGGAATTTCCAGATTTGCCTTCCAAGCTCAAACCAAGCATTCTCAACTCAATCCTCGACCTCTTGGGCTCAAATTCTGGAGAATACATCCCAAAACAATGTGTAACAAGTTTCAAAAGCCAATTTATGAATTCAAGCCCCAAAGGTGAGTCAATTAAAACCATTTTTCAAACCCAATTTCAAGAACAATATTAAACATGCAATGCATGAGTTTTAATCCAAAATCAACCTCCAATTCTTGCTCTAAAGAGCTCCAATCTTTGAAAACATTGTGGAAACATGGTCTATAATAAAAACATGGACATGCATGCATGATACTCCAAGAATTTAACTTCAAAACATGCCAAATGACCATGCATGCAACATTCAAGCTTCAATTCACTTTTTTATGAGCAAATTCATGGCTTACTCTCTAATTAAACATGGAGCATGCAAGAACAAGTTTAAACTCAACAAGAAGAAGAGGGATTTCTTACCTGGTGTTTCAATTTCAAGGTTTGGAGACTAAATTCACAAGTATACTTCAATCTACTACAAGTCTCCTAGCAATTCAAGCCAAATGTGTTGAAATCAACTCTCTCTCCCTCTCTCCCTTCTAATTTCGGCAATGCTCACAAAATGGCTGAGAAGAAGTTTGATTAAGTGTACTAAGGCTCTCATGATAGGCTTAAACAAGACCCACTCAATGGCAATTCCGTAATTAAGCCAAGGTTTGCAATTAACTCATTTTTAATCTAATTTAATCATTCCTAATCAATTTTCAGATAAAAATATTATTAAATCACAAATATTATGCTGATTACAAAACATCAAACGGTTTCTAAACCGGCCGCCGATAAGGCCTTCAATTAGCAGTTTAAACATAAAATGCAAACAGATAATCATACACTCAAACAGATGCAACACGCAATTCAATAGACAAACTCATTCAGTTTCAGTTTCAGTTTCATTCAGTTTGTTCAGTAGTTCATCCAGTTCACTTATCAGTCATTAGCAGTTCAGTTTAATGGTAGTCAGTATATAATTCAGTGGTTTAACGGTAATCAGTACGAGGGTTGTTACAGCTTCAAACATCTCATCCTCAGCCATTTCTTTCCTTTAACCTAGTTCAACTTCTCCTTTTGTCTCATCATCGCTTTCCATCAAGGCCTTTTCAAGACCTACTAAGCTGGATCTTTCCCTGGCTTTCAGTTCAGTGTGAACTTTAGTTAACTACTCTCTGTTGACACTTCTTTTGTTCTGAGGACCTAATTTTAGACTAGGATCCAATTTTGAACTTTCTTTTCCCTCTGTCTGGCTTTTGGACTGGGCCAATGTAGAACTTTCTCAATTTTCCTTTAGATCCTTTTGGTACTGAGTGTACCTCTGTTACATCTTCCTCCTATGGGACCTAAAGATTACTAGAACCATATTTGGTTCCTTTGTTTTTGGGTGCTTTAATAATACCTAATTATTTGGAGACACCAAGGGAGGTTTAATCATTCTGTCCTGGTCTCCAAAGACACTCTTCTGTGCAGGTGTATCTTTAGGCTTGTTCTGCATGACAAACTAGTCTGCAACCCCAGGTACCCTTGAAGTCACTAGTTCAGTTGCTGAACTAGCTCTTTCTGCCTTCGAAGCCAACTTCAAAGATGCCTGTGGAGGCCACTACTTGGCTTTGATCCCCTATCTTGAGCCTATTTCAGGCCTTTTGTCAAGGTGGTTACCTTCCATCTTGTTCAAGGTTAATCTTGGAAGCCAATCTTTGGCTTTGATTCCATAACTTGAGCCCACTTCAGGCCTCCTCTCAGGATAATTACCTTCCATCCTATAGTAGTTGGGTGGTCTAAACTCATGCAGAGATCTCTTACCCTTGGGATACACTCTAGCGGTTGGTGGTCCAGCCAAGAATAGCTGCTGTCTTGGACCAGTTGGGTATGGCCTCTTGTTGAAGGTACTGGTTGGTTTAGGGTGTCTCTGTACATCCTTATAATACTTTTTCCCATTAATTGGGAGACCTTTCAACCATTTATAACTTAACCTGCATCTGGGACACATCCTTTGTATGACAGCTGCCTCTAAAGAGTCATCATCTAGTGTCTCCTTACTAGAGTCCTCCTTTTGGTCCGCAAAGCTCTGTTCATTTGCTGGTGAACTTCTGATATCTTTCTTGAAAGCAGTCTGGTTAGCAACTTGCATCTGCACATTAACCTCCTCAAATTCCTTCAAGGATAGGTTTTAGAAGTCTAGCACACCAACATTGGTTGTATCTTCTCCAATCTCTAGGAATGGGTTAGTATCAATCTCCATAGCTTTCTCTGCTTTGATTGGGAACTTTAAACTCCCCTTTCGAATATGTTCTTGGATCCTGTCCCAAAAAATAATACAATTTTTAGTTAAATAAGATCAAGAATTGTGCCATTTACAATACATTTTTCCTTTAAGTTCTTCTAGGGAAGGGATTTTTAACTCCTTTTGGTAACTTTAGAAAATTTGCTGCAAGAAAATGATCGAAAATATCATTTGCCTTTGTTAAATCAAAAAAGTGTTTCCTATGAAGGTCTTTCTTTTTAAACAACTGGTCTATTGTAATATCTTTATGAATTAATGCCTCACAGGTCATAGGCTCTTTCCTTACGATCTTTGCTGCATCAATTTCGTAATTAGGGTCTCTATAATAAGTCTTGTATGATGCATTACTTTGATCTTGTTCTTCCTCAAGTAATGATTCATATCTAGACACCTTATAGGTTAATTCCACTAAGTGTCAAAACTCAGCTGAGTCGAACTTCTTTTGAAGCCTAAACTCTAAACCATTTTGAGTTAATCATACAAATTCAGGTTCTGGTAGAATGACCCTACACTTGTTTCGTGCTCTTATGAATCTGGTAATAAATTGAACAGCTTTCTCATCAGGCCTTTGACTCAACCTTGCCAAATCTTTCATGGAAACTTCTGACTCTGTTTGGAAGAATTAGGCATGAATGCCTCTTTCATTTGCTGCCAAGTTTGGATAGAGCCAGGTGTAAGGTTAATATATCATGCAAAGGTTGCCCCAGTTAAAGAATTTGGAAAGAGTCTCAACTTCATATAATCATTATTGGTAAATTCACCACATTGGGCTGCGAACCTAGGAATGTGTTCTACTGTTGGCTAGTTTCTATTTCCATAAAAGAGAGCAAAATCTGGTATTCTAAACCCCTTTGGGTATTCAAGCACCCTGTCCACCTATTTTGGGTATGGCTTTCTTTGCACATGAGTTTGAATCCCTCAAGCCATAGGTCCACACATTTCTCTGACAATATCAACAATTTGGTCCATATAAATGATATTTTGTACTTGTTGGACTACCACTGGAGGAACAAACATGGGATTTGGTGGAAACCCTTGTGCTTAAGGCCCTTTTGGTCCATAGGGAGGTATGTTTGGGACTAGCTGTCCCTGTGATACTAGCTGCTATTGAGGGTATGGTTGAACTCTCTGAGTCTGTCCTGCGAAAAGACTTGCGAAAGGTGCTGCAATAGAAGGAACAGGCGTTATTTCTCTCCCAACTACAGGAAACCCTTCCAACTCCTCGGGTGTGAATTCTAACAGAAGATTAGTGAACCCCCTTGTGCCATGTATGGCTTCGAACATGAGATTTGGAAACATTCTCATGCCATTTTCTAGTGTTGGTCCAGATCCACTAATTTGTATGGCTTCGCTATTAGGTAATGAGATATTTTAGTTTACCACAGGCCTCAAAAGAGGCTCATATCATGATTGAGGTATAGGTGATGGTCTTTCATAATTTTGATTACTAGTATGACCATTAGTATGTCCACTACTTTGCATAAGCTATTTATCTCTAGCCAATCTTTGCTAAAGAACATTTGGGCTCTGTTTGGAACGATTTTCAAACAAGTTTTCTACTCCCACATTTGAATATGATGTTTGGATAGAGTTATAGAATTAATTTTCACAACTCTGCAGAACACTTTGTTTGAGAGCGTGATTTTAAAAAAAAAAAATTCCGAAATTTGGCCTAACCGGTCGTCCCACCGATCGTCCGGCCGGTTGACCGAAACAGCGTAAATTTTTTTTTTTTTTTTTTTTTTTTTTGGTGCAATTGATACGTTAATTTTTATATATTCGAAAAAAATATTTTTCAAAATTTTTTAAATTTTTTTATGTGTTTTAATAGAATTTTGAGTTGTATGTTTGGTTACGAGTTGTATCAAATATCAAATGTCACATCAAAAATTTCCCACTCAATTCAAAACTCTTTAACCAAACAAATTTTCCACACTCAAATCATAATTCCAAAACTCACAAACTCAAAATACAATTCATACTTTCAATCATAGTTACAAAGCTCTACCAAATGCAACCTTGAATTTTCTTCCATATGCCTTATGATAGTTGGTTGATGGAAATTCATTCGATCCGTGAAGGATGTTGCCTATCTTTCCATTGTATACATTAACTGCTGTCCCATGGCATCTACTAAGCCTCTCTACGGATTCATTAGCTGGATATATGAAATAATGCATGGTCTAATTCCATGGCCTCGTCCAATATTTTAAACATATGGTGCATGTTCTGATGTGCTGGTTTGTTCGGCCATGGGTTCTGATGAGATAGGTGCTTCCATAGGATGTGTTACCACATTATCCTTTGGATCAGGTATTTCTACCTGTCCCTCCATACCTTCTTCCAAGTATTTACTTTCTCATTGTCTCCCACATCTAGCCATTTTAGTGTCCCACTGAGTGTGCCAAAAATATATGTTGGCCTTTTGGCTTTTGAAGGTTAATTATGTAATTTAAAATGTACCAACAAGGATCAATTAATCCTTACAGAATATTGATTGCCAACCAATTATCAGAGGATTGTGTTATAGTTCTCTCAACCTCAATGAAGAGGACTATTACTGGTGGCTTGTTTAGGAGAATTTAGTAAATAACAACAAATGAAGAATCAATTTCAGAATCTGAATTTCATTAAGTAGAATGAAAAACTTACAATGATCTGACCCAATCTCGTAGAGGTTTACAGCAACAAACTATTTGAAACTACTCCAAGGAGTTGAAGTGCAATACAGGAATTTGAGTGTAGAAATATAAAGAATTGTAAAAACTAGAAGGAAAAACGAAGTAAATAAACTGGCTTTTTTATCTGAGTTTGGGTCCTTCATTCTGGGGTCTTATCTGCTATTTATATTTTTCAATGATAACTGTCGAAGTGGGTTTTCAACCATCAAAATGTCCTCCCATGATTGTTGAACATGCTCTCTCACAGTCTGTCCCACTACGCCCCTCTTACAGTTAGGCTTCCCTCCTGATTTTGAATTTAAACTTTGTGAGTAACTGTTAGGCCACATCACCTTATATCCCTCGATTGTTCCAGTGCTACACAGATCCATCATTACCAATACAGACTGACACGTGTTTGACTTTGGTTGGCAACTTGTATTAACTCCCTAATTTGCCCTCTTTGTGCCATGTGTTGTATTGTGATTAGTTTTTACAAATTATACAGCCAACAAACTCCAAATGACTATTGAAAAAGATTTGCAGGACATCCATATTTATGTGAGTTTAAATAACTCCAAATGACTATTGAAAGAGATTTGCAAGACACCCTATATTTATGTGATGTGATATTTTTATATGATTCTCTTGTTTAACAGCTTATGTAAATCAATTGTTTATGCAAAACATAAAATTTAAAATATAACAATATCGTATCATGAAGGTATTTAAGATAGATTAAAATAAATCATCTTAAATTAAAGTGGTTAATAAAATAAAATATTATATCACATCACTTTTTTTTAAAATATTTTTTATACATATTTTTATAAAAAAAATTAATTAAAATAATTTATTCCCAAATAAAACCATATATATGTATTAAATTTTATTTTAACCTTAATCGAATTAAACCATTTACACCTTACACTGGAAACAAATTATCAAAATTGGTTGTACCCTCTAGAGAGGTCCAATTAGTATTCCTACTTGAATTGTATTTATCTATGATAGTTGCCATTGCCCACATTGTTAGCTGTCATAAAATTTATTTCTCACCTTGTGTATATATATTTATATTTTCATAAATGCCTCGTAGCTCGATTTATTGAGGTTTGAGTGGCCCGAAGTGTTCTCTCTTCTCTCCTCTCTATCTCTATCTTTGTTCTCATCTCCTCTCATCTTTAATTGTTCTCTCTTCTTTTTTCTCTATCTTTGTTCTGTTCTTCTCTCCTCTCCTCTCTAAGGGTTTGTGAGAGAGGAAAGGGGAGAGAGGGAGAGAGAGAAAGAGAGAGGGTCACGAGCGATGTTGATAGTGGCTCCAGTGGGTGGAGGGGTTTGCAACGGTAATGGCGCGACCCTCCTCTGTATTTGCTGTCGTTGACATCGTGACCTCCCTCGTCTTCGCCTAATACTACAGCGGCGCAATAAACAATTTCGGCAACACCATAGTTTACACCTTTAGAGAATGCATGAAAGACCTTTCTAACTCCAATTGCGACCTCTATTTCACCCAAATCAAAACCCAGATCCTTCGTTGCCTTCATTTCCAACATTTGATTCGTAGTGGTCAATTGTTCTACGATGGGTGTTACTTGAGGTACGACAATTACATGTTCTTCAACGAAAGTTTAAGTGGATCGGATTGAACTGTGTGTGGGTCAAGTGGGTTTGTGGATGGGAATGTGACTCTATTTCGAGAAAATATTGGTGATTTGGTGAGGAATTTGAGCTTGGAAGGTGTTAACAATGGTCGATTTGATGTTGGGTCTATGAGTATAGGGAATTTAACGGTTTATGGGTTGGCTCAGTGTTGGGAATTCGCTATTGGGTCTGTGAGTAGATCTATCTCCTTCTCTTCTTCTCTCTCTCTCTCTCTGTTGTTTTTTTTGTTTTGTTCATCAATGGATTCTCTTTCCTCTCTCTCTCTCTCTCTTCTCTTTGAGAGAGAGAGAGAGAAGAAAAAAAAAAGTGCCAAAATGACGTTTTGCTACCTTGAGCCAGCTCATTTTCGAGCTACGTAGCAAAGTTGTTATATTTTTATGTAAGGAGTCCTCACTTTATATATAGTATGTACAATTAAGGGTGTTGTCACGACCCAAACCTACCCCTATATGTTTAGCATCATAACCGATCAATAATCTTGTGATTACCCAAGACCTCTAAATAGATTAACATATAATAAGGGACTAGCGGAAGTAATAGTAAACATATAACATCCATAGAGCTATGTTGATATACATGGGACTGCAATTATTAAAACTTAATTTACATAGTTAAGACGTCATACCTACGTCACTATTCATACGTACAGACAAACAAAAGGCTTGTTCAAACTTAACAAGGAAATACAAAAAATCTTTAACATGATTCCAAAACTAGGCCACTGCAAAAAGGGAACCTCCTCAAAAGGCACTGTAGCTAGATGACAAACAGAACTCCAGGCAATCAACGTTAAGCTTGGTCACACACCTGGTCACCTACATACAAAAATAATACGGTGAGCTGAAGCTTAGTGAATAACAACAGAGTAAAGGATTTATAAATGATGTCCAAACATTTTCAAAAATCATAATTCATATCAAAAACAAATTCAGATTCATATCCGTAACAAAAAATCATAAGCAATCATATGTGGTACATCCATTAGTTATCATATCATCTTGGTCCTGGGACCCATATGCATAGTTAGTACCAATGACCCCAAAGATCCATATCTTGTGCACAAGTAGTCATGGTATCGTTTCCCCCAGGCAAAGGCCATGTATAAACCACAGTATTGTTTCCCCCAAATAAAAGCCATATGATCATAAGCCACGGTATTTTTTTCCCCGGGCGAGGGCCATATAAACATATGCCACGGTATTGTTTCCCTAGGCGAGGGTCATGTGAACTAAGGATGCCACAAATACATTTCATAAAATTAGACATTCATTCACTATTCATAAAATAGCGTTTCATAAAATAGTTAATATCTTATAATTATGAAAATATTTATAATCAAACATAGTTTTACAGAATTATTACTCACAGATAGCTTCGATAGCAAAACAGATAAAGCGGACGGATTGGATAGTCTATGGCGCGTTACCTACACAACACATAGTAGATTCATATTGAAATGCATACTCGGAATTCATTTACTTCATTTCTTTTTTGTTGATACCAAAATATGCCTTAGAACACTTAGTCAAATTTTCAAAAACAAGGCAGTTCGCTCGAGCGCAACATTGGTCGCTCGAGCTACTTGCAAAGTCTATAAAAGTACTGGTTGCATGATTTTTTAGTTCAACGAACACTCGACAGTCACTCAAGCCAAAGATTGTGTAAAAAGGGTCTTCTATCAAGCACAACTTCCTATGCTCGAGCAATTTATAAAAGCCCATAAAACTTCTGGGAGCTCTCATTTTACGCTCAAGTGCAACTTCGGTCGTTCGAGCATAAGGTCAAAAAAATAAGGGTGGCTGCTCGACCGCAAATTCTGTCGCTCGAGCCAACCCCAAACTCTATAAAAGTACTGAGAGCTCGTATTCTTCGCTCGAGTGCAGACTCCACCACTCGAGTAGAGGTTGCAAATTCTAAAATTTTCATATTGATGTTCAAGCTTGAAAACTCAAATTCAAACCAACAAAACACATCCTTTTGTGCCCAGAACTTGAGGAAACATATGTAAATTCATAGAACTTCATGATTTGAAAGCCTTTTTGCAAAATCAAAGCCCAAAAGCATGCCAATTATTCAAAAACAAACTTGAATTGTATGTATATCTAATATGCATTTATTGTCTTGGCTCCAAAGCTTACAGAACATGATCAAATGAGGTTCAATGGTGAGAAATGTTGTGAATTCTTAAAATCATGCTAGAATTACCACATGCATGAGAGAAATCATTGGCAACAACTTTAAAACTCCATGAAATGCACATACATGCATGAATTGATTCTTAATTCCATTTTTTAGCTCAATGCTCATGTTAATTTACCTATCTCACTTGATTCCATGCATTAACCAACTAAATTACAAAACTAGAGGCTAGAATTCTTACCTGAGATTCTTAATTCCTTAGGTAGCGTTTGATAATTTTTACGTTTTTGGTTTATGTTTACAAAAATTTTATAAAATGATTTTTGTTTATTTTTAGAAAAACATAAACTAGAAACCCGTTTGGTTTAAACAAAATGTTTAAAATTTTTAAAAAACATAAACTAAAAAAATATGTTTGTTTAGGTCTAAAATATTTATATTTATTTTTTATTATTTCTGACAATGTGATCATACACATTATAATTGAAAAAAAAAAGGTTAATTAAAAAAAATTAATTGGAAAAAAATTATTTGAAAAAAAAAATTAATTGAAAAAAATTATTTGGAAAAAAAAGTTAATTGAAAAAAAAAATTTGTCAGTCAAATTTTTAAATTTTTTGTTTAAAAATCAATGTAAACTCCCATTTATAAACAAAAAAAAAATTATCAAACAAGTTTTTATGATAATTTTTAAAATTTTTGTAAATATAAATTGAACACTAAAAACTAAAGACATAATGGTTATCAAACATGCTCTTAATGTTTAGAGATATTATTGAGCAATTCTCCAAGTCTCTTACCAATTTCCTTCCAAGCCTCAAGTTTGATCTCAATTTTCTCTCTCTCTCTCTCTCTCTCTCTCTCTCTCTCGTTCGTTGCTTCAAAGATGAAGAAAGGAGAGTATAAAGTGTACTCTAGACCTCACTTATGCCTTGTATAGGATTTATTAAAGAGACCTATTTAAGTTTGGTTTAAACTAATCAAATTGGCATTAATTATCCTAATTAATTCGTTCTATATAGAATTTCAATTAATCTTACCATAAATTTCTAAAAATTCAAAATAACACATAAACAGAATCAATTTCGTAATCGAATGCCGATAAGACCTTCAATTCGTATAATGAAGCAGAAACATAAACATATCTATCTACAACAGTCAAATATGAATACAAACAACATAAAACACATGCAATTAACGTAGTATTTCATTTTAATAACTCATTAGGTCTTCTTAACCAAAGATTATAAGCTAATCACAGGTCAGAATTGTTACAGGTGTTAAACAAATCAAAAATATTTTAGAGTTTACTAAAAATTTTAAATCAATTGTTTATTCAAGCTAGTCCAGTAAATTTTAAAATTATATACAAATATTAAACCATTCGAACTTGGCTCGACAAAATCTCATTTGAAATCGGTTCAAAGGGATTTCATTTACGTGTATTTTCGAAATACAATTTTAATTTTGGTATTTTGCCTTAATTATATTTTAAATTGAAGGGAAAATTACTGTTTAGTGGTAATTATATAAAATTATTATATATTCATAAAAAAAAATTTAATTTTAATTATTAATATTTTTAAAATTGAACACTTATTTATAATTAATTTCTAAACACTCATTGATTTGAAGTTTGCTCTAGATTCAACCCCTTATAGTCTGGTTTTTTAATTCCATATTTTTTCCCCCAAATATGAGGGGAAAAGAAATTGTTCACCATGACCAAACCCAAATTCAGACCCGTCCGATTTGACAGTTCGTAGACCCAAGTGGCAAGACCCATCAAAACAGCTTGAATGATCCCAACAATCTAACACTCCACTCATGGATAATTATTCAGTAATATAAAAAAATAGATATGTGATATTTCATAATATTATAATTGATAAAAAAAAAATAAAGTATTGTGTTAAATGATTAAAAAATTTAAAGAATATATTAAATGATAACTGATTAGAAAGTGCTGACAATTCACGTACTAGTCGAAATATTGAACAATTTCCCAACCGGGCAATAGTGAATAGAAACACACATTGCAAACGCACCAAATCCTGATATCCGTAACATCTTTCAGTTCTCATCACTGTGCACAAAATCGACTTTCGATCGAAATCGGTTCCAAACCCTAATCTCAACTTTTGATTTTCCCCCCTTATTTTTTCCAGCATCTACAGTTTTTTCGATCACTTTTTTCAATGAAGGTTCGATACTTCTTGCATTTACTTTTTTTTCAGGATTTATTTGATTCGGTTTGATGGAGTTTATCTGTAGAACTTGATGATTCTCGTTGAGTTGTGTTTGGATCTTTGAATTTAGGTATTTTCAATGTTCTGATATTTGATTGGTAGTTGTGTGGGTTGGTATTGATTCCTGTGTATATTCCAAAATTGTATAAAACAGTTTCTTTGATTATTACATTGTTTGAGTTTTACTTGATGTGATTATAATCCACTTTCAATCAAATGTCGCACCTTTGGATTTGGAAGCTTATGGGTGATATATATATATATATATATATTTTTATCGGAAGAAATATTTTATTTAAGAAGTCAAACGGCATTTACATGAGTCCATCAAACCCAAAACTTACACCAAATAAAGTGAAAATAAAGCTAAAAGCACAAAGAAAGAAAAAACTATGACAATATTCGAATCCATAAGCACATGGTTGATATATTGATCCGTGATTTTTTACAATTTATTTGAGGTGTATTAGAATGTGGATTTGACACAGAATTGGATTATTGTAGATATATTGTGTGAATTTTGTATGCATAGAACCATAAGCACATGGTGAACTTTTTCTATTTTAATAATTTTGATTTTTTTTTAAAATTGTTTGGATAAGAGTATATTGTGAGATCTTTACTTTAGTTGATGTTGTAACACCTCATCAAAGTCTCAATCAACTGTTTATAATTATCATATTATTACAAGTTTTAAAACTTTTCTTAATTATTTCTAAATTTAAACAAAAATTCAATGAAATAGAAATCATTATTTCGTCCATGAAATTAAGAGGATTTGGATCCATTTTGTCCCTAACTTTAGTGGAAGTAGGGTTGAGAAAAATGACAAAAAAAGAAAAATAAAAAGGCAATGGGTTATCAAAGCAAATTAGTAATGGAGGTGGTTTGAAAATTAGTTCTAAGCAACTAATTGTGGTGGGTGTTTTTCATCTTGTGAATGTCGATATCTATTTCTTAATCAAAGAACAAAAACTTTAAGTTTTGTTTTCCTTCTAAATCAAGTATTTAAATGAGTAGGTTTAGTCTTCCATCTAGGTGGATAATGATATGAGGTTGTATTTTTTTAATTATATTTTATTTATTATGTAATATATCATTACTATGGGGGTGTTTTGGGAACTTCTAAAAAAAGTTAACTTTTTGACTTTTTAACTTTTTTACATAAAAAAGATATAAAAAGTCACCAAAAAAAAAATATTTTTTTAACAAAAAAAAGAGTCAAAAAGACACAAAAAAAAAGCTTAAAAATTATTTTTTTATTAACTTCTCAAAACACCATTAGAGCATCTTTATCAAAATAGTCAAATTTTTAGTCAAATTTTAACTAAAAAGTTACTTTTCTATTTTAGCTATTCACTTTTTTATATACATCCTCCAATAAACTCTCCATTATTTTTCTATTCTATTTAAATATTTTTATTTTCTTATTTCTTTAGTTTTTTTTTTTTTTTTCTAACAGTCATTTTTTTAAACTAACATTTTTCAATAGTTCAACTTTTAATCAAATATTTTTAAATAGACACATTTTCAATGTGTGTTTTTTTGAATATCTTTCTAATATAAATAATATCACTTCATCTCTATTTTTTATCCACTTCAATATAAATTTTTTTTTTCAATTTATTCTTTGTTTTTCAGTATGCTTACAATTTTGTACAAGAAAAACTATTTTGTTCATACACATAACCAATTAAAATATCCCATTAGTTTAAGTAATAAAAAAGTTGGTTGGCTTACACACTTATCAAATATGTGAACAAAATTAAATTTCAAAAAAATAGTTGTGTAATGCTAATCTAATATTTTATTATTTAAATATATTTGTTGAGGCTTGATGGCTAGCTATTTGTGGAGAGGATTTGAGCCTCAACAAATTTGGCAATTGGAAAGGCTAGCTTGATGGAGTATTTGTTTAGTGAATTTTCTTGATAGAATAGCTAAGAAAGGGATTTGATTTGTTTGATGTAGATGCTCTTACATTGTTAAGATATATAAATAGAGAAATTTATTACTAAAATAATAAAATTATGCTAGATGATAAATAAAATATTGTTAGAAAAAATGATGAAATTAAATTAATTCTTTTAAATGTGCGATTTTTTTTTTAATTAAAAAAAAAAAACTCACTTCATATAAAAAAAAATTTAAGAAACGAGCTGCCCATCAACTAACTCTGAAGCGTTTTTGAGTCCGATCCACATCGGCAAGTATTTAGAATCAAGTTCGCTGCAATGGCCCAAATTAGCTCATCTTGATCCATCCCGATTGTTCAAGATCTTGATGGGCCTCTATTTGTCAGCTTCGGCTATTTAGCCCACTCAATTCAACCCTATCCAGTTCTTGTTTTAGTATTGCTTTTATTATTTTTTTGTTTTTTTTTTTTACTTTCTGATTTTTTTTTTCAAAATTAGTTTTGTTTTCGAAAAACAACCCACTTTTTTAAAAAAGCAAAAACATTATTTTTGAATTTTCTAAATCTTTTTTCATGAAAAAATATATTTAAAAAAAGGATACTTACGTGTAGGTCCTAGTGAGTAGACTTATTGTCTAATAGGCCCTATGAGAAAAATTTGACATAAAAAAGTCACTAATTGTAAGTTTTAGTGATAATTTATAAAAATCAAGACAAAAAAAAGTCACTAATTGTCAATTTTTGGCGATATATATAAAAAATTGTCACAAAAAATTTATTTTTAGCGACAATTTTACCAAGACTTAAATAGGACTTGATAGGAATTAAGTCTAACTATTAGGACTTATTGACAGTTTACCCTTAAAACAATGATGGGTGTCTTCAAAAATTTTAGGTATTCTGTACAAAAAGCATATTTATTTTGGGCTCAAGAGGAAGCATGGTAATAACAGTAGGAATTTGCGATACAATACGATAACATGACTCGAATTGTATATAAAATTAGCCGGTTATGGTTGATTATTTCTTGACACGAACACATATATGACACGACTTAATAATACGAATATTAAACAGGTCGAGTTAGTGTCAAATCTGCATAACTTGAAATTGACACAGATAACCTGTATAATGAAAAATTAGTTATATTTTTTTAATATTATTTTCATTACAGAGTATCATAACATTTTTTAATCTCTTACGTAATTACATCCAATTTATTAAAAAGTATATAAAATATGATTTTAAATTTAATATAAGTGTTGCTTTTGCTTTTAATTGAATTTAATATATTTTATCTATTTTTTTGAGTTAATCTAGTTACAATATAATAATAAAATATAATTTTTATAAATTAAGAAAATAAAATTAAGTTGGAATCAAATGTTTTTATAAATAATTTCATTTAATAGAGATTAGTTTCATTAAATTTAACTTTTGAAAAAAAAATTCAATACATTTGAATATTTTTAGTTAATAGTGAAATTTTTTGACATAATATATTAACACAATATGAATCAGACATGAATCGAAAATGACACGACACGATAACACAAAATAATAAATGAGCCAAGCTAGTGTTGAGGTAATTCTAATATAGTAATATGAATCCGAAATGACACAACATAAATACAGGGGATTCTATTTACATCCAAAAAATCATTAAGTACTCTAAATTTTTAAATATACCAAAAAATCATTAAGTAATCTAAATTTTTAAATATACCATGTTTAATTATTTAAAATTTTATTTTACTCTCATCATACCTTTTTTTTTTTTTCAAATTACTCTCAAGGTAAATCCAAATAATAAATAATAAACAGACTAAAAAAAATAGGGTTAATTACACTAATAGTCCCTATAGTTTGGAACTTGTGTCACTTTAGTCCCTGATTTTTCAATTGTGACACATTTGATCCTGAATTTTGAATCTTGTTCCAAATAAGGACAATTGAAAATATTATTAGATTTTTTAAGGGTAAAATTGTCAATTTAATAAAATATAAACTAATTTGACAAAAATAAATATCAAAAAAATATTTTTAATATTTTTAAAATTATTTTTATCCACCAATGATAAAATTATGTAAAATTAATAAAAATTACATGATTAATTTTTTAAAATTAATTTTACATGATCATCATCCAAGCACATAATAAAAATTAATTTGATAAAAAAAATAAATATATGTCTAAAAGATTTATCAATTTTATATAATTTTATTTTTAGTAGGTAGAAATAATTTTTAAAAATTCAAAAATATTTGTTTGACATTTATTTTTGTTAAATTAATTTATATTTTATCAAATTAACAATTTTACCCTTGATGTAGATTACTTATTATCGAGTCGAATCGAGTTTGAGTCCAATTACTTATCAAACTAAATTCAAACTCAATAAACAAGTTTGATAAATAAACAACTCAAATTTAGGGTGGGTTTGGGAAGTGGGTTGGCTTTTTGGCTTTTTGACTTTTTTGGTTATTTTAGCCTGGATTTAAAAGCTTGGTTTGGGAAAGATTTTTTGGCTTTTTGACTTTTTTGAGTTTTTTTGTGAGAGAAGAGTGTAATGATTATGGGTTAGATGTGATGTTTTATTTTTTTGAGACTAAAATAACTTATTTTGTCTTTTGTGACTATTTTAGCTCCAACTCACTTGACAAACGGAGCCTTAAACTCAATAAAATTCGACTTAACTCAAGTCGACTCGTTTACCGATAAGAATTGTTTGAAAGATAGATATAATCGTATAAGGAATGGTGGTGTTGACTATTAGATCATTATTTTTGTATTATTATTGGTAGCTTGGCATGGTACACATGACACATTGGAGGGATTGTGGGGTTCGAGAGGGATGCAGCGTGGCTGCAGCACAGCCACTGCTGTCATTGTGAGCGCAATCTGCCTCATCCTTAATTATTCGAGTAGTTTATTTTTTAAAATATATTAAATAAAATATTTCCCAGCCACTGCTGTCATTGTGAGCGCAATCTGCCTCATACTTAATTATTCGAGTTTTATTTTTTAAAATATATTAAATAAAATATTTTTATAAAAATTACGTAAATTAAATATTAATAATCCTATAATTAGATTAAATTTATATTTAGACTTGTACTCAAAATTACACATATTGTTTATTTTTATAAATACAATTTTGATATGATCCTAGGTTTATCGATATTTAATTAATTTAATTTTTTATAAAAATATTTTATTTAACATATCTTAAAAATTAAATCATTTAAATTATTAAAATAAAATTTGAAATAAACCTCATTAAGTGGACAACAATGGTTGTTGTGTAAATACACAACAATCACCATGCCTCCACTTGAGAGAGACTTTTGCGAAATGAGTTATACAGCATAAATTTTAAATTAACATGACATAGATGTTACCTAAAATAATTATAATTCATAGATTTTTTTTTTTTTTAATAGGCATGGCTTCCCTCCAATCTACTGAAGGGTGCTGTTAGGCCTGTGAGAGTTCATCACGGGTCTCGTTTCGATAATTCAAACCATTCAATGTATAGAATTCGTTGAGTATTATATACTTGTAAAAAATCATGTTGATCGGATATTGGCCCTGTTTGGTAGAGCTGTAGGAAAGTACTTATAGTTTATGTCTAAACAGCTTATAGCTTATAACTATGACCATAAGCTGATTTCTGACTTATAAATTAAGCATCTCCTGTCACACTCAAAGAATAAGCTGATTTCTAACTTCCAAAAAGCTATAAGCTAAACCAAACACATCAAAATAGGTTAAATTAAGCTGAAAGCTAAAATAAGCAGTTTTTAAACTGCACCAAACAGGCACATTGATAGCTATCTCATCGAATCAGATTTCTGTCAACCTTTTATTTTTTCACCATTTATTTTTTTTAAATACGAAATTGCTTTGATTACGTAGCTATCGATATCTGATCAACACAATTTTTTTAGAGGCATATAGTGCTCGACGAGTTCTACACATTAAACGGTTCAGATTATCGAAACGAAACCTGTGATAGACCCTCATGGGTCCAACAACACTTTCTAGTCCGATCACAGATTGAAGGAAAGCTAGACCCTTTTTAAATACTTTCATGATATTTGTAGATTTTTTTTTTCTGATTCTTGAATTTTGGAGGCTAAATGGGTTAAAAGTTAAAGCTAACTTTTAACCCATGTTCCCAAAATGACCCTAATATTTGTTTGCATGTTGCATCTTTTTTATTTCTTTCTTACCATAGAACTGAAATGGAAAATTTAACTATGAATCCTATATTGCGAAATGATAATTTGATTAGTTTTAAGAGTTTTTTTTTATAGACTAAGACCTCGTTTGTGAACTATATATTTTAGCTAAAAACTTAGAAAGTCACTATAAGTTGTCATATCACTCTCTTTACTTTTTTACATATCTTTTCGTAAAAAGTCAAAAAGTTACTAAAATAGTCTGTTTCTAAACAAGGCCTAATTAGTCACATTAATTTTGGAAATATAAATTTAATATATTATTTAAAAATTAGATTTATGATTATGCCTTTATTTTTATTATGTTTTATTTATTTATTTATTTTTCTTCTTTTGTGCTAGAAATGTAAAATACATTGCTTATGAGAACCAAATTTGGGGTGAATTTTTATTTGGGAATTTTTTATATTTGGAATGACTTGAAATGTAGGATTTTTCTAACATTTCAAGATAAATGACTTGAAATATTGAATTTTTTGAATATTTCAAAAGGATGTGAGATTTTTCAAATATTCTAAAAGTATGTGAAATTCTTCAAATATTTTAAAAGGTGTACAAAAACTCCTTAGTAAGATTTGAGCAAATATATAATTTAAATCTATAACATTCCAATGTAGCACTCAAACGTAACACTCCAAAAAACCTTTTTATTATACTTTTTCCAAACGTAACACTTTAGCGTACCACTCTAAAAAAACTCCTTAATATAACACTGCAATGTAACACACACAAAAATTTCTTAGTGTATTTTTTTCAAGCGTAATATTTTAATGTAACACTAAAAAAAAAAAATGAGATTCTTAAAATCATTCCAAAAGGAGTACAAAAATTCTTAATAAGTTTTGGATAAATGTTTAATTTCAAATTGTTAGTGTTACGTTTGGAAAAAAGTAGTAATTTTGTAGTATTTTTATGTATTACATTATTGATTGGAGTGTTACGTTTGGTAAAAGTATACTAAAGAGTTTTTTCATATGTTACATTAGATTGTTATATTTAGAAAAAATTTAGAGTGTTACGTTATTACGTTTGAAAAAAGTATACTAATAAATTTTTTAATGTGTTACATTAGAGTGTTACACTCTTATTTGTGTTATGAGATTTATTATAGAATGAGAGAAAACCTAAAACTTCTATAGATTATCCAAATGTATAATTTTATATTTAGAGAAATCCGCTTTTATCCCTCAAAAATTAAATCTAAATGTATAAGTGACTATCCTTTTATGTAATTTCCACTTTAATGAAAACCTTAAATTCATAAGAAACTAGAAAGAAGTAAACTGTTCACAAAATTAGATTTTAAAATTTATTGATAGTTCACCCAACTTAAATTGATTTCATATGATGGAACAATACAACAAACTCATCACAGGTATTTAAAAATTTAAATTCACTATACATTTTATTTTCTAAACACTTTTATAAATAAATAAATAAATAAATAAATATATATATATATATATATTTAATAATTTAGATTTCTCTATTTTCTAGATGAAATAAAAATGATGCGAGATATTCACATAAATTTTGATGATACAGTTCGTTCTGGTGAATGAACTGGAACTTCGCTCTGGTGAATGGATTAGACCGATCCAAGCTCCTCAAACCCATTGGAGGACCTGCAAACAAGTCTAATGGGGAACGGGGTTGTCCCCTGGCAAATCCTCCGGTGTGTGAATTAAAAGGGGAAGTAGACAATGTAGAGGGAGAGAGAGAGATAGGAAAACTTAACCTTCTTCTTGTCTTCCAACTTTGCTTATATTCTTTGGTAATCATTTCACTGTCTCTGCCGTTCTGACCTTCCCGCCGAAAGCTTGTGCCGTGGTTTACCTTGTTCAAGGTGAGGGGGTGTCATTCCGGCTGAGAGGTGTTGTCGCAATAAATGCTGTGATGGGCTGCATTAATGGTGATGTGTTGTGACAATAACTTTGCAGATCTTTGTCTGCTGACATGGCCCGTTCTGCACCTGCCATGTGTCCGAGTATCATTGGCCTTCCCTGCTCAGTTGGCTTCCAGCTGTGCTGGGTTTTACTACCCGGGTTATGCAATGGGGTCTAAATGGTGGGCTTGGGTCTATTCACTGTGGGTTGTGGTTTTTGTGGACCTATCCATGTCAAATTTTATTACAATTAAAAAATAATAAATAAATTTTTGGAAACTAATAATGATATTATGGTCATAAATCCTTGCTTTTGAATTTTTATATTGGCTTCGTTTGAGAAGTAGATTGACTTTTTGACTTTTTTAGTTATTTTAACTTGGGTTAAAAAGCTTAGTTTATGAAGGATTTTTTAACTTTTTGACTTTTTTAATTTTTTTGTGAGAGAATAGTGTAATGAGTATGAATTAGATGTGATATTTTATTTGTTATTGGTAAAATAACTTCTTTTATCTTTTGTGATTAAAATAATTTAAAAAAACTCATAAATCATCTTCCCAAACGGAGCCATATTACAAACTTTTTTCATAAAATGAATAGTATCAAAATTCCTTTTTTCTCCGAATGACTAGCTTTTCCGCAAATGATGCCCCCAAATCATGAATAATTACCGGTTTTAAATAGATTCTCTCCACAAATTTTTTTTTTTCCCAATAAAGTTACACGCATTAATTGATATGTCCAATTTGTATACTAAGAGATGATATGATATAATTTCAAAAATTTTAAATTTGTATAATTTATGTAATAGGTGAGGTTTATAATTTTAAAGTGACAATATTATAATATATATTGGTTTAGCACCACTATTTTTTTTTTCTCCGGCCATCACAAATATTAGTATTTATTATATTTTGTGACTTTTAGATTAATGTTTAGTTTGGTTAGGATAAAAATGATAGAAAGTGAAAGAAATGAAAAAAAAAAAAAAAGTTTTCTAAGTTTGTTTAGCATGAAAGTGGAAGTGAGAAAAAAATTAATACAACTCATAATAGCATAATAACTAAGCTTCCAGTTTTTTACAAAAAAAATATAGAAAAATACAAGAAAATTTAAAATTTATCATAAAACTAGTTAATTAAAATTCTTATTTTCTTACAAAATTTTTATCCTAATCAAATTCATATGAAAAAATATATTTTCTTTTCCTTTTTTTTTTCTTTAATTTACTTTCTACCATTATTACTTTCAATCTTTTATTTTTTTTTTAATCAAACGAAACCTAAGTGTTAGATGATAATTGGAGAAAGAAATAAAGAGAAAAAACAAACTAGTGCTCATCATATTTTATGAATTTTGAATCAAATATTAGATAATAACAAGATAAAAAAAATATTGAAGAGGATCTGAATCCCTAGATATGTTTGGTTTGGTTTTTTCAGAAACATCTTCCAAAAAAATATTCTAAAACATTAAATATTAATTTCATGAAATAATGAAAAAATCAAAGAACTTATCAAATTTATATAATTTTATATTTTTAGATGCTAAAAATAATTTTTAATATTTATTTTTATCAAATTAGTTTTGAATTTTCTAAAAAAACTTTCAGAGATTCAAATAATGGTGTTTGGGAAGTCTTGAACTTGGGTTTTTTTTGGTTTTTTTCACAAAAAGACAAACTTTTTGCAAAACTAAAAAAAATATATCCAAATAAAATATCACATCTAATCCCATAATCATTTTACTTTTTCTCTCAAAACATCACATCTAACCACAAAAAAAACCCAACTATCTTCCCAAATACAAAAAAAAAAAAAAAATCTAATAATATTCTACAACTAAAAAAATCTACATAAAAACTTACTTCCCAAACACCCACTAAACATGTCCGTGTTTTTAATAACGAAATTTCATCACCCTGTATAAAACCAAACAAATCAAAATTTTCCACACAAGCATGTGCTAATCACTAATCACATTTATTTTTTAAAAATAAATTATTTATTTAAAAAATAATAATAAATGTGATTACATTAAGTAAATATAATTATCAGATTAATTTAAATTTTTATAGGAATAATCTATATATATGTATGAGAGAGCATAAAAATTAACAATCCATCTTTTAATGTAAATTTCACTCTTTTGTATTGGTGTGTTATGTCGGTCCACTACCAATATGAAAGAGTCTTCCCCCTCCTTCAAATTTACTAGTATACATCTTTCTTAACAATACATTTTAGAGAGAACCACCACCACCACCGCGCCGCCGCCACGGAAATGCCAGAGCCAGCAGTAATAATAGTCGGAGCAGGGACATCCGGCCTCGCCACGGCCGCCTGCCTAAACCGCCTTTCGATCCCAAACATTGTTTTGGAAAGAGAAGATTGCTTTGCTTCCTTGTGGAAGAAAAAATCATATGATTGCCTCCACCTTCACTTGGCAAAGCAATACTGTGAGCTCCCTCACATGTCTTACCCCAAAAACTTCCCAACCTATGTACCCAAAAAACAGTTCATACAATACTTAGATGACTATGTTGCTCATTTCAACATTAGTCCTATGTACAACAGACCCGTTGTCTCCGCAGAGTACGATGAAGTTTCACAGAAATGGAAAGTTAAGGTTAGAAACATGGTTTCCGACGAGGTCGAGGAATATTCAGGCAAGTTTATGGTGGTGGCGACAGGAGAGAACAGCGACGAGTTCATACCGGAGGTGGAAGGGTTGAGAAATTTCACAGGGGAGGTTATTCATTCCACACTGTATAAGTGTGGAGACAAGTACAGAGATAAAAGGGTTTTGGTTGTTGGGTCTGGGAATTCTGGTATGGAAATTGCTTTTGATTTGTCAAATTATGGTGCCAAGACCTCCATTGTTGTTCGAAGCCCTGTAAGAGTTTTTAACTTATCCTTTAGATCTACCTATGTTTACTTTTCATATCCCATATCTATGTTTGTTTTGTTTTTTGTGCGACTTGGCCTCATGTAATTTTTTAGTTTTTTTTTTTTAAACTAAAATATGAGGTAAAAAAATTATATATTTAAAATGACTTTTTAGTTATTTAAGAAAAGATGTATAAAAAAATAAAAAATAAAAAGAGAATTTTTGACTTTTTGATATAGGTTATAAGTTTTTTGATTTTTTTAATAATTTTTTGATTTTTAAACTAAAATTATTTATTTTTCAAACGAGGCTTAGTGTATTTGAAAAATGATTTTTTTACTTTAAAAAATACATATGTTTATAAATAATTTTTTAATTTTGTAAGAAAAAATATGTCAAAAATAAAATATAATAAATTTGTAATTTTTTTTTTTGTATGAGTTGATTTTTTGATTTTTTTTTGAAGGAGATTGTTTTTGGATTTCATAACTTACACGATACCTAGAAAAATAAAATAATATAATGACTTTTTTTATTTATTAAATTTGTCACTTGCTAGATTAAAAGTCAAAGAATATTTTATTCCTAATACTCTGTCTCTATTTCCAAAACACTTGTAATCGTGGGATTAGTATATATGGGCAATTTGGAAAAATGCTAAAAAAAGTTAATTTTTGATTTTTTAATTTTTTTATACAAAAAAGTCACTCAAAAACTAACTTTTTTAGCTAAAAAGACACCAGAAGGCTAAAAAAATCTAAAAAATAATTTTTTATTAACTTTTCAAAAATGCAATGATTATGAATGTTTTGAGATTAAAAAAAAAAAGGAGAGATTTAAAAATAAAAAATCTCATGTCTCAAAAAAAATTATTCAGGGTACTTGGTTTTAATTTTTTGAATTTAGTTTTTTAAAAATTAAATTTTTTATTTTTCGTACTTTTAAAATTTTAACCATTTTTTACTTTTTTTGGATGCACTTTACTTAGATGTATATAAAAATAAAATATTTGTGAAAAAATATTTCAAAAAATTAATAAATACACAAAAATATGAAAAATATACTGAATTTTCGTATTTTTTTATTTATATTTTTGGTATTTAGTATTTTTTTTTTAAATCATGAAAATTATATTTTTTTAAGAATATTTATGTTAGGTGTGTCTAAAAATTAAAAAAATTACTTAAAATATTAAAAAAATTCAGTAAAACTAAAAAAAGTAGAATTTTTTGAAAAATGTTTTTAGAAAATCCAAACCAAGCAAAGTATTATAATTTACTTGAAAAATAATATACTCTAGATTCAACATTTGTATGGCAAGATGTAGATTCAACTCTTGTATGGTGTGATTTGTATTTTAAATGAATTAAGACCATGTTTTTTTTCTAAATAAAAAACTTTAAATATTTTTTCTCAATACTTAAAATTACTTTTAAAAAAGAGTTTGGGTTGTTTTGGGAAGATGGTAAAAAGTGACTTTTTGACTTTTAACCAAGCTTTTGGCTTTTTTAGACAAATGGTTTGGAAAGTTGGTAAAAAGTGACTTTTGACTTTTTGGATTAATGTTTGTTTATGATGTCAAATCATAATGAAATGACCAAACTATCCCTATTTATTTAAAATATTTACAACTTTCCCTATGTAACACATTTTGCCTTTTCATTTGGGAAGTTGGCTACAAACCAACTTCCCAAATGAAAAAAAAGACCAAAAAACCAACTTTTGGCTTTGACTACTAACCCAAAAAAGTGACTACTAACCATGTTGCCAAAATAGGACTTTGTTATTGGACAAGACTCCTATCCGAAAGAGATTGATTGTTTTTGGATTGCGTAACTTACACGATACCTAGAAAAATAAAACAATAAAGCCTTGTTTGGGAAGACAAATAAGTCCACATTTTTTATTTTTTTTATATTATATCAATTAATATCTCTTTTTTATTTTTCTACACATTTTTTTTTATAAAAATTCAAAAAATATACTTATTTAGAACATTTCAAACAATCCCTAATAATGTTTTGATTGATTAAAATATAAGTATGGATGTATGACTGATGATGGGAGTTTTGTTTGGATGGAGATGCAGCTTCATATAATCTCAAGGGAAATGGTATATTTGGGGTCAGTATTGGTGAAATACATACAACTTTCAACTGTGGACTACTTGATGGTATTGCTAAGCAAGCTAAGGTATGGAGACCTAAGCAAGTACGGGATTCAAAGGCCTGAGGAGGGTCCCTTTACTGTGAAACTCAAGTATGGCAAATACCCAGTCATTGACGTTGGCACCTGTAACAAGATAAAGTCCCGCGAAATTCAGGTATGACAGAGAGAGAAAGTGAGAGACAATGCATTTGTTTGGTTTAGCTTTGAGAAAGGAGTTTTGGAAAAAAAAATTTAAAAAAACCTGATCAGGTATGACGTTGGCACCTCATAAGATTTATCAAGAATAATTTTTTGGGGAAAGAAATTAAGTTAATTGAACATTAGCAATCACATGATCTAATTTTGAAATTATTAATATTTGATCAGTTTCACTTTTACATTACTGATCTCCTGAAGGTACCCTATAGAGGGGTGTTTGGTGGGATTTTTTTGAGTAAACTTATGACTTTTAGCTTTTAAAAAATTATTTTAAATTGGTTGGTTGAACTTATTTTAAATAGTTTTTGATTTTAACAATTTATTTTTAGTCAAAAAAGTTTATTCTGAGAAACTGCTCATCCTTTACTTTTGATTATCAATTTCTGTTATGAAAATGCTTAATTCACGATTATATTCTTAGATTTTTTTATTTTTTATTTTTTAAAAATAAAAAAAGACCTAAATGGACTATAAAATATTATTATTATTTTTTATAAGAAAGGTAGACAAATAGTGAATAATAAAAAATAAAAGTTAATTGAAAAAGATACTTCACAGTTTATTTAACAAACATTACTCAGCAATTTAAATTTATAATTCTACAACTACACCAAACAGATTAACAGTTTCTGATTAAAGTCATAATTTATAATCTGTCACCACAGTACCAAAATGGGTAATTTAGATCATGACGCACTATAAATCTATTTTGTTCACATCATTTTTTAATTGAATAAAAATCAATCGTCCATACATCAATAGTTACACAAAAATTCGTTTAACAATTGATTTTTTTTACCGTTGATATCCGAAAAAGATGACCTTTCGGATAAGGTTTGGTAGAAAAGCTTTGGTACTATTAAAAAAAATATAAATAAATACATAAAAGCTTTAAAAAATTGCAAAAACAGTAGAGATATATTTTTGTTCAGTGATGCTAGAGATTATTAATTTAGTGATTCTAAATCCATCACTAATAAGATGACAAAGTAAAAAAACCAAAAAATAGACACAATATTATGATAATAAATGAGATTCACTACCACATCATTAATATAACTCGAATTAAAACTCCCACTCATTTTCTTATTTTGTTATCTTCTCGGTGTTGTGTTGTGTTATGTGACAGCTTAGCAACCAGGGTTACTTGGTTTGCACAACACGTGGCACTTTAATTGACGCAAGAAGAAAACCAATATCCTTTCATCTGATTTTTATCAGATTTTTAGCAACCACGTTACGTGGTTTGCTCTAATTCAATTCATTTATTACTTCATAATATCTTATGATCGGTTAATAAATTTTAGGTCAAGTTTGAAAAGACTAAATAAGTATATTTTTTTTTTTTTATTAAATTATGTATAGAAAAAATAAAGAGAAGATGCTAATTGATGTGACTTAAAAAAAATAAAAAGATAAAAAGTATGGACTAAAATAGTCTAGCCAAACTTGGCCTTACGTTAAAAATATTAAGTGTATGAAAAAATTAAATTTTTTTTCCTGCAAATTAAATTTAGTAAAATTAATATATACTAAATAAAATTATTTAGCTTTGAGAAAGGAGTTTTGGAAAAAAAATTTCAAAAAAATTGTTTGATTTGAGATTTTTTTCAAAAAATTTTTAAAATTACTTTATCTCTCTTACACATCAATTAATTATTTTTTCTCTCTCTTCTCTCGTTTTCAATTACTTTTTTTCTCACACATATCTATTTAATTATAATAAAATATCAAATTATTCTAAACTCCCAAATTTTAAAATTATTTTTAAAATATACAACTAAATAAATCAAAATTTCTTCTAAATTCTCTTCCCAAAACCTTTTTTAAAAATCATTTTCTCACAATCAAACCAAACACACCCATATTTTCAAAATGAAGAATTTAGTCTTTGTCGGCCTACTTGGACCCGTCTTCATCATATCAACCATTTATCATGTAGGGGTGTTTGACGTGAATTATAAGAGTGATTATAATTTATTTTAATTTGAGAATTTGTGTCAGATCATTTGATATAATTTTTACTTATAATTTTTGAAGTAAAAATAATTTAAATAAGTTGAGAAAAATTAATTATTTAAAAATTAGGGAAGGGTTACTTCTGCTTACAACTTTCTGATTATTAATTTTTAACTTATAATAATCCACGCCAAAAACCCTCATAAGATTTATCAAGAATAATTATTTTGGAAAAGAAATTAAGTTTATTGAACATTAGTAATCACATGATCTAATTTTGAAATTATCAATATTTATCAGTTTCACTTTTACATTAATGATCTCCTGAACTCACCCTATAGAAGGGTGTTTGGTGAGACTTTTTTGAGCTGATTTATGGCTTCTAGTTTTTAAAAAGTTATTTTAGATTGTTTTGTTAAATTTATTTCAAACAGTTTCTGATTTTAACAATTTATTTTAAGTCAAAAAAATTGATTATGAGAAATTGCTCAGCTCTTACTTCTCTGATTCTTAACTTCTGTGTGGATATGTTAATTCACGATTATACGTTTAGATTTTTTTATTTTTTATTTTTTTAAAAATAGAAAAAGACCCAAATGGACTATAAAATATTATCATTATTTTTTATGAGAAATGTAGACAAATAGTGAATAATAAAAAATAAAAATTAATTGAAAAAACTACTTTACAGTTTATTTAACAAACATTACTTAACAATTTAAATCTATAATCCAACAGATATATTAAACAAATTAATAATTTCTGATTAAAATCATAATCTATACTCTATTTTAACAATTACACCACAGCACCAAAATGGGTAATTTAGATAATGACACACTATAAATCTATTTTGTTCGCATCATTTTTTAATTGAATAAAACTCAATCGTTCATACATGAATAGTTAGACAAAAATTCGTTTAACAATTGATTTTTTTTACCGTTGATATCCAAAAAAGATGACCTGTCGGATAAGGTTTGGAAGAAAAGCCTTGGAACTATAAAAAAAAAATATAAATAAATAAATAAAAGCTTTAAAAAATTCCAAAAACAGTAGAGATATATTTTGTTCAGTGGTATTAAAGACCACTAATTTAGTAGTTCTAAATTCATCACTAATGAAGTGGCAAAGTAAAAAAATAAAAAATAAAAAATAAAAAAAATAAACAATGGGTGAGACCCATTGCCACATCATCTATATATTAAGGAAAAGGGTCTTTTAAAACCCAAGCCTTGTGGAAGTTCTAACATGTCATAATTTTTTGATTTTTTAATATTTTTTAAAAAAAAAATTGACTTGGTGATTGGTGATTGGTTCAAAGATTGTAATAATTACACTATTGATTACAATAAACACTTAATTTATAATAATTACACTTATTAAATGAATAACGCAATAAATGAAATCCTAATTTCCTTTACTTTTTGCATCTTCAAGAGACCTATGTAATTATTGTGTGAATGCCTCTTAAATAAATAAATAAACACTTATTAAATTCTTTCAAACTCTTCGGTCAAACTTCATGTATTTAATTTATATATTATGTAATTATTGTATAAATGCCTCTTAAATAAATAAATAAACACTTATTAAATTCTTTCAAACTCCTCGATTAAATTTCATGTATTTAATTTATATATTAAAAAAAATAAAAATAAATATAAATATCTATAATTATCTAATCAGACCTTCCACTCATTTTCCTATTTTGTTATCTTCTCCGTGTTGCGTTGTGTTATGTGACAGCTTAGCAACCAGGGTTACTTGGTTTGCACAACACGTGGCACTTTAATTGACGCAAGAAGAAAACCAACATCCTTTCATCTGATTTTTATCAAATTTTTAACAACCAGGGTTACGTGGTTTGCTCTAATTCAATTCATTTATTACTTCCTAATATCTTGTGATCGGTTGGTAAATTTTAGTTTAGTTAAAAATATTAAGTGTACGAAAAAATTAAATTTTTTCCCCTACAAATTAAATTTAGTGAAATTAATATATACTAAATAAAATTATTTATAAGAATATTTAAAAGAATGTGTAAAAAAATAAAAAAATAATGTGATCCAAAATAGGTTAAAAATTGATTTTTGACTTTTAACCAAGTTCTCAAATTGAGCCTAAATTTTATTTTTATAATTTATGATTGAGAGAATAGGAAATATGCTTTTATTAGGACACAAATGATAGGGATCTTTGCTAAATTACTAATTTTTTTTTACCAATTATAACATGAATGTGATCGAGTATGGAGCCAATGTATAAAAATTGATTAAAAAATTATAGTATGTCGTTTGGAAAATGGGTTGGCTTTTTGACTATTTTAATCTGGGTTAAAAAGCTTGATTTGGAACGGATTTTTTGACTTTTTTGACTTGTTTTGTGAGAGAAGAGTGTAATGATTATGGATTGAATAATGTTTTAGAGCACCAAATTGGGAGCTCTAGAGCATCACTAATGATGTGGCACAGTGGCCCCACCAAAGTGATGTGATGTGATGTTTTGACTTGAGTTTTTTTTTTTTTTTTTTTTTTTTTTTTTTTTTTTTTTTAAGCTCATTAGAGCTATTAGTGGTCCAAAAATTAGTGGGATGTATCACCACTCTTATGGATTAGATGTGATGTTTAGTTTTTTGTGGCTAAAATAACTTATTTTGTCTTTTATGGCTACAATAGTCAAAAAAGTCACAAATAACTCTTCCCAAACGGAGCATTAGTAGTCTTATTTTAGTTTGGAAAAATTACTGACATTTTTTTAAAATTTTTTTAGTTTTATCCATAAGATTTTAACAAAAAATGAGGAGTTTTCTTATCAGGCCTAAAACAAGTACTGGATTTGCAACCCCTTGAACCGGCCCTGATAAAAAAAAAAAAAAAAAAAAAAAATCACTTTGCTTGGTTCTATTTTTTGAAAAATATTTTTTAGAAAATTTTACTTTCTTATTTTTCATATTTTTTTGTTTTTACTAATTTTTTTAATATGTTAAGCAATTTTTTTTTTTTTTTTTTTTACTTTTAGACATACCAAACATAAATATACTTAAAAAGTAAAAAAATTGTGAAAAAATCTTTTAAAAATTTACTAAATACCAAAAATACAAAAAAAAATATGAGAATTCGGTATATTTTTTATATTTTCATGTATTTATTAATTTTAGAAAATATTTTTTCACAATTTTTTTACTTTTTAGATATATCTAAGTAAGGTGCATCTAAAAAAGTAAAAAAATATTTAAAATTTTAATAACATTCACTAAAAACAAAAAAATACGAAAACCAAAAAATTGAATTTTCAAAAAATTCAATCCAAACACACTGAATAATTTTGACACTTCCTCACATAGCCTACGTTTGGGATGTGGGTTAATTTTTTAATTTTTTAGCTACCTCATTTCGCATGCATTTGTTTTAGTTTAAAAGTCAAACAAATTATTAAAAAAATTAAAAAACCTATATTCTATACAAAAAAATTAAATATTCACTTTTCTCTTTACTTTTTGCCCATCTTTTGTTAAAATTAAAAAAATCATTATAAACCTACTAGTTTTTTTTGTTATCTCATATTTTAGTCAAAAAGATAAAAAATTACCATAAAAGCATGTTTCCAAACGAGACTTATCTGGAATTAAAAAGGCTTCGTTTAAGATAGTTTTTTTGATTTTTTTCAACTTTTGTGAGACAAAAAATAAAATTATTATGGTTTGAATGTGACATTTTATCTTATTAATTTTTTAACCTATTTAATCTTTGTATGATTATTTTAAATTAAAAATTTATGTCAAACATAGCCATTGTAACATTGGTTGGCTTGTGGGTGTTGTGTGTAAATAATACTGCAGGTGTTGCCAGCAATTACATGCATAAAGGGGGATGAAGTGGTGTTTCAGAATGGCAAATCTCATCCCTTTGACGCCATTGTTTTCGCTACCGGCTTTACTAGATCTACCCACAAATGGCTTAAGGTCAAGTATATATATAATAGTTTGCTAGAACCGAAAATTATAGAATTAAACTCCGTTCAAAAAAATCATAGAGTTAAATTTAGGTAGCGTTTGGTTTGATTTTTAAATTATAATTTAGATCAAAAAAATTTCAAAACTCATTATCAAATAAAATTTTTAAAACTCAATTTAAAATTTTTTTTTGAAAATTCATAACCAAATTTTTTTCAAAACTCTATTTTTTTTAAAAAAATTAAAAAATTCATTTTTTTTTGTTCTTTAAAATGATTTTTTATTTTTTATTTTTTCGAAAATTATTGTTTTTTATTTTTTTGAAAAAAAGTATTTTTATTTTTGTCAAAAAGAATATTTTATTATTTTTTTAAATATTGACAAAATAATTTGTTATGATTTAGATATATATGAATGATCTAAAAATTTTAAAATTTTAAAAAATAAAAATATTTTTAAATAAAAAATAAAATTTTTAAATATTTTTTAAAAAATACAACACATACATGTAATAAATACAACGCATATTAAAAATAAATAAATATTTACAATAAAAAAATATTTATCCTAAAAAATAAAAATAAGAAAATTTTTAAATATTTACAAATAAAAATAATCCCAAAACAATTTCAAAATACAGCTCAAACTTTTTTTAAAAATTCATAATCAAACAAGTGTTCTCTTTTCAAAAACTAATCTTTCAAAACTTAAAATTTATTTCAAAAATTAAACCAAATGCAGTCTTATTTTTTTATTATTATTATATAAGATAAGAATTTATAAATAGCTGACATCACTCAAGTGAGAGGATCGTGTCCAGCCTTGTGATTGATTTCCGTGCATTTTCGTAAATTTACTCCTTTTTTGTTTTTCTTCGATCTGTTGAGTATTGAAACTAATCATAAAATTCAACACAACTCATTTTATATAAGACCAGACCTATTCAATATGTAAAATGTATTTACACAACTGGGTAAATTGTAGTTATGTTTGGCATGAATTTTTTTTTTGACTATTTTACTTGTAAAAAGATAAATTAAGTTAAAAAATTAATAAGATAAAATATCATATCATATCTAAATCATAATCATTCTATTTTTTTCTCATAAAAGTAAAAAAAGTCAAAATATCCATCCAAACGAAGCTTTTTAATTATAGGATAAAATAGTTAAAAAGTTAAAAAATCTATCTACATTTCAAACGAAGGCTGTGATGACACTATATTTTTAAATATTTCATTCCTAAATTTACTCCTTTTGTATTTCTTTAATCAGTTGAGTATTGAAATTAATTATAGAATTCAACACAACTCACTTTTATATAAGACCAGACATATTCAATATGTAAAATGTATTCACACAACCGGATAAACTGTGATGGCACTGTAATTTTAATTTTTAAAAATATTTTTATGTATTTATTTATTTATTTTTTGTGAAACAGGGAGACAATTACTTGCTGAACAAAGATGGTCTTGCAAAGCCCAGTTTTCCTAACCACTGGAAGGGGCAAAATGGATTATATTGTTGCGGACTAGCAAGGAGAGGATTTTATGGAGCTGCAATGGAGGCCCAAAACATAGCCGATGATATCAAGTCAGCTCTGTGATTTCCAACTAATACATTCAACTTTGTAGCACCACATTTCTCAATATTGTTCTACTAAATAGATGGGTGGAAGTCAACTCATGTTACAGTTTGTTCAAGAATACAATATGAAAAAATAAAAATGAGTGAGATTACTAAAAAGAGAAATATTAATAGTTTTAAAGTGATATGGGTCTTACATGATGGGATGTTTTACTTTTTTGTATTTTTTTTTTTTTGGTTTTTTTTTTTCAAATTTTTTTCTCATTAGTGATTAATTAATGCTCTTAAATTAGTGAGACGAATTATTATTGTAAAAAATTTATGATTCCCAAACTTTTGATACAGTTTGATGCGACTAATTTAGCAAAACTACTAAAAGAGGCTCAGGTTTCGATCAATGATCCTGAATCCCAGATCTTTACCCTTCCTCAGATTTTCAAGACAACCTATTTAGGATACATGTAAGTAAGAAACTATTTTAACTCGTAAAATCAATACATTTACCAATTTCAAAAATCAAAGAGAGACATTCATGAGCGATCAGACTTGCACAAACATTAATACTGTGTTTGGTTGAGGGATTTGAGGAGGGATTTGGAAAGGGAAATGGAAAATGTAGGTGAAATGTGAAAAAAATATATCTACATTTCACATAGTTTCACACACCTTTTTCCTTTCTCTTTCCAAATTTCTCTCCAAATCCCCCAACCAAACACAGCATAAAGAATCATATTGCAGTTCACTCGATGAACAAAATAATGTGAGGTGAAACCAGAACTTACCTAGCATTAAATATAATACGTGGAAGAAGGTATATAAAGAAAGATTTCTCACCCAATTATGTTGGTTTATTTTAATATTTAATATTTAATATTTATTTATTTATATATTTTGGTTATGAATTTTTTCTTGTCTTGTTCATAAATCTCATCTTGTTTATGAATGGAGATTCATTACTTTGGTGATCATTTGTCTTGTTCATAAATAGAAATTAATAAGAATTCATGAATTTGGTAGTGAGTTAATATTTGGATACACTTTCTCTTTTCTCTAGGTTTATGGTTATTATTATTTTTTGGTGTATTTTGTAAAGTCCTAGTGGCCTATAAAATAGTTCCTCTTATCTACTCTTTTCTACACTAACACAATAACTATTTTCTATACAAGAGAAATTACTAATAAACAAGGGTGTTTTCCTTGGTGGAGATTTACGTTCACCATCTTATGTAGAGTTGGCCTAAATCATACGACAAGCGGTCGAGCTGTTGTATCCTAGAGGGGACAAGTCATAGTTTTGTGACTGTTGCATCGGTATTTGGGTTCTTCCTACCGCAGTGAGCTTGATCTCCTTAAAGAAAGCGAGATATCCATGCCTCAGCATGATCTATTTGTATCTCATTTTCTTTGTATTATTTATCAATAAAATATAATTTTTTCTGGTATTTTCACCAACAATTTTAAGGAGATCAACCATGGAACAAGTACCAGAAAAAATCAATGATGGAATTGGAGATCTCAACAAGCCTTTCAAGTTCAAGGGAGTTCATTTTAAGAGGTGGAAAGGAAAAGTTCTTTTTTACTTCAGCCTTTTGAAAGTTGCATATGTTCTTTCCGAGAAGAACTCAAACAAAATCCCAACCGAGGAGATGAATGATGAAGACTACGAGGCACATGAAGCAAAAGTGGCTTTCTACAATACAGATGAGTATAAATGTCGTTTTGTATCTCTTAAATTGCTTTGCTGATCAATTTTATGATTACTATGACACCACTTACACTTTTGCAAAGAAAATTTGGAAAGCTTTACAGGCTAAGTAGGATACTGAAGAAGCAGGAGCAAAAAAGTATGTAGCTAGGCGTTTTTTTCACTTCCAAATGGTGGATGGAAAATCTGTTGTAGAGCAAGTACAAGATTTCCAAATGATAGTCGTAAAAGTAAGGTCTGAAAGCATCAAGATTGGTGACAACTTGGTAGTTGCAGGACTTGTTGACAAGCTACCGCCATCTTGAAGAGAATTCCAAAAGAGCATGCGCCACAAACAAAAGGAGACTTCTTGAGAGGCGTTGATCACTCGCATCCGAGTCGAAGAGGAGGCTAGAGGTCAAGATGTATTAATAACACAAGCGGGTGATGAAAATTCTACCACAAAGGTAAACTTTGTTTTAGCAAATAATAACTTACCCAAACGTCACAATTCCAAGAATACTTATTTGAAGCCTTATAAAAAGAATATGAAGAATTATGGTAAACCTCATAATAAATGGATTAATCCAAATATGAACCAAGGTCCATCACCTCCACAAAATTTTACATTGTTTTATCTGTGACAAAAGTGGGCATATTGCTCGAAGTTGTAAATTCCGAAAATGTGCACTTGCCCGAAAGGCTAATGTTATCGAGGAGCCATTTGTGGTGATGATTACAGACATTTGCATGGTTAATTATGTAGACGATTGGTGGGCAAATTCTAGTGCCAATAGACATGTTTGTTATGATCAAGCTTGGTTCAAGGTGTACACTCCCTTTAACGATGAGAAAACAATTATGCTTGGTGACTCTAGTTTAACCAAGATACCTGGGAGTTGTGAGGTTGACCTTAAGTTCACCTCTGGACGTGTGCTTACTTTAAAACACATGCTTTATACACTGTCCATGAGGAAGAATTTGATGTCAAGTTATCTGTTGAATAAGGCTGGTTTTAAGCAAACTATGGAATCTAATCAATATGTGATTACCAAAAAGGGTATTTTTGTGGTAAGGGTTATGCTTGTGATGAGATGTTCAAATTGAATGTTGAGATTAATAAACCATCTAAAGTGACAAAAAATTTTAAGAAATGTGAAGTTTGCAGTAAAGCAAAAAATTACTAAGAGGCCTCATAAAAGTGTTGAAAACAATACCGAATTGCTAGAATTATTTCATACTGATTTGTATGAGTTTGAAAGAATTTTAACTCGGAGTGGTAACCGATATTTTATCACTTTTATTGATGATATTTCAAAATACACAAACGTATATTTATTAAAAAAATAAACGTGATACTTTTGAGAAATTTAAAGAATTCCTTCTTGAAGTGAAAAATCAATTCGGTAAAAAAATTAAGAGAATTAGAAGTGATAGAGGCCGGGAGTATGAAACTCTTGGATAAAACTCTTTTGTTCAGTCATTGGGAATTATTCATGAGACTACTCCACCATATTCACCTTCATCTAATGGCGTAGCTGAAAAAAAAATAGAACGTTAATTGACTTGACGAATGCTATGCTTATTGATTCAGGTGCTCCCTGAAATATTTAGGGCGAGGTTATTTTGATAGCTTGCCATGTGATACACAGAGTGCCACACAAAAAGACTAAAATTGTACTTTACGAGTTGTGGCGGGGCCATAAACCAAATCTAAGTTATTTAAGGGTTTGGGGTTATTTAGTTTTTGTGAGGCTTCAGATCCAAAAAGACCTAAATTGGGTGAACGAGCTTCCACCTGTGCTTTTCTTGGGCATGCGTTAAATAGTACAACTTATAGATTTTTTGACATGGAAAATAATATTATTTTTAAATCAGGTGATACTATTTTTCATGAAAATAAATTTTTTTTTAAAATCTAGAAATAGTTTGGGTCAAATAATTTCTGAAAATTTTTTATCCATGTCTAGCTCTTCTACTCCGTCTTAAGTTTTTCAAGAACTAGAAAATTTTCAAATCCAACCAAGAAGAAGTAAATGAGCTAGAGTTGAAAAAGATTTTGGTCTTGACTATTAATTTTACAATGTGGAAGAAATTCCTCTTACGGTGCAAGAAGTTTTATCGTCACCTGATGTTATTTTCTAGAGAGAGGTTATAAATGATGAGATAGGTTTATTACTTTCAAATAAAACATGGAAGCTAGTGGATTTACCTCCAGGTTGTAAAACTATTGGGTGTAAAAGGGTCATTGGTAAAAAACTTAAACCGGATGGAACTATAGATAAATATAAAGCGAGACTTGTCGTTAAAGGTTTTAAGCAACAAGTTAATCTTGATTTCTTTGATACTTTTTCTCTGGTTACTAGAGTTACATCCATTAGACTGTTCATAGTAGTGGCTGCAATTCATGATTTAAAAATTCATTAAATGGAAATAAAAACAGCATTTTTAAATGGAGATCTAGATAAGAAGATTTACATGAACCAACCCGAAGGTTTTGTGAAACTTGGCCAAGAAAGTAAGGTGTGTAAGCTAACTAAATCCCTTTATGGTTTAAAACAAGCTCCTAAATAGTGGCACGATAAATTTGATTCCTGCATGCTTAAGAATGGCTATAAGACTAATGAATGTGATAAGTGCATATATTATAAAACTTGTGAGAATGCACATGTAATTATTAGCCTATATGTAGATGATCTACTTATTTTTGGCTCTAATTTGCATATTATAAATGAAACTAAAAATATGCTTAATAGTCACTTTGATATGAAAGATCTTGGTAAAGCCAATTTTATTTTGGGAATTAAAATTACCAAGACTAAGGATGGCATTTTTCTTGATCAGTCGCATTATATTGAGAAAATTTTAAAGAAATATAACTTTCTAAACTATAAACATGTTACTACTCCTTTTGATGCAAGCATACATTTATTTGTTGTAACAAATGAAAAAGAAGTGATTAATCAAAAAGAATATGCTAGCATGATTGGTAGTTTGAGACATGCTACTGACTGTACTAGACCTGATATTGCATATACTATTGGAGTACTTAGCAGGTTTACAAGCAAGTTAAGTCGAGATCATTGGCTAGCCATGGGAAGAATTATGAGATATTTATTTGGTACCAAAAATTATGGTTTATTTTATAACAAGTATTCTGCGTTACTTGAGGGATATAGTGATACTGATTGGAACACTTTGTCAGGTGATTCTCTCTTTACCTCGTGTTTTATTTTTACCTTAGGTGGTGGTGCTATATGTTGGAAGTCTAAAAAACAAACTATAATTGCTAATTCTACAATAGAAGTTCAGTTTATAGCGTTAGCTTCAGCATGTGAGGGAGCGAATTGGTTGAGAGATTTGTTACATGAAATCCCTTTTTGGAAAAAACCAATTCCTCTTATGTTAATTCATTGTGATAGCACTGCTGCTATTGGTAGAGTGAACAACCATTTTTATAATGGTAAATCCAGACCTATTCGAAGGAAATACAGTAATGTGAGATCCTATTTGAGTAATGGCATCATAAGCTGAATTATGTAAAATCTTGTGATAATCTTGCGAATCTGTTAACTAAGGCCTTGGCAAGAGATAGGGTTTGGAATACATCGAGGGGGATGGGTTTGAAGCCTATAAAATCATAAACCATGTATAAGGATACCTAACCTAGGGACCAGAGATCCTATAACTAGGTTCAATGGGAAGAACGAATCATATGGTGGTTGTAAAAATGCACTCTTTAATATTTTGTTATACATCCCTATGATGTACGTGTATTTGTCCTGTAATGTTAGAGGGCTGAGTTTTTATACTCTTAATGAAATTCTGTAGCTCTTGTTAAGTGAGGTGTGTCAATTACAGGAACATCCTTGACAGATTTCACCTATGTGAGCATGAAAGTGGGGCCACTTTCTATGAGAACAAGGTTTATTCTCAAATATGCTCATGAAAACTGAGATAAGCACAAGGCCATTATGTGCTAGCTATTAAAAGCTCATGTTAACACCTGGATTATTATGTGTGAGCAGTAATACTTTATTTTCTCTAAGTAGTCATAGTTCAAGTCTGAGACCACTACTGACTCTGGAGTAAAGGTTGTTATTTCACTAATGAAGGTTCAATGCAGAGCACACCTTCATGATGCATACCAGTCTATTTTTGTTTGGTAATCTCTCTTGTCATTTTGATATTAAAATGAGTGAGGGATTGTTGGACCATTTTATTATCTTTTATTTATTTATTTATTTATATATTTTGTTCATGAATCTTCTTTTGTCTTGTTCATGAATCTCATCTTGTTCATGAATGGAGATTCATTATTTTGGTGTCCATTTGTCTTGTTCATGAATAGAGATTAATTAGAATTCATAAACTTGGTAGTAAGTTAATATTTGGATACACTCTCCATTTTCTCTAGGTTCATGGTTATTATTATTTTTTGGTGTATTTTGTAAAGTCCTAGTGGCCTATAAAATAGTTTCTCTCATCTACTCTTTTCTACACTAACACACTAACTATTTTCTATACAAGAGAAATTATTAGCAAAGAAGAGCGTTTTTCTTGGTGGAGCTTTGGGTTCACCATCTTGTGTAGAGTTGGCATGAACTATACGACAAGTGGTCGGGCTGTTGTATCCTAGAGGGGACAAATCATAATTTTGTGACTGTTGCATCGGTATTTGGGTTCTTCCTACCGCAGTGGGCTTGATCTCCTTAAAGAAAATGTGATATCCGTGCCTCAGCCTGATCTATTTGTATCTCATTGTCTTTGCATTATTTATCAACAAAATATAATTTTTTTTGGTATTTTACAAATTCTAAGATGCGCAAGTTTCTTTCCCCAAAAGTTAGTAGAATAAGGGTACCGGTGCCCAAACCCTGCAATCAAGCTTTATCAAATCTCACATATGCCTTATTGTACTCCATAATCCAATATAAAATATGTAAAATCAAACAGGTACAATACAATATTAAGCAATTATCTGTGGGGACTCACAATGTGAAGAGTTGTGATTGACTCATTAAACCATCGATTTTTCTCAAGAAGATGGCCGATCACAATGCAAGCACAAATCAGATGTACGAATAAGGTTACGACATCCATTGTAACTTGATTAGCATCAGTCAAGTTCCCCAATTTCATGAAAACAGAACCCATTCTTACACCCATTGTGCCAGTTGTTCTGAAAATTCACCAAAGGCATAAAGATAAACAAACAAACTAACAAAAAAAAAAAACAAAAAACAAAGGGGGGGGAAATTACCTATCAGTGGTAGTATCAGAAAATTATTATATATTAATGAAAAACTTTACAACTTTAATAATTAAATGTGTATAAAGTTTACCAATAATCATTTTTTTCTTCTTCAAGTCTACACTGAATTGAAATCCCCCCCTCCAAAAAAAAAAAAAAAAACAGGTTCTATTTAACATACAGACAGAATTTGAGTCACCACACAACCATAGTTCAGATTAATTAGTATTTAATGAACTCAAATGCATCAAATTAACAAAAATGAAACAAATCAATACATGGAAAAAAAAAACTAAAATATGAAAAAGCATGTGACCTAGTGCGATATGTAGAGAGGGGAAAGGGGAAAGCAATTAATGCTTTGATTTTAGGAAAGCAATGCAATTTTCCCGTGGTTTTCCTTCGTGTTTTCTTAGCAACCAAACTGGATGGTAAAACAAGAACACCAAACATAGAGGACTATATTATATAGATATACACTTTACCTGAAGTTTTTAGTGAATCATGGCATGGATAGGAAAAAAAATTCCACGCCAACAATGTAAAGATCTTTCGACAAAACTTTGAATGTTCTCCTTTGATGAATCCTAGGGCATTCAAACAAGTCTAGAGAGAGAGGAGAGAGGAGACACAGGCACAAGTAGCTAGAATTCTAGTATTGCCTTGCAGACTAAGGAAAAGAATATAGGTTGACCTAATATCGTTTTTATTTTTTGGTTATTATCGACCTTCAAAAATTAAAAACTAGCTAACAATGCAAAACACTCGTGGCCCTCGTGTACCATTTTTTTTTTCTTCTTTTTTTTTTTTTGCTAATTTTCTTAAAATATAAATTAGTTTTTGTGATTTTAAAAATTATATTCTGTCTTTTTAAGTTTTAATGGCATAATAGATGAGTCAATTTATTAATAAATTATTAAATTAATGTCACAACCCAAACCCGCCTCTATGGGTTTAGCACCATAATCGCCAAGAATCGTGATTACCAAGGCCCGCTAACAAGATAATAACAATAATCTGAGTACTGGGCATGGCGGAAGCCAAAACAAGAAATAAACAATGTCCAATGAGTCAGGATCAGATGTAAAGACACTTTCCGTACATATTCACATTCAGTACCAAAACAGTATGCACAACATTTACAATCATCCAGAACAGGGACCTAATCCCTATTAGAACAGTATAGTACAGTAACATTCAGTCTATACAGATTATAAACAAAAAGGGGAAATCTAAAACTCCCCAAGCAGCCTCAGCTTGAACAGATCAGGAACCTCGAAGTGAGGCACACAAAGGTTGGCTTTGACAAAACAGAGCTTAGCCTAATACTCCTAGCAATGGTACGGTGCCTGAACACCTACATATATATATATATGAGCAGTGAGCTAAAGCCCAGTGAATAACATATGCGTAAAGAGGTTAAGAATGAATGTCCTTTCAGTATGGAAAACAGTTATTTAAACAGTATATCAGTCATTCGGTTTGTGGCTCATATTTCATGCCATAACAGTCATTCAGAAACTATAATAGTCATATGTGATACATCCAATAGCAAAACAGTACAGTAGGTCTAAATAGACCGAACAGTCAGTTGATGGCCATCATAATAGTAAACAGTAATGGTTCCAACATGGGAACCAACAGAGATCTCTGTGACAGTAGCAGTACAGTACAATACAGTAACGGTAGGTTGCTATGGATGCCACGAATATAGTTCACAAATAGGACATCATTCATTTAGTAACAGTATCATTTCAGAAAACGGTACAGTTCAATTGTTCAGATGATAATCATTATTGAATATATCTTTACAACATTGTTACTCACAGAGTACTGGGTTACAGATAGGCTAGAGCGTCCTTGGATGCCAACCCTACACTGTTACAGAATGAACACACACTAAGCTACACAGTTGGGAAACAATAATTTAATCCCTAATTTGCCTCAGTGTAGTTTTACATCAATATCCTCATTAAGATGCCTTAAACTAGGCCTAGGGATGTTTATGATGAAATGAAGATGCAAAGATGTACTTTAAAATACCTTTCAGAATTTTTCAGGAAACAGGGGTCCCGCTCGAGCGTGTCTTTATCCGCTCGAGTGGAGTACTTCACGCTCGAGCGGACTGTAAACTACAGTAAAAAGTACTGGATGTGTGAAAATCACGTTCGATTAGGCGCTCGGTACCCGCTCGAGTGTGTGACACAAGTCCTCGCTCGAGCGTCCAATGCCCCGCTCGAGCGGACTGTAAACAAGACCAAAGTGCTGGGAGTACAAATTTCACGCTCAAGCGCCAGTCACCCCGCTCGAGCGTGAGTCCAAAATCTGGAATTTCCAGATTTGAACCTCAAGCTCAAAACTCAACTTTAAATAATCAAATTTGATCCTCTTGGGCTAATTTTTTGGAAAACACTTCAAAACCCATAATATTACATGTTTCAAAGATCGATTTAAGAAATCAAAGCCCAAGGGTAGTTCAATTAAACACAATTTTGAACCAAATTTCAAGAACATAGCTTTAATGTGACATGCAAGTATTTAACCAAGATCAAAGCTTCAATTACATGCTCTAATGAGCTAATTTCCTAAAAAACAAGATGAATTCATGGTCCATTGCAAAAATATGAACATGCATGTGGAATTTCATGAACATTAACTTCAAAACTCAAGAATGGCAACATGCATGCATGGATTAAGCTCTTAATTCAACATATGAAGCTAATTCATGTCTTTAATCTCTAGACTTCCATGCCATGCAACAAAATGACTTGAATTGATGAACAAGAAGGTATAAACTCTACCTTAAGTCTCCATTTATAAGACTAGAAGCTCAAGTAGGCAATCTCTTCTATGATTCTTCAAATTCCATGCTAAAACTCTCAAGAACAACTCAATTCTCTCACTCTCTCTCTCTCTTAGTCGATTGAGGGCTCAAGAATAGCTGAACACATGTTTTGTTTGAATGTAATAAGGCTTCAATATGTGTTGCCTAAGTGGTCTACTAACATGGCATTATGGTAAATACTTGGACTTTTGTGCTTTAATGCTATTTAATCTAATTTAATCATACCGAATCACATTTCAAGTAAATATACCATAAAATCCCATAAATTCTAATTAGCACATAACGCTAATCAATTTCTGGTTCGATCGCCGATAAGGCCTTCAATTTGCAGTTTAAAACATAAAACATGAACAGATAATTTGACAGTCGAACAGATAGAAATGCACTTAAACAGATACAGACAATCAATCAGTTCAGGATTTCAGTCAATTCAGTCAATTATCATGATCAGTCTCAGTTTAGTAGTAATCAGTGGTGTTATCAGTAAACAGTGGTGAGGGTTATTACAATTATTTAATAATTTTTTAATTAGCAATTTATGTAATTTTACTATTATATTGAATAATAGTTAAAAAAATTTATTTTTCCTATTAATTTTGCTAAATAAAAAATTAAGACAATGGGTATTTATAATTTTCAAAATTACAAAAAATAAAAATAAAAAAAAATTGTGTTTTAAACAAATTGTATTTATAATTTATATAAAACATTTTGTGTTAATATCATCTCAAAGTGTCATATATATAACAGTATAGATAGGTACGTGCCTAAAATACTACAACTCAAAAGGATTGACTATGTAATAAAAATTTGGGGATAAAATGCTAAGTTTCGAGTTAAAATAACTCTGTTGGCTTTTTGGCTTTCGAAAATTAATAATGTAATTTTAAACGTGTCAGCAAAGATCAATTAGTCCTTACAGAATAATGATTGCCAATCAATTATCAGATGATTGTATTATAGTTCTCTCAACATCAATGAAGAGGACTTTTACTGGTGGCTTGTTTAGGAGAATTTAGTAAATAACAACAAATGAAGAATTAATTTCAGAATCTGAATTTCATTAAGTAGAATGAAAAACTCACAATGATCTGACCCAATCTCGTAGAGGTTTATAGCAACAACCTATTTGAAACTACTCCTAGGAAATAAAGTGCAATATAGGAATTGAAGTACAGAAATGTAAAGAGCTGTAAAAACTGGAAGGAAAAACAAAGTAAATAAATTGGTTTTTTGATCTGAGTTTGGTTCCTTCATTCTGGGGCTTTCTCTGGTATTTATACTTTTCAATGATAATCATCGAAGTGGGCTTTCAACCGTCGAAATGTCCTTCCATAATTGCTGAACATGCTCTCTTACAGTCAGTCCCACTACGCCACTTTTGCAGTTAGGCTTCCCTCTTGATTTTGAATTTAAACTTTGTGAGTAACCGTTAGGCCTCATCACCTTATATCCCTCGATTGTTCCAGTGCTACACAGATCCAGTATTACCAATATAGACTGACACGTGTCTGACTTTGGTTGACAACTTGTACTAACTCCATAATTTGCCCTTTTCATGCCACGTGTTGAATTATGATTGGCTTTTACAAATTATACAGCCAACATTACCCCCCGCACTAATATACCCAATACTTGGTGATATTAGTGGATCAAGGCACTTTACCCACGTTCTAAGACGTGTATGGACTTTGCATCTTCTTAGACATGCAACTGTCGTCCATCATTGGAGTATTTGCACTGCATTAAATTCTCTTCTATGCCTTGCATATCTCTTACTATCTGAGCATTCGAAAAGGCTGATACAATTCTCAGGGCCAAGCAAACCTTTTCTTACATAGATTAAGCATACAAAGAGTTGTTAGATAATGATGTCCGTCCTCGAAAGAACTTTCATGCATTTATTAGCCACACCTACCCACCTCCATTTATTCAAGTCATAAAAGCTTTTGCAAATTATCGACCTTTGGACCAAGAACCCACTGTTCACAATTCTCTAGACCAAGATTTTGCAACAATGGATATTGAAAGCTCTTCTTCTATCGCAAAACCTTTTGCATAGGATGAGGCTGCTTCTTCTTCTTCTTCTTCTTCTAAAGCTTCTAGTTGGGGAGCTTGGCCTACTCTTATTCAATCTCAGATGAGGGAGCGCATTCATCATCGATTTCCTGAATTCGATAACCCTCTTGCAGTCTACCCTTCCATGCGCATATCTGTAGTGTACCCATATGTTCCCTTCAACCGTCTATGCAGCCTTGAGAACAACTTGCTTTCAACATGGTACACTTCTACTTTGCCGTCTCGAATGGTGCGAAAGACTCCACACCTTGATGAAGCCTTAGGAATTAGTCCTGCACTCCTAGCCAAAAAAGTAAAACTTTGCTCCTTTGATTGGCTTCAGTGTGTGAACAAACCTGAATTCCTATCTTCATTCAGAGAGGCTTTTACTGCTCCTTTGCTGCCCTTCAATCCAAATTGGATTGAGGAATTGAGGCTCACTCTCTTCGAGAGTCAATATTTCGCTCCTTATCAAGCTTTAGTTCCTCTAATGTTTACCAGCAATATAGGGCTCAGACCCTACTTGCCACTTTCTCCCAGCAATATAAGGCTCAAACCCTGCTTGTCTTTCGAAGTCTTGCGAGATGATATTCTTCACAAGAACTTGTTATTGGCTTGTGACATTATTTCTCGCAGCCATCTTCTCAACTCTATAGCCTATGCAGAGCTCTATGCGTTCCTGGATCAACTTCTCCTTCTACTCAATTGGCACATCAATGCTTCTATTACCAATGAAGTACTAAATGAAACTGTTGCTGCTCAAATCCAAATTCAGTACGAGGTAGAGAATTTCCTTGAAGAATATGAGAACTTCAAAACCCAAAACTTAGAGTATGGAGAAGATGCCACTATAGGCGAAGCACATGAGGAAGAGGAGATGGATGAGATAGAGAAAGCTCTTAAGCAAATAGAATTTGAAATGAAAGCCCAACATCTCTTCTTTCAATTATGGGCTTTTCAATTAGATAAACCAAATTTGGATAGGATAGAAGATAGATTAGTAAAAGAGTATAGGTTTATTGAATTTTGTTGCACTAAGTTTCATGATCTTGTAACTTTGTTCATCCCTTATTTTTACGAAATTGAGAATGTAGCCAAATGAGTCTTCCCAATGTTAATATTACATATCAATAAAACTAGGCTTTTCAAATTTCATCCTTCATGACCTAATTTCATATTATAACTGTATGCTTAATTGTATGGTTGATGTGATTTAACTCCTTATTATGTTCAAAGAAGCTTTGAATTAACCAATTTTGCTATGAAGCCTAACTCAAAAACTTTGGAATTTTCTCTTTAAGAAAGGCAACATTTGCTTTACATTTCAATTATATGGTTAACATAATCTATTCTTGTTTAACTAACAACTTTGAATTAACCAACTTTGCTTCGAAACACAATTTATGTGGTTCGAAGTATAGAATTTTCCTTACCCCGCTTACTCTCAAAGAGTGAATTTCTTTTGAGTTTCTTCACTACTTAACCAAGTACTGGTTTTGTAATGTTTGTTTTCTTCGAAGTTCAAAATATCAAGTATGAACCATGTTCTTACAAAAGGCTCCTTCCAAGGACTTCATCCTTCATTGAAAACCTAAAAGCATGCTTTTAAGTCTTTCGAACCAAATTAATCCCAATTACTCTTGAATTTGGGACGTGATTCTTGTTTCGAAGTCAATTGCTTGCTCCTGAAATCCTAGTTGACTGTTTGACAATTAGGCTTTGAAGCCAACCTCTTATTTTAAAGACCTATAGAGACTTTGAAGCCAACTACACGTTGCCAAGCTAGATTTTCAACATATGTTTCCCTCTAGAAACTCTCTTCATTTTAAATTTGGGACCTTTTCCTATTTTAAAATAAGGGTTTTAATTTCATATGGACCCAAACAATTAAATAATCATTTTGGATCCACCTGACCCATTCAGCTTGTTCAGGCAACTTTTGGACAGAAAGGTTTAAAAGCCCCTTTCCTTCGTATTTCACCTATCTACTTGCCCATAATTTCCTTTCTCTCCCTTTTGATCTTGTCCGCAACTTTTCACTTCTCATCCACCTTTCTCTTTCGCCTTTTCAGTAATGGGTTCTCTAAAAGTGCAAGCCGTTGAGCGTGTGAGTCTCTTTGTAGCTTTAAGGAGACTCATCAATGAAGAATGTGAAAAATACAAAGCTAGTGAACCGTATGCTGTTGATGGACACATTCTTATTCCTCGCCGTTATACTCAAAGAGAGTACGTACTTGGACTCATTTTCAAAGAGATCCCTACTTAGCTCCCTGCCTTATACCCTCGTCTGGAGGATCATTGTTTACTCTACAAGGGGGACCTTAACTGGAGAAGTTGGAGGTTGAATTGACCCTACCACTGCTGGCCCACAATGAGACTTGAATGGGAAGAATGGTATGATCGAGATGTCCCCGCTAAGACACTTGACCTTCAGGAACTCTACTTTCTTGATGCCTTTCAACTGGCTAGGTTTCTTGAAGACCTTTTCCTCATACCTACTGCATTATGTTTTTGGAATTCTTCTTTTATTTTTTTTCTAATTTCAATGCGGTATGATAGCCCCTACCATTTTAGATATATGCCATCTCTTAGGGTTATCCTCCATTGGCACTGCTTTTGGTCCTGACTATCTCGACCTTAATGTGCTTTTTTCCATCCCTTATTTGAACTCCTCATTTAGTGATTTTGCACACTTTGAAAATCCAAGGGAAGGCCTTGTGTCAGACAGAGAGTTCTTCTCTTTTCTTTTATATTAGCTTTGTAAATTCTTGTTTTGTACTTCTTCTCAAAGGATTATACGTGAGTTTGCTCCCATTGCCAAGGCTCTAGCTTTAGGGGAAGAAAATAGCCTTAGCTCCATATGCTCTAGGCCATGTGTATAGAACCTGCTCCCAATTTTGTGAAAAACCTTTAAATGCCAATCAAGGGGTCGCCCGATATTACTCATTTGTTTGTTTATTTCACTACTTTGCATTCTAAGTGTTTGAGATTTTTACTATCAAACCCTACTTCTTATGGAATAAAATGTGCTAGAGTTTTACTTTATCCTTCCACTTTTGCCTATTATTTTACTTTCTTCCATCAACTCCCAACTTCCCCTCATTCTTACACCTTCTTTTGTCCCTTCGAAACCAATATTGGCCCAACTTGGTTGAGGACTTTCTTGGTTGATAGAAATTGTTCCCAGCCCTATCACAGGGATATGTGAACTTCTATTTTAATGCCAAGAGAGCTTTTTATTGGCACTTTAAAGCCTAGAGCCTACAAATGCATAGCAGAAACCTACTGTCCTGTTCAATTTGCCAGGTAATTTGGGCTTACCCAAGGGATCCCTATTCCTCTTTGCAATCAAACTAACCCCAATCTCACCACTAAAAAGCTGAAGGTATAGAGATCCAGGTTAGAGGAGACAACCTCCAAATTAATTCAGGACTTCATCGAATTTTAGTTCATTATTTTCATCCCATAAGGCACCGCACTAAAGAGGTACCAGAACTGGTGGTCAGCAAATATAGAGGTACACTTAGCCATTCCCTCTCAAGATCTATTGGTGGGTCTAGGCTTGCCTTCTCAGGTCCAGCCAAAGGGGACTAGGCTCATCACTCCTTCTGCTACTCCTCTCATCCCATCTTTTGCTCTTGCTACCACAGAGAATGCTCCTTCTGCCTCTCATCCTCTGCCTAGAGTTACTAGGGTTACTTCGAAGAAAGGCATGCATCCATTATCATTCTTTTTCCCTTTTTTCTTATAATGCTTAGCTCTTTTATTTATAGCTTTTATTTGATGCAGGGACCTTACCAGTAGACTTTCCTTAGAGGGCTCAAGCACTAAGTATTCTTAAAGACAAGTAGCAACGACAACAAAAGAAAAGAAAACTTATGCTTAATCTTGAAGAAGAAGAATCACCTGATATCCCTATAGAAAAGGAACAAGAAACCCCACTCAAGAGGAGGAATAAAGTAACAGTCACTCTCTCTGATGTCATTGGTGACCCTGCTCATTAAGCAGCTACCAAGGCAGTAGAGAAAGAGCAGTCCAAAGAATTGGTAGTTTTTCAGAGGTCTGAGAAAATGAGATAGCTTCAGGTATTAAGGAATGAGGCAGCTGCTGCTGATGCCCTTCAAAGGGAAACTGCAAGGAAGCAACAAACTGTTGAACATTATGCTCTTTGCAGCTCTCCAATCATTAACACCACTACCTCTGAGACTGGTAATTCCTTTTAGCTTCTTTGATGATTTCCTTTCTCGAAGTTCTAGCAACAAAACTTACCATTGCTTCTTATTTTGTGATTTGCAGTAAAAATTATTCCACCTCCTTCTCATTCGACAGATGAAAGGCCAAAAAGAAAGAAGAGCCCCACAAAAGTGCCTATGAGTGTAAAGCCTATCCAAACAATATTCCTTCTTCCTAGCTCCACACTTTCCATATCTTCTTTGAGGCCAAACATTCCTATTTCTTTATGCCTAGGCTTAACTCCATATTTAACTTATCTAACCTTCATCTTAACCTAATTCACTCTCCCTACAGTCCTGGCTACTCTTTCCCCACTTAAGGAGGTCCTAGTTAACACTTCATCTTCAAAGGATAGCCGATACTCCCAAGTAACAATCCAAAAATTTAAGTTGTCCCTTAAATTTTATACTAGTATTATAGTTATATACGATAATATACTATTAAATAATAATAATAATAATGGGTGTGATAGTAAAATAAATAATTAATTTTACGTTGGTATACGATAGAGTGTAATTTAATTAGGGATTAATTTATTTATATAATTATATTAAAAAATTGGGTTAAAATGTAATTATCTTAAATATTTATTAAAGATAAGTATAAATCTATATAATTTATTAATCGAATCTGAGGAAGATCCGCACGGGCCACGTATGCGTTATAGGGAGGAGGTGATTCATCTGGAGAAAGAAAGGAAAAAGAAAGAAAAGAGAAAGAAAAGAAAGGAAGAAAAAAAATAATGGAAGTCAAGAGGGTCTTTGACAGTGAAAAGAAAAAGTGAGGTATTAAAGTTAAGGTGAGTTATATTATACCTTGAGTTACTATAATGTATTTTATGTATGTTTTGACTTACCATATTTATTTTATACAAGTTATGTTTTATAAACTATTATAAATTATATAAATATTTTAGTTACGTGGTTTAATTTCTAAACCCTATTTGTTAAAATGAAACCCATAGATATGTTTATTTTATTTTAAAGAATATTTGACTATAATCTTATAAACAATTATGTTTTGTAAGTACCACCATGGGAGTCTCACACCTTGGTGGACTTAAATAACCATTGGTCTTTGTTTGACCACTTTGTGGTCCTCTGTTTGTCATGAATCCATTGACCTTTGCTCTATGCAGAGCAAAATGCTGTGCGGAGATAAGTGCTACACTGTTGTGGGAGCCACCTCTATAATCCGTACGAGCCACCTCTTGAATCCGGACCTCTGTTCTGACTCTCACTCTTGTGACCTCTGTTCTGTTTTATTCAGTACCGTGGTTATAGTTATATATTTACATAATCTCAATTTTGTTACTTAAATGATTATTTGTTCAAACTAAGTTATCTTAAATATTTTGGCTACATAACTATCCATGGTTATTTCGTGTCCTTTATACTCTTGGTATAATATTTTTCACTCTGCCATATGCTTATAGCTGTTTACCAATTTTCAGGAAACAATGCAATTCAGAAATAGCTTTTGGAAAGTCTTAGACGCGAGGCTATGAAATAAACACACACAACACTTTTATGATATTTTTATATGTAAATATCGGCCTTTTTAGTCAATAAATTTTGTAATAAAAATAGAAGCTCTGATGATTATTTTGGTACCCTCACTTAAATATTATTTCCGCTTGCGTTTATTAATTTGTTTAAGAATTGGCCAGAGGTAATTTCAGTTACTGGCCATAACGATGCTTAACCCTTGGGTACGGGGAGCGGGTTGTGACACCCAGAGAAGACACTGTTAGCTCACCAATTCTTTGTCTACCATCACCATCTAGCTCTAATCCTTCTTCTTTTGACTTACTGGTGGCTAGGATTATAGACACTACTAGGGACACTTCAACCTCCTCTCCTACCCCTATGTAACTATCTCTTTCTTCCACTAGAGACCTTTCTACACCTCCAATGCCAATAAAAGAGATGGACATTTTTGAAGCTAGGCTGGCTAGCCTTTTTGACATGCCTTCTACCATTCCAACAGCCAGTAATGAAGCTGAGCCATTGGTTCCAGCTGGCTCTCTCTTGGAAATTTTTGAGAACTCTTCAACCATCAGTAGGGCTTTCTTACCTCCACTGGACTTGGGCACCTGTTTGGAATTGCTGACATTATTCTCAAGGATGTCCCTCGAAGCCTTACAAAGACCTATAATTAAGAATGGTTTCCTTTAGTGCTGTAAGGTCATTAAGCAATCCAACATGGCTATTTCAAGTCATTTGTCCCAGGCAGCAGCTACCGTAGATTTTTATGTCAACATTTGCCATATTGCCAATGCTGCAGAGAAGAAGTTCTTGAAAGACAAAGAATTTGTTTCCCATATACATGCTGAGGTGTTTGAATTAAAGGGATAACATTCCTCTGCTTCTCAATTTCGAACCCAGCTCTTAGAGAAGAAGGCTCAATTAGAAGAAGAGTTATCAGTAGTTAATCTAGCCTTAGATCAAACTGCTACAAAGTTGCAAATCACCAATCAAGGGCTGGCTGATTGAAGACAGGACATGGCTACAGCCATTCAGTTGTTCACATCCCTTAGGAGTAGAGAATCAATTGTAAGGGAACAATTGAAACATTGTACTAATTTTTGGGCCAATTTATGGCTGCATATACTCAACTCTATATGAAATAGAATCTTTATTCATTATTTGAGTGTCTTTATGCTTCCCTTGTTTAGCATTTCCTACATTCCTTGTGTTTCCCACACAGTTAGATAATAAGGTTTCAAGTACCTGCGGTTAATTTTCTTAGGATGCACATATTTATTCAGATTTCTCAAATGATATGCTCCTCCAGGCAAGACTCTATGAATTTGATATGGACATTCCCAATTAGGTGACCATTTGCCAAACTTATGGCTTTTAATTTCTATTAGAAGTATTGTCTTCTATACCAAATCACCTTCATCAAAACTAATGTGCTTAACCTTCTTATTGTAGCTCTTGGCTGCCTTTTTCTTTTGGAACAGAATATTATTTAATGCAAGAATTCGAGCTTTATCTATACTCTCTAATTCCAAAAACATGCTTTGATAGTATTGCTCAGAAGTTAATTGGTCTTGGCATTTCACTCTCAAAGATTTAATGTTAATTTCTACAAACAACACTGCATCATGTCCATATACTAAGGCATAAGGAGTTACTCCTGTACTTGATTTTGGAGAAGTCATATAAGCCCATAATACATCCAACAACAAATTATGCCAATCCTTAGGATTGTCTTCCATAACTCTTTGTATTCCTTTTTTCAAGGACTTGTTGGATGATTCTGCTTGACCATTTGCTTGTGCATAGTAAGGAGTGGAATTAACAAGACTAATTCCAAATTCTGCTGTGAAAGACTTTACCATCTTTCTATCAAATACAGTCCCATTATCTATAGTTATGGTTTGTGGGATGCCAAATCTGTGGATCCGATCTTTAATAAATCCAATAACCTCAATTTGATCCACAGCTTTATATGGTTTAGCTTTAACCTACTTAGTGAAGTAATCTGTAACCACTAGGATGAAACAATGGTGTTTCGAAGAGGGTGGATGTATTTTCCCTATCATATCCATAGCCTAACCTCTAAATGACCAAGACTTCACCATTGTATGTAAATAGTTATTGGTACATGTCTTATCATGCCATGCTTTTGGCATGCCTGGCAACCTCTAGCATACTCTATATAATCTTTAAGGATGGTTGGCCAATAGTAAGAATGCCTTCGAAGCAACTATCTTATCTTCACACCAGGTTGATGGACACCACAAATGCCTTCATGAACTTCAGCCATGGCTGTCAATGCTTCCTTCGGCCCTAGACATTTATCTGCTTCCGTTTTGTAAAGAGCATTACCATGCACTATGTATTGCATAGATTGTAATTTGATCTTTCTGCTGGCTTTTGAAGATGGGCCAGTTAGGTACTGCATTATTGGATGCCTCCAATCTTGATCCTGTAAGTCATTATGATTGACTTCTAACACCATATTCCTTTTAGCTAAAGGTGGTATTAATTTTTGATATGTTGCTTGATTTATGTTCAATTAAGTGTTATCCTTTATTTTGAAAGTCGAAGCCTTCTGAGCTATATCGTTGGCTTTATTATTCATGAACCTTGGGATATAAGTCACATTTGCTATCTGAAACTGAGAAAGCAAATATAATGCAATAACATAGTAACATAGTATGGTAACAAGTTTGCACTTTGACATTTGAAAATTCCTTTCACTTGGTTGACTACCAATTGAGAATCTCCAAATATATCAACTGCATGAGCTTGTAATTTAATAAGCATTTCTAGTTCCATTATTAAAGTTTCATATTCAGCTTGATTATTAGAACAAGTAGTTTTATCCACTCTATGGTTTCTACCCCCTGTGGTGACTTAATTACAACACCAATTTCAATCAGACCATTAGCCTTTGACCCGTCAAACCACATTTGCTATGGCTCAACATTCATCATACCAAGATCCATTATCTCCTGGCTTTCCATTTGACATGGATGATTTGCCAAAAAGTTAGCCAAAACTGGTTCTTTTACTGCCTTTGGGGGGACATATTCTAGATGAAACTCTGACAAGGTTAATATCCATTTGCCAATTCTTCCTCTTAACATTGGTCTAGATAACATATACTTAACCAAGTCTGTAATTGCAATAATTGAGACAATATTAGGCAAAAGATAATATCTTAATTTCATTGATGCAAAGTATAATGCAACGTACAGCTTTTTTTACAGCTGAGTATTTACATTTACAAGAATTTAAAAACTTACTAAGGTAATAAACAACTTACTCTTCGCCTTCTTCATTGTCTTGGGCTAGGAAAGCTCCCAATGAATCCTCTGCTGTAGCAATATATAACTTTAAAAGTTTGTTGCTCTTTGGTGGCATCAGCATTAGAGGCTTGGCCAAGTAGGCTTTAATTCCTTCGAAAGCAGTTTGATGCTCTACTATCCACACGAACTCCTCTTTATCTTTCAACTTTAATAAAGAATAAAATACTTTAGTTTTCCCTGCAGTGTTAGAAATAAATTTTCGAAGAAAATTAACCTAACCAAGGAACTTTTGTACTTATTTCTTACTTGATGGAGGCTTGGCCTCAATGATGGCTTTGGCTTTATTCTAATCAATCTGTATTCCCTTCTTGTGTACTACATAGCCCAAGAAGTTTCCAACTGATACACCAAAAGCACATTTGAGAGAATTAAGCTTCAACTTGAACTTTCTCATTCTTTTGAAAGCTGTTTCCAAGTGAACCAAGTGTTCCTCCATGGACTGGAATTTTACTACAATGTCATCAATGTAACACTCTAAATATCTTTCAATGAGATCATAAAAGATAGTGTTCATTGCCCTTTGGTATGTAGCTCCAGCATTCTTCAAACCAAATGGCATTTTAACCCATTTGAAGGTGCCAATGTTCCCAAGACATCTGAATATTGTTGTGATAACCCTGTTCCGTATTATGCAATTAATTTTAATTATAATTGTGATTATGTGTTTAATATGATTTTGAGTGCCATTTATATGATTATACGTGGTTTTGGCTTTATATCTGTTCACTATAGGAAAATCTGTTCAACTTACTATTATGAACTGAAAATTGAAGGCCTTATCGGCCACAGAAACCAAAATTGACCACACCAATGTGATTGGCGTAATTTTTAGAGCTTATGGTAAAATTTAATTGAAAATTGATTCGGGACGAAATAATTAGATTCAGAATGATTAATCAAGCTTAATTACTTAGCCTTAATCGAATTTGATTAGACAAACATATAAAAAGGGGCATATTACACTTAACTTCACTCCTCTTAGACTCAAAAATCTGAAAATACTCTAGAGAGAGAGAGAGACAGAGGGCCGGTTCTAGAAAGAGAAAGAGGGAAGATTGTGTATTTTGGCTCAAAGTTTGTGAATTTGGAAGACTATCTCAAGAATCAACTATAATTTGCAAGATTAAAGCTCCTAGGTGAGTAATTGAAAATTGATTTATAAGTTTGGGGTTACAATTTTGTGAATTCAAGCTAGATGATAATCAAGAACATAATTTGAGTTGAAATTACGGAATTTGGAGCTTGTATGTACATGCATGTGCATAATTGCCATGATTTCATACATTCAAACATAAATCGTGTCGAATAAGAAAAATTGAACATTAAAGCATACATGCAAGCATGGTTTTGTTGAGTTTCATGTTTATAAGTGTCATTTGTACCATTTGGAATAGGATTGGAGTCAAGAATGTACATGCATGCATGATTGATGAAGATATGGGGTTTGTATTAAGTTGAATATATGTGTTTTGAAACCCATGAAGAGAACTCAAAATGATTTTGGGGAAAAGAGACCATGATTTTGAACAAATTGGTCTTATATTCTTTTATTCTCATATTATACAATGTGTTTCTATGTTTTTGAACCAAAATCATGAGTTTAGGGCATTTGAATATCAAGTTTGAACTTTAAGAACAGTTCTGGAAATTTCATAATTTAGCATGTCCGCTTGAGCGGGAATAGGGCCGCTCGAGCGTTAAATGTTAGTTCCCAGAACTTTTGCAGACATTGATGTTCGCTCGAGCGGGTATAGTTAAGCTCGAGCATCTGTACATGTATTTTGACTCTCAGCTCGAGCATCCAAAGTGGAGCTCGAGCTCAAAAATGTAGTAACCAGAACTTTTGCAAACCAAAGGGGTTCGCTCAAGCGTTAGAAACCACGCTAGAGCAGGGAGCCCTGTTTTCAGAAATTTTGTAAAGATGATTTTATGTTTTGTTTCCATTCTCTTCCACTTCTAAGCATTCTTAGGCATGCATTGAGCATTGTAAATAGACTAAGAGGATAAGAAAGAAGCCTAAGAGGAATGTATGAGTTAAGAATGGATTGAATCGTTTGTGACCCGATATGTGTCATGTATTATGTAGGGTCGAGCACAAGGACGAATCCACCGACAGAACACTGTGAGTAATATTTTAGTAAAAATATTTTGAAGTATGCTATTTGTCTACTTGTTTATTCCTATTTGAATTTTATAAGTCTGCTAGCTTGAATTATGGACAAATATTCGTTATGTCAAATGATTGGGCCAAAGGTCGTCGGACACGAATGATTGGGCTTAAGGCCATCGGATATGAATAATTGGGCCAAAGGCCGTTGGATATGAATGATTGGGCCAAAGACCATCGGATATGAATGATTAGGCCAAAGGTCGTTGGACATTAATGATTGGGCCAGAGGTCGTTTGACATAAAAGATTGGGACAGAGGCTGTTTGACATGAATGAAATGGGCCAAAGGCCGTTTGATATGCTTGGGTTTGAAACCGTCTAATACACTAAATAAAACCATAAATAGGCCCAAGGCCGTCTGAGTGTGTATATCTGTTTTGAACTTCATTCATGTATCATCTTTATTTGATATTATTCACTAGCTTTCACTCACTCTCATTTATGTATCTGTAAGTGAGCCAAGAGATGTACAAACCCAGCCTCAGTGAAGTATGTGAGAGGCAGTCAGAGTTTTGAGGAGTCAGCCCTTACGTCTCATACATGAGACTCGTTTTCGCCCTTTTGTCCTTTTCATTATATTTTTGTTATGTTGGCAAAAACGTTGAATCACTTTTGCATATAAGTTTTGTTTGGCTGACTGTATAACTGAAAGTTCCTGGTTAAAGATTAACTTTATGAATATGTGTGAGTTATTATAAAATGTTTGTAGAACGATTTTGCTATATCATGTAAGCACAGTTCTATGGACAAAGTTTGAAGTTTGCCTCCGTTTTGGCCCCTTAACTCTGTTGAAATAGGTTTTATTTGGTTTGAGGCCGTAGATAATCTCGTGATTACTGGCCGGTTATGTCCTTAACCTATAGGGGTGGGTTCGGGTCATGACAGTTGTCTTATAGACATCCTCCTCTGCAATGCAGATTTGGTTGTAACCAGAATGTCTATTCATCATAGACAAAATCTTGTGCCCTGCTGAACTGTCCACCAATAAGTCTATTATGGCCATAGGGTACTCATCTTTTAGAGTTTGCTAAGTTCAAGTTTCTAAAATCGATGCATACCCTCATTTTACCATTCTTTTTAACCACAAGCACAATATTGGACAGCCATTCAATATATCTGGTTGTTCTAATAAAGCCTGCCTGAAGGAGCCTAAGAATTTTCTCCTAGACCTTCTGAACCACCTCAGGACTCATCCTTCTTGGCTTCTACTTGTATGGCTTGAAATTAGGCTTCATAGGGAGTCTATATTCTACTAATGATCTGTCTAATCCATGTAGTTCATTATAAGACCAAGCAAAGCAATCCTTATATTGTTTTAAGGCAACCAATATCTGGTTTCTATCACAAGGACTTAACCAAACACTGATATAAATAAGTTGCTATGCAGAACCTCTCTCTAAATTGACTTCTTCCAAGGGGTCTTGTACTTGAGCACTCACTAATGCTTCTCTTTTGATTTCTTCTTCCCTTGAAGCAACTTCTTTGCTTTGTTTTGCTTCCAGTTTCTCTGGTTCAATATCTTTGCCTTCTTCCTCATAGACAAAGTCTGTCCATAAGGTTTCTTCTTCATGTATTTCTTGGACTTTTGTTTCAATATCCAACACACAGTATTTATCAAAAGCTAAAGACCTGATCTATTGTTGCTCTTACTTAGAGCCAACTATCATGGCTTCTTTCTCTTGTTCTTGAATTGATTTTATGTCCAATATTGAAAACTTAACTAAAGCCAAGGGTCTGGCTTCTTGGGTTTCATCTTCTCCCCTATAACCAAGCATCATTATCATCATTGGTGACAAATTCTTCATTAGCATTCTCTTGCACTAAGTGCTTCAAGTGTACTACTTTCTTATCAGCCGTCACTTCGGCTGAACCATTAGGTTTTTTCAATATACTGAGTGGTGTCACTTCTTCAGTATACAACTTAGCCTCTGCAAAGTCAGCACAACCGACAAAGGATTGACAGTCTGCATTGATCTCCTCTGTCTTTCCATTGTACAAGGCCATTATTATCTTCTGATGTAGAGAGGAAAGCACAAATTTGTTGGTGTGGATCTAATCCTTGCCAAGTAAAGCATTATACTTGGCATTACTATCTATAACAAAGAATGCTATAATGCAATCTTTGGTTCCCACACTCAGGTTGATAGGCAAGATATCTTGAGCTATCTATTTATCCCCGGCGAAGCCAGCAATGGTTGTGCTGGTTGGGATTAATCTAGGGTTTATTTTTCTCAGTTTTTTCAAAGAAGACTTCGGAAGTAGGTTCACTGCTGCCCCATTATCCACCAATACCCTGTTCATTTGTATCCCATCGAAAAAAGCCTTGATATACAAGGGCTTAACGTGCTGTGTCATGGATGTTGTAGGATACTCAAAGGGATATGAGAGATTAATACTCACTTCCTCACTCTCATCTTCAGTTTCCATTGGTATGGCCACTTTAGACTCATCTTGAACCATGCAACCTATGAATCTTCACTAGAAACTGGAATAGGGTCAATTTCCTGACCTTCTTGGTTTTCATCTTCAGCCTGGAACTCTTGTGGCAATATATATACCATATTTACTGACACTAGAGGAAATGAGCCAAACTAAACTGCTACACACTTGTTTCTTTTTTAGGCTAGCTTGTTCAGTTATTTCAGAAGTATCTTCCATGCTGCATTCTGGTACTTCAATACTAGTGACTTCCTTCGAATGGTCTGCCCTTGCTAGTTTTTCTACCAAAAATGTCTGTTCAGCCATAAAGGCTTCAGACCTTTCATTCTCAGCTATTTCTTTCCTTTGGTCTAGTTCAACTTCTTGTCATGCCCCAAAATTTAGACAATTAAATATTAAAGTAGGACTAAACCCAATCAACATTCCATCATCCAAATCCTAGAGGTGAAACAAAAAAAACTAAACGCCAACGAAACCATCTACCATAATTCCATAACTAACCAATACCTCAACATTAAGTTAGCAACAATTAGTCAAAACAACTTAAATAATGTACGGTTACAAACCATGCCAAATTATTCCAATACTAAAGTCATAAAAAAAAAAAAAAAAAATACATAAACTAATATCAACCCTAAGCTCAAGAAAACAAAATAAATCCAAGAGACATGTCCAACAACTATAGTTATTCCACGTCACCATTGCAGCCCCAACTAATCCTGCAAAGGAAGCTCGGCTGCGCTCAAATAGAACGCACTCAAGTTGCCAAAAGACAAAACGGATCAGTATATAGGTATACCGGTATGAGTACAAGATTTAAAACCCATATTTCCACCAGACACAAACAAAACTATATTTAATTCTTGCCACGGGACAAGACAAGTAGTTACATCTGCACCAAGACGAATAGGTAGTTTCTCGAGATACGGTGGCATTTAGTTTCTTGCCCGTACACAACGAAATATAAATTGAGTATGAAATAAATAAAATAGAAATAAAAATATGGTGAGTCAGCCTTGCAAACATCTTGTAAAAAAAATAAAGTTAGTATAATTTAATCATACGAAACTTGCTAAAGAAGTATAAAAATGCATTGTTTCATACTTAAATAATTTGAATTGACTAAAACTCAAAGAACAAAAGTTGTACAGAATTAAATTTCCTAAAAGACAAAGAGAATGAATTTAGTAGAAACTAAACAGGTTGAGAGAAAAACTTGATATAAGAACCTAGACGGATTTCAACCGAAAAATCTGAAATTGAAAACGAACAGAAACTATCCTAAGATGATTTTTTTGGGAAACGTTCAAAACATGAAAAGTGTGCATAATAATATTTTACTTCAGTTTATGCGAAACCAATAAAAATGAGCTCGTTTCGTAGGTTAAAACAGCCTCTAAAATCTGCATTGCTAAAATAAATCAAAACTACAATAACCAAGATTATCCGATTATAAGTTCTAACCGATCTTTTTAATAAAAATTTTAAAACACAAAAGTTGTCCAGAATCACGTATACATGCCTTTGCTCAAATTTCATAATTTATCGAGATTGTTTACTATTTTTCAACATGTACAAATCAATACAATTCACACTATACTAATAAACTCATAATTAAATTCTTTGTACCTTAACTCCACTACTTCGGCCTCCACTTCCAGCCTACACATATATCCCATGTGCCTCCTGTATACTTAACACCGCTCTGAAACCAAACTTGCACGGGGATATCGTCCCGAGTTTGATCCACACTCCCCGGATGGTTAGCATATACGTACGCGCGTAAATCAAAGCACTTGTCTACTCATAAGAACGTGGCAATAATATATATATACAAAACATCTCACTCATGAGAATAAACATAACAATGCCAAGCTTAAGGCATTCAAATAAATGTCACAATCCTTACTTTTTTTTTCATACACTCTTTCTCACCAACACTCAAATAAAACAACAATTGATGAAGTCATGGTGGAGTGTAAGGAATTTATCTATGGGTTCCTAATTTATTTTAATTTCATATATCCATGAGTGTGATTACAATCATAAAATAAATCCATATAAAAACCCTAAGTCTTGCATACACAACTAATCAAAATAATTAAAATCAATCAATCAATCATCTAAAAATCCTAAATCTTACATACATCACTAATCAAAATAATTAAAATCAATCTATCATCTTTATGTAAAACACAATCAAACTAACATCAAACAAATAAAAATAAATATATAAATAAAAACAATGAATTAAACATAAATCAAGGGAAGTGGGTTTTGTACTCACAATATTTTTTTGAAGATCAAAGAATAACTTGAAGAATTAATAGAGTCACCAAAATAAAACCCTAATCTTTTTTTTTTCTCTATTCCTCTTCTCTCTCCCGCCGTTCTCTCTGCTTGCACTCTTCCTTTTCTTCTCTTTGATGATCAGTCAATCTCTCTCTCTCTCTCTCTCTCTCTCTCTCTTAATGTCTGTGGCTTTCTCTTGGTTCTCGTGGCTCTCTCTTGGAAAACTTTCACACACCCATGTTTTTTATTGCTAGGTCTAGTATATCATATATCTAATTTATTATTATATTTATATCTTACAAATATAACATATATATAAATATGATGGACTTTATCAATATATAAAGCACCTTTTTTTTTTTAACAAATATAAATTTATGAATATTTAAATTAATTATATTTAATTAAATGTCACATTAAATTCTCATGTAGCCACGTAATTAATAAAGCCAAAAATAAAATAAAGTAATAATAATAACAATGACTTATGAAAAATTAGGGTTGTTACACTTCTCCTTTTGTCTCACCGTCGCTTTCCATCAAGGCCTTTTCAAGACCTACTAAGCTGGATCTTTCCCTGGCTTTCAGTTCAGTGTGAACTTTAGCCAACTGCTCTTTGTTGACACTTCTTTTGTTCTGAGGACCCAATTTTAGACTAGGATCCAATTTTGGACTTTCTATTCCCTCTGTCTGGCCTTTTGACTAGGCCAATGAAGAGCTTTCTCCACTTTCCTTTAGATCCTTTTGGTACTGAGTGTACCTTCGTTGGATCTTCCTCTTTTGGGACCTGGAGATTACTAGAACCATATTTGGTTCCTTTGTTTTTGGATGCTATAATAATATCCAATTATTTGGAGCCACCAAGGGACGTTTAATCATTCTGCCATGATCTTCAAAGACACTCCTCTGTGCTGCACTCTGGTACTTCAGTACTAGTGACTTCCTTCGAATGGTCTGATCTTGTTGGTTTTCCGACCAAAAATGTCTGTTCAGCCATAAAGGCTTCAAACATCTCATCCTCAGCCATTTCTTTCCTTTAACCTAGTTCAACTTCTCCTTTTGTCTCATCATCGCTTTCCATCAAGGCCTTTTCAAGACCTACTAAGCTGGATCTTTCCCTGGCTTTCAGTTCAGTGTGAACTTTAGTTAACTACTCTCTGTTGACACTTCTTTTGTTCTAAGGACCTAATTTTAGACTAGGATCCAATTTTGAACTTTCTTTTCCCTCTGTCTGGCTTTTGGACTGGGCCAATGTAGAACTTTCTCAATTTTCCTTTAGATCCTTTTGGTACTGAGTGTACCTCTGTTACATCTTCCTCCTTTGGGACCTGGAGATTACTAGAACCATATTTGGTTCCTTTGTTTTTGGGTGCTTTAATAATACCTAATTATTTGGAGCCACCAAGGGAGGTTTAATCATTCTGTCCTGGTCTCCAAAGACACTCTTCTGTGCAGGTGTATCTTTAGGCTTGTTCTGCATGACAAACTAGTCTACAACCCCAGGTACCCTTGAAGTCACTAGTTCAGTTGCTGAACTAGCTCTTTCTGCCTTCGAAGCCAACTTCAAAGATGCCTGTGGAGGCCACTACTTGGCTTTGATCCCCTATCTTGAGCCTATTTCAGGCCTTTTGTCAAGGTGGTTACCTTCCATCTTGTTCAAGGTTAATCTTGGAAGCCAATCTTTGGCTTTGATTCCATAACTTGAGCCCACTTCAGGCCTCCTCTCAGGATAATTACCTTACATCCTATAGTAGTTGGGTGGTCTAAACTCATGCAGAGATCTCTTACCCTTGGGATACACTCTAGCGGTTGGTGGTCCAGCCAAGAATAGCTGCTGTCTGGGACCAGTTGGGTATGGCCTCTTGTTGTAGGTACTGGTTGGTTTAGGGTGTCTCTATACATCCTTATAATACTTTTTCCCATCAATTGGGAGACCTTTCAACCATTTATAACTTAACCTGCATCTGGGACACATCCTTTGCATGACAGCTGCCTCTAAAGAGTCATCATCTAGTGTCTCCTTACTAGAGTCCTCCTTTTGGTCCGCAAAGCTCTGTTCATTTGCTGGTGAACTTCTGATATCTTTCTTGAAAGCAGTCTGGTTAGCAACTTGCATCTGCACATTAACCTCCTCAAATTCCTTCAAGGATAGGTTTTGGAAGTCTAGCACACCAACATTGGTTGTATCTTCTCTAATCTCTAGGAATGGGTTAGTATCAATCTCCATAGCTTTCTCTGCTTTGATTGGGAACTTTAAACTCCCCTTTCGAATATGTTCTTGGATCCTGTCCCAAAAAATAATACAATTTTTAGTTAAATAAGATCAAGAATTGTGCCATTTACAATACATTTTTCCTTTAAGTTCTTCTAGGGAAGGGATTTTTAACTCCTTTTGGTAACTTTAGAAAATTTGCTGCAAGAAAATGATCGAAAATATCATTTGCCTTTGTTAAATCAAAAAAGTGTTTCCTATGAAGGTCTTTCTTTTTAAACAACTGGTCTATTGTAATATCTTTATGAATTAATGCCTCACAGGTCATAGGCTCTTTCCTTACGATCTTTGCTGCATCAATTTCGTAATTAGGGTCTCTATAATAAGTCTTGTATGATGCATTACTTTGATCTTGTTCTTCCTCAAGTAATGATTCATATCTAGACACCTTATAGGTTAATTCCACTAAGTGTCAAAACTCAGCTGAGTCGAACTTCTTTTGAAGCCTAAACTCTAAACCATTTTGAGTTAATCATACAAATTCAGGTTCTGGTAGAATGACCCTACACTTGTTTCGTGCTCTTATGAATCTGGTAATAAATTGAACAGCTTTCTCATCAGGCCTTTGACTCAACCTTGCCAAATCTTTCATGGAAACTTCTGACTCTGTTTGGAAGAATTAGGCATGAATGCCTCTTTCATTTGCTGCCAAGTTTGGATAGAGCCAGGTGTAAGGTTAATATATCATGCAAAGGTTGCCCCAGTTAAAGAATTTGGAAAGAGTCTCAACTTCATATAATCATTATTGGTAAATTCACCACATTGGGCTGCAAACCTAGGAATGTGTTATACTGTTGGCTAGTTTCTATTTCCATAAAAGAGAGCAAAATCTGGTATTCTAAACCCCTTTGGGTATTCAAGCACCCTGTCCACCTATTTTGGGTATGGCTTTCTTTGCACATGAGTTTGAATCCCTCAAGCCATAGGTCCACACATTTCTCTGACAATATCAACAATTTGGTCCATATAAATGATATTTTGTACTTGTTGGACTACCACTGGAGGAACAAACACGGGATTTGGTGGAAACCCTTGTGCTTAAGGCCCTTTTGGTCCATAGGGAGGTATGTTTGGGACTGGCTGTCCCTGTGATACTAGCTGCTATTGAGGGTATGGTTGAACTCTCTGAGTCTGTCCTGCGAAAAGACTTGCGAAAGGTGCTGCAATAGAAGGAACAGGCGTTATTTCTCTCCCAACTACAGGAAACCCTTCCAACTCCTCGGGTGTGAATTCTAACAGAAGATTAGTGAACCCCCTTGTGCCATGTATGGCTTCGAACATGAGATTTGGAAACATTCTCATGCCATTTTCTAGTGTTGGTCCAGATCCACTAATTTGTATGGCTTCGCTATTAGGTAATGAGATATTTTAGTTTACCACAGGCCTCAAAAGAGGCTCATATCATGATTGAGGTATAGGTGATGGTCTTTCATAATTTTGATTACTAGTATGACCATTAGTATGTCCACTACTTTGCATAAACTATTTATCTCTAGCCAATCTTTGCTAAAGAACATTTGGGCTCTGTTTGGAACGATTTTCAAACAAGTTTTCTACTCCCACATTTGAATATGATGTTTGGATAGAGTTATAGAATTAATTTTCACAACTCTGCAGAACACTTTGTTTGAGAGCGTGATTTTAAAAAAAAAAATTCCGAAATTTGGCCTAACCGGTCGTCCGGCCGGTTGACTGAAACAGCGTAAATTTTTTTTTTTTTGGTGCAATTGATACGTTAATTTTTATATATTCGAAAAAAATATTTTCCAAAATTTTTTAAATTTTTTTATGTGTTTTAATAGAATTTTGAGTTGTATGTTTGGTTACGAGTTGTAAGTTTTTGTATCAAATATCAAATGTCACATCAAAAATTTCCCACTCAATTCAAAACTATTTTCAAAACTCTTTAACCAAACAAATTTTCCACACTCAAATCATAATTCCAAAACTCACAAACTAAAAATACAATTCATACTTTCAATCATAGTTACAAAGCTCTACCAAACGCAACCTTGAATTTTCTTCCATATGCCTTATGATAGTTGGTTGATGGAAATTCATTCGATCCGTGAAGGATGTTGCCTATCTTTCCATTGTATACATTAACTGCTGTCCCATGGCATCTACTAAGCCTCTCTACGGATTCATTAGCTGGATATATGAAATAATGCATGGTCTAATTCCATGGCCTCGTCCAATATTTTAAACATGTGGTGCATGTTCTGATGTGCTGGTTTGTTCGGCCATGGGTTCTGATGAGATAGGTGCTTCCATAGGATGTGTTACCACATTATCTTTTGGATCAGGTATTTTTACCTGTCCCTCCATACCTTCTTCCAAGTATTTATTTTCTCATTGTCTCCCACATCTAGCCATTTTAGTGTCCCACTGAGTGTGCCAAAAATATATGTTGGCCTTTTGGCTTTTGAAGGTTAATTATGTAATTTAAAATGTACCAACAAGGATCAATTAATCCTTACAGAATATTGATTGCCAACCAATTATCAGAGGATTATGTTATAGTTCTCTCAACCTCAATGAAGAGGACTATTACTGGTGGCTTGTTTAGGAGAATTTAGTAAATAACAACAAATGAAGAATCAATTTCAGAATCTGAATTTCATTAAGTAGAATGAAAAACTTACAATGATCTGACCCAATCTCGTAGAGGTTTACAGCAACAAACTATTTGAAACTACTCCAAGGAGTTGAAGTGCAATACAGGAATTTGAGTGTAGAAATATAAAGAATTGTAAAAACTAGAAGGAAAAACGAAGTAAATAAACTGGCTTTTTTATCTGAGTTTGGGTCCTTCATTCTGGGGTCTTATCTGCTATTTATATTTTTCAATGATAACTGTCGAAGTGGGTTTTCAACCATCAAAATGTCCTCCCATGATTGTTGAACATGCTCTCTCACATCATTCCCCACTACGCCTCTTACAGCTTAGGCTTCCTCCCGATTTTGAATTTAAACTTTGTGAGTAAATCATAGGCCACATCACCTTATATCCTCGATTATTCCAAAGGTTACATGATCCATCATTACCAATACAGACTGACACGTGTTTGACTTTGGTTGGCAACTTGTATTAACTCCCTAATTTGCCCTCTTTGTGCCATGTGTTGTATTGTGATTAGCTTTTACAAATTATACAGCCAACAAACTCCAAATGACTATTGAAAAAGATTTGCAGGACATCCATATTTATGTGAGTTTAAATAACTCCAAATGACTATTGAAAGAGATTTGCAAGACACCCTATATTTATGTGATGTGATATTTTTATATGATTCTCTTGTTTAACAGCTTATGTAAATCAATTGTTTATGCAAAACATAAAATTTAAAATATAACAATATCATATCATGAAGGTATTTAAGATAGATTAAAATAAATCATCTTAAATTAAAGTGGTTAATAAAATAAAATATTATATCACATCACTTTTTTTTAAAATATTTTTTATACATATTTTTATAAAAAAAATTAATTAAAATAATTTATTCCCAAATAAAACCATATATATGTATTAAATTTTATTTTAACCTTAATCGAATTAAACCATTTACACCTTACACTGGAAACAAATTATCAAAATTGGTTGTACCCTCTAGAGAGGTCCAATTAGTATTCCTACTTGAATTGTATTTATCTATGATAGTTGCCATTGCCCACATTGTTAGCTGTCATAAAATTTATTTCTCACCTTGTGTATATATATTTATATTTTCATAAATGCCTCGTAGCTCGATTTATTGAGGTTTGAGTGGCCCGAAGTGTTCTCTCTTCTCTCCTCTCTATCTCTATCTTTGTTCTCATCTCCTCTCATCTTTAATTGTTCTCTCTTCTTTTTTCTCTATCTTTGTTCTGTTCTTCTCTCCTCTCCTCTCTAAGGGTTTGTGAGAGAGGAAAGGGGAGAGAGGGAGAGAGAGAAAGAGAGAGGGTCACGAGCGATGTTGATAGTGGCTCCAGTGGGTGGAGGGGTTTGCAACGGTAATGGCGCGACCCTCCTCTGTATTTGCTGTCGTTGACATCGTGACCTCCCTCGTCTTCGCCCAATACTACAGCGGCGCAATAAACAATTTCGGCAACACCATAGTTTACACCTTTAGAGAATGCATGAAAGACCTTTCTAACTCCAATTGCGACCTCTATTTCACCCAAATCAAAACCCAGATCCTTCGTTGCCTTCATTTCCAACATTTGATTCGTAGTGGTCAATTGTTCTACGATGGGTGTTACTTGAGGTACGACAATTACATGTTCTTCAACGAAAGTTTAAGTGGATCGGATTGAACTGTGTGTGGGTCAAGTGGGTTTGTGGATGGGAATGTGACTCTATTTCGAGAAAATATTGGTGATTTGGTGAGGAATTTGAGCTTGGAAGGTGTTAACAATGGTCGATTTGATGTTGGGTCTATGAGTATAGGGAATTTAACGGTTTATGGGTTGGCTCAGTGTTGGGAATTCGCTATTGGGTCTGTGAGTAGATATATCTCCTTCTCTTCTTCTCTCTCTCTCTCTCTGTTGTTTTTTTTGTTTTGTTCATCAATGGATTCTCTTTCCTCTCTCTCTCTCTCTCTTCTCTTTGAGAGAGAGAGAGAGAGAGAGAGAAGAAAAAAAAAAAGTGCCAAAATGACGTTTTGCTACCTTGAGCCAGCTCATTTTCGAGCTACGTAGCAAAGTTGTTATATTTTTATGTAAGGAGTCCTCACTTTATATATAGTATGTACAATTAAGGGTGTTGTCACGACCCAAACCTACCCCTATATGTTTAGCATCATAACCGATCAATAATCTTGTGATTACCCAAGACCTCTAAATAGATTAACATATAATTAGGGACTAGCGGAAGTAATAGTAAACATATAACATCCATAGAGCTATGTTGATATACATGGGACTGCAATTATTAAAACTTAATTTACATAGTTAAGACGTCATACCTACGTCACTATTCATACGTATAGACAAACAAAAGGCTTGTTCAAACTTAACAAGGAAATACAAAAAATCTTTAACATGATTCCAAAACTAGGCCACTGCAAAAAGGGAACCTCCTCAAAAGGCAATCAGAGTGATGACAAATGTAACTCCGTGCAATCAACGTTAAGCTTGGTCACACACCTGGTCACCTACATACAAAAATAATACGGTGAGCTGAAGCTTAGTGAATAACAACAGAGTAAAGGATTTATGAATGATGTCCAAACATTTTCAAAAATCATAATTCATATCAAAAACAAATTCAGATTCATATCCGTAACAAAAAATCATAAGCAATCATATGTGGTACATCCATTAGTTATCATATCATCTTGGTCCTGGGACCCATATGCATAGTTAGTACCAATGACCCCAAAGATCCATATCTTGTGCACAAGTAGTCATGGTATCGTTTCCCCTAGGCAAAGGCCATGTATAAACCACAGTATTGTTTCCCCCAAATAAAAGCCATATGATCATAAGCCACGGTATTTTTTTCCCCGGGCGAGGGCCATATAAACATATGCCACGGTATTGTTTCCCTAGGCGAGGGTCATGTGAACTAAGGATGCCACAAATACATTTCATAAAATTAGACATTCATTCACTATTCATAAAATAGCGTTTCATAAAATAGTTAATATCTTATAATTATGAAAATATTTATAATCAAACATAGTTTTACAGAATTATTACTCACAGATAGCTTCGATAGCAAAACAGATAAAGCGGACGGATTGGATAGTCTATATGCGTTACCTACACAACACATAGTAGATTCATATTGAAATGCATACTCGAAATTCATTTACTTCATTTCTTTTTTGTTGATACCAAAATATGCCTTAGAACACTTAGTCAAATTTTCAAAAACAAGGCAGTTCGCTCGAGCGCAACATTGGTCGCTCGAGCTGCTTGCAAAGTCTATAAAAGTACTGGTTGCATGATTTTTTAGTTCAACGAACACTCGACAGTCACTCAAGCCAAAGATTGTGTAAAAAGGGTCTTCTATCAAGCACAACTTCCTATGCTCGAGCAATTTATAAAAGCCCATAAAACTTCTGGGAGCTCTCATTTTACGCTCAAGTGCAACTTCGGTCGTTCGAGCATAAGGTCAAAAAAATAAGGGTGGCTGCTCGACCGCAAATTCTGTCGCTCGAGCCAACCCCAAACTCTATAAAAGTAATCGAGAGTCAGATTCTTCGCCGAAAGTGCAGACTCCACCACTCGAGCAGAGGTTGCAAATTCTAAAATTTTCATATTGATGTTCAAGCTTGAAAACTCAAATTCAAACCAACAAAACACATCCTTTTGTGCCCAAAACTTGAGGAAGCATATGTAAATTCATAGAACTTCATGATTTGAAAGCCTTTTTGCAAAATCAAAGCCCAAAAGCATGCCAATTATTCAAAAACAAACTTGAATTGTATGTATATCTAATATGCATTTATTGTCTTGGCTCCAAAGCTTACAGAACATGATCAAATGAGGTTCAATGGTGAGAAATGTTGTGAATTCTTAAAATCATGCTAGAATTACCACATGCATGAGAGAAATCATTGGCAACAACTTTAAAACTCCATGAAATGCACATACATGCATGAATTGATTCTTAATTCCATTTTTTAGCTCAATTCTCATGTTAATTTACCTATCTCACTTGATTCCATGCATTAACCAACTAAATTACAAAACTAGAGGCTAGAATTCTTACCTGAGATTCTTAATTCCTTAGGTAGCGTTTGATAATTTTTACGTTTTTGGTTTATATTTACAAAAATTTTATAAAATGATTTTTGTTTATTTTTAGAAAAACATAAACTAGAAACCCGTTTGGTTTGAACAAAATGTTTAAAATTTTTAAAAAACATAAACTAAAAAAATATGTTTGTTTAGGTCTAAAATATTTATATTTATTTTTTATTATTTCTGACAATGTGATCATACACATTATAATTGAAAAAAAAAAGGTTAATTAAAAAAAATTAATTGGAAAAAAATTATTTGAAAAAAAAAATTAATTGAAAAAAATTATTTGGAAAAAAAAGTTAATTGAAAAAAAAAATTTGTCAGTCAAATTTTTAAATTTTTTGTTTAAAAATCAACGTAAACTCCCATTTATAAACAAAAAAAAATTATCAAACAAGTTTTTATGATAATTTTTAAAATTTTTGTAAATATAAATTGAACACTAAAAACTAAAGACATAATGGTTATCAAACATGCTCTTAACGTTTAGAGATATTATTGAGCAATTCTCCAAGTCTCTTACCAATTTCCTTCCAAGCCTCAAGTTTGATCTCAATTTTCTTAGTCTCTCACTCTCTCTCTCTCTCTCTCTCTCGTTGGTTGCTTCAAAGATGAAGAAAGGAGAGTATAAAGTGTACTCTAGACCTCACTTATGCCTTGTATAGGATTTATTAAAGAGACCTATTTAAGTTTGGTTTAAACTAATCAAATTGGCATTTATTATCTTAATTAACTCGTTCTATATAGAATTTCAATTAATCTTACCATAAATTTCTAAAAATTCAAAATAACACATAAACAGAATCAATTTCGTAATCGAATGCCGATAAGACCTTCAATTCGTATAATGAAGCAGAAACATAAACATATCTATCTACAACAGTCAAATATGAATACAAACAACATAAAACACATGCAATTAACGTAGTATTTCATTTTAATAACTCATTAGGTCTTCTTAACCAAAGATTATAAGCTAATCATAGGTCAGAATTGTTACAGGTGTTAAACAAATCAAAAATATTTTAGAGTTTACTAAAAATTTTAAATCAATTGTTTATTCAAGCTAGTCCAGTAAATTTTAAAATTATATACAAATATTAAACCATTCGAACTTGGCTCGACAAAATCTCATTTGAAATCGGTTCAAAGGGATTTCATTTACGTGTATTTTCGAAATACAATTTTAATTTTGGTATTTTGCCTTAATTATATTTTAAATTGAAGGGAAAATTACTGTTTAGTGGTAATTATATAAAATTATTATATATTCATAAAAAAATTTTTAATTTTAATTATTAATATTTTTAAAATTGAACACTTATTTATAATTAATTTCTAAACACTCATTGATTTGAAGTTTGCTCTAGATTCAACCCCTTATAGTCTGGTTTTTTAATTCCATATTTTTTCCCCCAAATATGAGGGGAAAAGAAATTGTTCACCATGACCAAACCCAAATTCAGACCCGTCCGATTTGACAGTTCGCAGACCCAAGTGGCAAGACCCATCAAAACAGCTTGAATGATCCCAACAATCTAACACTCCACTCATGGATAATTATTCAGTAATATAAAAAAATAGATATGTGATATTTCATAATATTATAATTGATAAAAAAAAAATAAGTATTGCGTTAAATGATTAAAAAATTTAAAGAATATATTAAATGATAACTAATTAGAAAGTGCTGACAATTCACGTACTAGTCGAAATATTGAACAATTTCCCAACCGGGCAATAGTGAATAGAAACACACATTGCAAACGCACCAAATCCTGATATCTGTAACATCTTTCAGTTCTCATCACTGTGCACAAAATCGACTTTCGATCGAAATCGGTTCCAAACCCTAATCTCAACTTTTGATTTTCCCCCCTTAGTTTTTTCCAGCATCTACAGTTTTTTCGATCACTTTTTTCAATGAAGGTTCGATACTTCTTGCATTTACTTTTTTTTCAGGATTTATTTGATTCGGTTTGATGGAGTTTATCTGTAGAACTTGATGATTCTCGTTGAGTTGTGTTTGGATCTTTGAATTTAGGTATTTTCAATGTTCTGATATTTGATTGGTAGTTGTGTGGGTTGGTATTGATTCCTGTGTATATTCCAAAATTGTATAAAACAGTTTCTTTGATTATTACATTGTTTGAGTTTTACTTGATGTGATTATAATCCACTTTCAATCAAATGTCGCACCTTTGGATTTGGAAGCTTATGGGTGATATATATATATATATATATATTTTTATCGGAAGAAATATTTTATTTAAGAAGTCAAACGGCATTTACATGAGTCTATCAAACCCAAAACTTACACCAAATAAAGTGAAAATAAAGCTAAAAGCACAAAGGAAGAAAAAACTATGACAATATTCGAATCCATAAGCACATGGTTGATATATTGATCCGTGGTTTTTTACAATTTATTTGAGGTGTATTAGAATGTGGGTTTGACACAGAATTGGATTATTGTAGATATATTGTGTGAATTTTGTATGCATAGAACCATAAGCACATGGTGAACTTTTTCTATTTTAATAATTTTGATTTTTTTTAAAAATTGTTTGGATAAGAGTATATTGTGAGATCTTTACTTTAGTTGATGTTGGAACACCTCATCAAAGTCTCAATCAACTGTTTATAATTATCATATTATTACAAGTTTTAAAACTTTTCTTAATTATTTCTAAATTTAAACAAAAATTCAATGAAATAGAAATCATTATTTCGTCCATGAAATTAAGAGGATTTGGATCCATTTTGTCCCTAACTTTAGTGGAAGTAGGGTTGAGAAAAATGACAAAAAAAGAAAAATAAAAAGGCAATGGGTTATCAAAGCAAATTAGTAATGGAGGTGGTTTGAAAATTAGTTCTAAGCAACTAATTGTGGTGGGTGTTTTTCATCTTGTGAATGTCGATATCCATTTCTTAATCAAAGAACAAAAACTTTAACTTTTGTTTTCCTTCTAAATCAAGTATTTAAATGAGTAGATTTAGTCTTCCATCTAGGTGGATAATGATATGAGGTTGTATTTTTTTAATTATATTTTATTTATTATGTAATTATCATTATGGGTGTTTTGGGAACTTTTAAAAAAGTTAACTTTTGACTTTTTAGCTTTTTTACATAAAAAAAAGTTATAAAAAGTCACAAAAAAATCAGTTTTTTTAACACAAAAAAGTCAAAAAGACACCCAAAAAAAAAAAATACTTAAAAATTATTTTTTTATTAACTTCTCAAAACACCATTACATTGTTAAGATATATAAATAGTGAAATTTATTACTAAAATAATAAAATTATGGTAGATGATAAATAAAATATTGTTAGAAAAAATGACGAGATTAAATTAATTCTTTTAAATGTGCGATTTTTTTTTTAATTAAAAAAAAACTCAATTCATATAAAAAAAAAAAAATTTAAGAAACGAGCTGCCTAAGCGTTTTTGAGTCCGATCCAAGAATCAAGTTGGCTGCAATGGCCAAATTAGCTCATCTTGATCCATCCGGCCGATTCTTCAAGATCTTGATGGGCCTCTATTTGTCAGCTTCGGCTATTTAGCCCACTCAATTCAACCCTATCCAGTTCTTGCTTTAGTATTGCTTTTATTATTTTTTTGTTTTTTTTTTTACTTTCTGATTTTTTTTTTTCAAAATTAGTTTTGTTTTCGGAAAACAACTCACTTTTTTAAAAAAGCAAAAATATTATTTTTGAATTTTCTAAATCTTTTTTCATGAAAAAATGAAAAAATATATTTTAAAAAAGGGGTGCTTACGTGTAGGTCCTAGTAAGTAAACTTATCATCAAATAGGTCCTATGAGAAAAATTTGACATAAAAAAAGTCACTAATTGTAAGTTTTAGCGACAATTTATAAAAATCATGACAAAAAAAAGTCACTAATTGTCAATTTTTAGCGACATATATAAAAAATTGCCACAAAAAAATTATTTTTAGCGACAATTTTACCAAGACTTATTTTCAATAAGATTTGATAGGAATTAAGTCTAACTATTAGGACCTATTCGCAGTTTACCCTTAAACAAATGATGGCTGTTTTCAAAATTTTTAGGTATTCTCTTCAAAAAGCATATTTGTTTTAGGCTCAAGAGGAAGCATGACAATAACGGTGGGAATTTGCAATACAATACGATAACATGACTCGAACTGTATATGAAATTAGCCGATTAGGGTTGATTATTTCTTGACACGAACACATATATGACACGACTTGATAATAGAAATATTAAATAGGTCGAGTTAGTGTCAAATCTGCATAACTCGAAATTGACACAGATAACCTGTATAATGAAAAATTAGTTATATTTTTTTAATATTATTTCCACTACAGAGTATCATAATATTTTTTAATCTCTTACGTAATTACATCCAATTTATTAAAAAGTATATAAAATATGATTTTAAATTTAATATAAGTGTTGCTTTTGCGTTTAATTGAATTTAATGCATTTATCTATTTTTTTGAGTTAATCTAGTAACAATATAATAATAAAATATAATTTTTATAAATTAAGAAAATAAAATTAAGTTGGAATCAAATATTTTTATAAATAATTTCATTTAATAGAGATTAGTTATTAACACGATATGAATCACACGAATCGAAAATGACACGACACCGATAACACAAAATAATAAATGGCCAAGTTAGTGTTGAGGTAATTCTAATATAGTAATATGTATCCGAAATGACACAACATAAATATGGGAGATTCTATTTACATCCAAAAAATCATTAAGTACTCTCAATTTTTAGATATACCATGTTTAATTATTTAAAATTTTATTTTACTCTCATTACACCCAATTATTTTTTCCAAATCTCTCAAGGTAAATCCAAATAATAAATAATAAACAAGCTAAAAAAAATAATTTATTTAAAATCTTTTTAATACAGAAAATAATTTTCAAATATAGAAAAAAAAATAAACTTATAAACACATAAGCATTATAAATATAGAAAAGTCTCAAACTTTTACATAAGTATTATAAAAATTTTCAAGACAGAAAAAAAAAATTTCATTATAAATTATCTACAAGAATGCTCATGAAAAAGTAAAAATCAAACTTATAAGCACATAAGTATCAAGCACTAACAACAAAAAGTAATTCTCAAATAATGTACTATTTAAATGATAAAATAAAAACAACTCCAACAATATGTTATTGTTAATTTAATTACTGGGCTCTTTAATTTTTATCAAAAAAATGATATAGAAAATAATTGATGGTGTTCTACAAAAATTGTGAAACCCCTTTATATGAATACATACCTCCTTTTTGATGGGTTGCTTTAAAAACTATTTTGGTTATTAATCTCATCTATTATTTGATTTTGTTCAAACTTTCTTCTAGGGTTTAGGGTTTCAAAATAATAAAAAATAATGATGTTGATGATGATAGTGAGTTTGATAGGGTGGATTGGAGTTTTGAAGGGAAAAAGAAGAAGAAGAAAAAAAAAAAACTTTAATATCTTGGAGAAGAAAATATAGAGATTTGAATAGGAATAACAGATTAGGGTGTACCATAAGAAGAAAAAAAATATATATTTTGAGATTTATTAATATGTGTTGTCTTTATTAGTAAATTCATATTATAATATATTATGAATTAAAATTTATAATTTTAAATTGAACATACTGAGGCATATTTTAAGTTCAAATAAAATTCCCCACAAATACAATCTAACATGTCACGACGCAAAAACATACTTTTTCTCTCTCTATAATGAGAGCTTCTCTCTCTAAAATGAGAGTTTTCCCTCTCATCTGAGAGTTTGTTTGCCTCTCTCCCTCTCTCTTTTTTTCGTCCTTCTTTGCTTTGTTCCTACCCCTGTTTTGTGTAATTCAAGCTTCTTTTTTGGATTGGGTGGTTTGCTTTACAGATGGAAACTTTTGATCTCACTGAAGGTTGCGATGAATGTGAGGATGTTTCGGGGCTATGTTTGGTAGGGAAGATTCTCACCCCTAAAACCCTTAACAGGACAGCTGTCTTCAATATTCTCCAAAATGCGTGGAAACCGTGCTCACAATTGGAGATCTCATCATGGGGTGATAACGTGTACCTATTTCAATTTTCTGAGAGTGAAAACCGGTGCAAGGTGTTAGATGAAGCCCCTTGGTCGGTCATAGGAAATCTTTTGGTTCTCCAACCTTTCCATCTTGGGGTAGCTGTCTCTAACTTTGAGTTCCACTGGTGCCCTTTCTGGGTACAGGTTCATGGCCTCCCTCTGGATAAAATGTCTAAAAAGCATGGGGAAACCATCAAGAATCGTCTAGGTAAGCTGATTGCAGTTGAGGCCCTTTCGGATGGGCTCTTCTTGGGTAGGAGTTTCTTACGGATTCGAGTGGAGATAGACGTTACCAAGCCTTTGTTGCAAGGTTTTATCCTTCATTGACGCAGTCAGTTTGGGGAAACCTTGGTAGATGTACGTGTCTTGTATAAGTATAAAAAAACTCCCTTAATTTTGTTATGACTGTGGTCGGATAGGGCACGATAATACCTCTCGATGGTGCTAATTCAAGGTATGGGCTTGATATGCGGACTAGTATGGTCAAGCACATTGGGGCTCCCTATGGTAGTTACCGGCAACCACCTGTTGAAGACGCGAATGCTGATTCTTTGGTGCGTCGCTCAATGGCGAGTCCATCTTCGACGTACCACATTGAAGCAGGTGGTGGACATAGGGAAAATGCCCTTGTACTAGTCGCGGGCGTGCCTATACGAGGTAAGCGTAAGGTAGAGAGTATTTTGTCTTGTGTGCTACCTCAGGATTTTCCTCTGCCACAGGATACTACTTGTCTACCTAAACCCGATGGTATGCAGGTCACAACTACTTTATCTGAGAGTGGGCCAGCCTAAGAGATTAGCCCAGGATCTGGGCTTGTATCAAATGTTTTAAGCTCTATTGGGCCAACTCTGGTTGGGCTTTCTATGAGAACTTGTGGTCCAAGCCCTGGGTTTGGTGTTCAATTGGGCCCCATCACTCTTGTTTCCAACGTTGGTTCACTAGGGGCTACTGAGTCCTCCAAGCCCAGTTATTTTGTTACCAAACCAACAAATAGTCCACCTTTATTGGGTGTCCACTCTTCACGTAGCCACTCTACCTCTCTTAAATCGATAGATCAGAGGATGAGGCCCTTAGTGTGTAGCCTAATTCGAGGTGGATCTCACAGCACTGGATTGGACCTTTATCTCTCCCATGATTTCATGGACCTCTCCCTTAAAAGGAAAGCTCCACCCGAGGATCCTTTCGCAGTTCGTCCTGCTAAATTATTGAAATGGGAAGGTCCTGAAGCTTCAACACCAAAGGTAGGTCTGCAGTTCTCTTTGGGTGTTATCTCTCGGATTATGGGTAAAGAGAAGACGGTCAAGTCTGGACGCAAGGTTGGACGGCTTAAAAAGGCTCGATTGTTTGATGTTACAGTGGACAGTGTTGAGATTGATAAGGCTGTGTTCTTGGATGGGTTTATTTCGGTAACTCCTTTTATCTCTGATATTGATGATTGTCGTTCACAAGTTTTAAGTACTTATCCTGGGCCTCGTTTGGGAACAGGTTAATTTAGTAACTTTTTTGCTATTTGACTAAAATATGAGCTAAAAAAAACTAGTCTGTTTAGGATGACTTTTTGATTTTTTACGAAAAGATGTACAAAAAGTAGAGAGAAAAGAGAATCTTTGATTTTTGGGTATGGGTTGTTGGCTTTTTGGTTTTTTTAGTGACTTTTTGGCTTTTTGGCTAAAAAAGCCACTTGTCAAACGAGGCCTAGTACTGGTGATGATGCTCCAATTACAGAGGGTTTGGCTGGCCCTATCCAGTCGTTCATCCCATACTGATGATCAATTGGAATTGTCAGGGGTTGGGGCGTCACCTAACAGTCTAGATCTTACGAGGGTTATGTATAACCCATTGCCCTGCTATGGTTTTCTTGATGGAAACCAAAAATAAAGCTACGAAGATTGATAATATTCGACGGAGACTTCAATTCTTCCACGAGTGTTATATTAATCCTGTTGGTCTTTCTGGTGGATTGGATCTCTGGTGGACCGATGAGGTTCGGTTGGAAGTTCGTTTGAAATCTAAGAATATTATTCGATGTGTTCTCTATGGCGATGGGAATCCACCTTGGGTTACGACATTTGTTTATGCTCCTCCTCAACCTCCAGCGAGGAAGGAGTTGTGGAAACTCCTTATTCAAATGGTACACGAGAATCAATACCCTTGGCTCATGCTAGGGGATCTAAACCAAGTGGCCTCAATTTCGGAGAAACAAGGCGGAAATCCATGTAGTAGATCACAGCTAGCGAACTTCCAGGAGATGATATTCAGGTGTGATTTGGTTGATTTGGAATTCAAAGGCAATGTTTATACTTGGTCCAATAATCAGGTTGGCGTGGCTAATGTTTGGAAAGATTATATCGTGGTCTAGCCACAATGGACTAGTGGAATCTATACCCCTTTACTCAAGTATCTCATGACGTTTGTATTGGTTCAGACCATTGCCTCTTGATTTTGAATTGTTGTGTGCCCTCTAAAAGAATCCCTAAGATTTTTAAATTTGAATCTATATGGGTGACTCACTCTGGGTGTGCCCACACAATTCAATTTGCATAGCAATGCTCGTACTCGGGGTCTGTGATGTTTCAACTAGTGCAAAGAATGAAAAGTTGTAGGCGGGACCTCCAAGCGTGGAGTAGAACAGAGTTTGGTAACAATAAAATCTTGGTGGAGTCTTTACAACATCAACTCTTTGTCCTTCAAAGGCAACCAATGTTAGTCTTCAACTCGCATGATCAAGCTAAGGTTAAGTCGGAGATGTAATCTGCGTTACTCCGTGAAGAAATGTATCTCCATCAAAGGTCCAGGATTAACTGGCTTCAATTTGGTGACAAAAACTCTAGGTTCTTTCATGCTACACTCAATTAGAGGTGGCAACGAAACCAATTGGTTAAATAACAAACGGAGGATGGAGTATGGTTGAATACTGATGATAAGATTGACCACTATTTATATAGTTACTTTCGCATCCTTTTCAATAGCGAGGTACCCAGCCGCATAGAGGAAGCCATGGATGTGCTGGACTTTGTGATTACTGATGCCATGAATTCCCGTTTAATCCAGGAGGTCTCTAATTTGGAAATCAAGGCTGCTGCTTTCCAGCTTGGATCCTTGAAGGCTCTTGGCCCCAATGGTTTCCCAGGCACTTTTTATCACCAATTTTGAGATGTGGTTAGTGGTGTTGTTTGTGAAGCGGTGAAAATCTTTTTTAAAAATGGGTTCTTGTTTAAGGAAATGGACTACACAAACCTAGTCCTTATTTCTAAAGTTCCTACCTCGGAGAAACTTTCACAATTTCGACCCATTAGTCTCTGCAACTTTCATGTCAAAATTATCACCAAGATTCTGGCTAACAAACTCAAAGAAGTCCTCGGTGTTATCGTTTCCCCAAAACAATTTGTTTTTGTGCTTGGGTGGCTTATTCAAGATAATATCACTGTTGCTCACGAGGCTTTCCACGCTTTGAAACTTCGCAAGGGCCAGGTGGTTGACTTGGTTTTGAAGTTGGATTTTAATAAAGCATATGATACGGTGCAGTGGGGATTTCTTCGTGCTGTGTTAGTTAAACTTGGATTCAGTCCCACTTGGGTCAATTAGGTGATGGAATGCGTCACTACGGTGTCCTTTTCGATTTTTGTAAATAGGGCTAGGCAAACCAGTTTCAAGCCTTCACGGGGTCTTTGTTAAGATGACCCTTTGTTGCCATATCTATTTCTTCTTGTGATTGAAGTTTTGTCTCGATTAATTGACAAAAGTATCTTCGAGCATCATTTATCTGGATTCCAAATTCGGCGCACTTGCCCTATCTTGTCCTATCTTTTTTTCGCCGATGATGCCATTCTCTTTTTTAAAGCAGATGTGGGGCAATGCAAGGAATTTCTCAATATTTTGAAGCTGTATGGGAATGCATCAGGCCAAACAATCAAAGCTCACAAATCGGGTGTTTAGTTTTCCGCCAACACAACTGTTATTTCCCAACACCAACTGTGTGGGGTTTTGGGCATCTCTCCTGTTAAATATGATGCTAAATATCTGGGTCTTCCATCTTGCTGGGGTAGGTCCAAATCTGAGGCTTATGTTTATTTATATGAAAGGGTGCTCTCGAAGCTTAGTGGTTAGAAAACAAAGTTTTTATCTCAAGTGGGTAGAGAGACCCTCATCAAAGCAATTGTCTAAGCCATTCCTACTTATGCTATGGCCTATTTTTTATTCCCCAAGAAATTATGTGATAAACTCAACTCTTATATTCGTAACTTTTGGTGGAAAGAAGATCCGGGAGGTAGGGGTGTTCATTGGGCTAGTTGGGAGAAACTGACCCTCCCTAAAACCAAAGGTGGTCTTGGCTTTCGGGATTTTACTGCCTTCAACAAAGCCTTGCTTGCGCGTCAAGGATGGAGACTCTTAAATTATCCGCATTCCTTCTTTGCTCAAGTCATGAAGGGTATTTATTACCCCAATTCGAATTTTTTGTATGCGTCACGCGGTGCTCGCTTATCGTGGGCTTGGTCTAACATTATTCAAGGCTGTGAAATCCTTCGTGCTGGGTTACAGTAGCAGGTGTTTAACGGTGCGTCCATTAACTTTTGGGCCGATAGGTGGATCCCTACTGCAGGTGAGTTTAAGATCACTTCTCCTAGGCTAGCTGATACTTCGGTCTCCCTTGTCAAAGATGTCATAAATCCCATTTTAAGGATTGGGACCATTGGAAGATTAAGAGCTAAGTCTCCCAACAAGAGCATGATGCTATTGCCTTGATCCCACTTTCAATGGCGGAGAAGAATGATGTTTTGGTCTGGCACCATAATTCTATAGGCTCTTATACAGTCAAGTCTGGCTACCAAAGTGCCTTACATTTGACTGCAGATCCCCCCTTCTAATCTGCCTACATCTTCCTCTCACTAGCGTGATAAGGATTGGAAATTCGTATGGAATCTTACCCTCCCCCCAAAGCTCAAACATCTTGTTTGGAGAGTGTGTAATAACTTTTTAGCTACCAAACAAAACCTACACCACAGGAGATGTTCTATTTCAGATTTCTGTCCGGTTTGCTCTCAATCTTCAGAATCTGTTGAACATGTGTTTTTTGGATGTGCTTGGACTAAGGCAGTATGGTTCGAAAGTGGTTTGGGCATTAGGGTTGAGTTTCATTCTACTCTTTCCTTCCAAAAATGGCTTGATGATATCAGAACACAATTGACTGAGACAGAAGGTTGCAAGTAATTGATCTGTCGTGTTGTTTGGTTATGTTGGAATATTTGGAAGGCTCGCAATGATTGCACTTTTAATCGTGTTCCGGTCGATCCTTTTACTATCATTGCAAAAGCCACCTAAGATGAGTCTGGGTTTCTTGACGCTCGAAATTCTTTACCTCTGCAAAATAGTACAAGCATTGGGCTAGGGGTGACCCGGTACTTAGATGGAAATCCCCTGCTCCTAGTCTTTTGAAGATAAACTATGATGTAGTTTTTAACCCGCTGTCCTCATAGGGGGCCATTGCTATTGTGATTCGGGATGATCAGGGTTGCCTTATGGACAGTATGGCTCGTGAGACAGCTCTTTCTTCAGCTGCCCAAGGCAAAGCTTTAGCTATTCGACTTGCATGCCTCATGGTTAGTTCTTTGGGCCTGTCCTCGGTGGAGGTTGAAGGTGATAATCAAAGAGTTATTCACTTGTGTGTGTCCAAAGATGCCCCTCCTTGGGAGTTTTGTACTATTATAGATGATATTTGATCCTTCGCTAGCAAATGTAATCTGAGTTTTTCTTGGTGTGCTAGAAATGCCAATTAGGCGGCACATTAGATAGCCCAAGCTTGCCTTGGTGGCTACCTTCTTTGTAATTGGACTTCCTACCCCTTGCTGCTTTGCTAGAAGTTTTGGCTATTTAATATACTTGTCCTTTTCGTTCAAAAAAAAAATGACACGACACCCACCGTACGGCACATTTCATGACTCCATACGACTTCTTCTTCTTCTTCTTATTCTTCTTATTATTATTAAACACGAGTTAAGAAATGGTTTGACTTGTTATATGATTCCACTTGCATCCATTTCACATGATTTTGATTTTTGATTTTTGATTTTTTTTTTTTTAGTTATATTTTTTCTCCAAGGCCAAACGTAATATAACACTATTTATTTAAATAGTTTCTAATAAAAAACATTTTCTATAGAATTTTAAAAAAAAAAAAAAAAATTTGAAGAAAATATTGATGGTGGAACAAAAGTGGAGGTAGTCACAGAGTGGTGGGTGACAGGGGCAATGATGGCGACGGTGATGATGGCGGTAATCAGTGGCGTAGCCAGGAATTTAATAGAGAAGGGGCACAAATTAATGATAATATCAATATGTTTGGTTTGAGTTTTTTGGATTAAGTTTTTTGAAATTTGAGTTTTTTTGTTTTTTTTTTTATTTTTAGTGAATATTTTTAAAATTTTAAACATTTTTTTTACTTTTTTAGATGTACTTTACTTAGATATATTTAAAAAGTAAAAAATTTGTGAAAAAATATTTTTAAAAATTAATAAATACATAAAAATACAAATAATGTTCAGAATTCTCTTTTTTTTTTTTTTTTTCCTTTTTTCACAATTTTTTTGCTTTTTAGATATATTTATGTTAGGTATGTTTAAAAATTAAAAAAATTACTTAAAATATTAAAAAAATTCAGTAAAAATAAAAAAAAACGGAAAACAAGAAAGTAAAATTTTCTGAAAAGTGTTTTTGGAAAACTCTAACCAAGCAATTTTTTTTATTTTTGATTTTTTTAATAAACAATCGACCCCGCTATGTAGCTCGAAACTCGGTGGCCCAAATTTGGCTCGACACCAAAACGTCGTTTTGGTGTCTTTTTTTTTTCCCTGTGTTTTTGTTGCAAAAGAAAGAAGAAAAAGAAGGGAGAAGAAGAAGAAGGGTGGGTCTACAGATCAGGAGGAGGGGGAAGGAGGAGGAAAAAGGAGAAGTGGAGGGGAGAGGGCCATAAAAATTGGGATGAAGGAGGAGGCGGGGCTGCGACGAGCTACGGGGGCTACGACGGGAGAGGAAGAAGAAGGACTGGAGGGGAGCTGCGACGACGGCAGGGAGCTGCGACGACCTCTCCTCTCTCTTTCTCCCTCTCTCTTCCTCTTCCCCTCTCTTCTCTTTCGAGCCATTTTTCGAGCCAATTTCTCAAGCTACCAATCTTTTTCTATAAACAATAATTAGATATTACTAAACTTAAATATTAAGAGTCCATTTGCATAAATGTAAATTTTAAATTAAAGGATTTGAGATTAAATTTTATATAAATATTAGGGAGTAACTATTTCCAGGTAGATTGGAAAATTAAAAAAGAAGATAAGTTGAGATAGAAATAATATATTTTAGTAGAGAAATTCTATAAAACACATCATAAAAAAAAGTATCTATATCTTTTGTAGTTTTTAGTTATGACACATTATAGTGTTAGATATAATTTAGTTATAACTTCTTGGGGTTGTTATTTTGGTTATAACTATATATCAAGTAATAGTTAGTTATGACTCATTTTAATATTAGTCATGACTTGTTGTAATTTTTTTTTTTTTTTTTATAATTGAAGATGTGTTGCTTGATTATAATTTATATAGTGGTCATTTTAGTTATGAATGAAAAGAAACATATGGAGGACAAACTCTACATATCAAATGTACCTAACAATCCAATAAATTTCATATATCTTCATTGATGTTAATTATGTTTTGATGTCAATAATAATACATATCACCATTATATTAAAATTTTCATAAATAATAATATAATTTATCATAGTCTCTTTACTTTCAATTAAAATAATCATTATTGTTCTTATAATTTTAAAAATGTTATTGACATTTCACTTTAAATAATATTTTTATAAATTTTTTTATTTAAAATATTTTCTTTATGTTTGAAAAAAAAATATTTCCAAAAACCCAGGGGAGGCACGTGACCCCCTTGGCCACTGTGTGCCTCAGCCCCTGGCGTTAATCGTAGTGATAGTAGCGGAGTGTTGGAGGTGAGAGTGATAAATTTTTAGTTCAGAAAATGTTTTCTACCTTCTAAAAGTGAAAAATATTTTCTGTCTAAATAAATTTGTTTTCTATTGACTATGAAAAATATTTTTTGTTAACTTTAATTTTCTATTGTACTAACTAAAAAAATATATAAAATATTTTTTACGCAAATAAACGAAACATAAAACTAAATTTTCAATTATAAAATTCAATTAAGTTAACAAGTATGAATGAACCAATAATGTTAAATTGATAGTTTTTTTTTTTTTTTTTTTTTTTTTTTTTTTTTGAACATGAAGAAAAGGGCTCTGTGGTGTCATCATGGCCCCTGTGGGCCCTAGCCCCGGGGTAACCGGTTGCCAGCTAGGAATTAACCCCCACCAAGTGGGGGACCCACCACCAGGGCACCAGGGAAGGGCAGACACACACCGCAGCAGAGCCCAGGAACGAGGGGAGTAAAGGGCGAGCTCTCCGAAGAGATAACAAGCAGCCCCCTCCCAGAAATCGAACCTGGGTCGCGGCTGGAGCATATGCTGCGTCCTCCCACCAGCCACCAACCCTGGTGGTAAATTGATAGTTAGACACCAACTCAAATGATTGTCAATCTCAATATAATAATAGCATTATTCTATATATATATATATATATATATGTGTGTGTGTGTGTGTCTTGATCACGATAATATCTCAGGCCCAATCATCTGCTTTTGTTTAACTTCTTCTTCTTTTTAAATAATTTTTTATAAAGAAAAAATATTTAATTAAATATTCTATGACGTTAGGTGTTTCAAAAGGAAGTGAAATCTCATCTTATAAACTAAAATATTGTCAAAAAATTTTCAGATGTTGGAGTCATGAGAGAAGTTTGTAAGAGTATTTTGAGAAGTTGGTAAAAAATTAATTTTTTAATTTTTTAACTTTTTTGATAAAAAATTAGTTTCTTGTAAATTAAAAAACTGATTTTTTTTAACTAAAAAAATTAAGAAGTCAAAAAGTTAATTTTTTTAACTTGTTCCCAAATTAAGCCTTAAGTGCACAGACGTGGGTACATCATTCAATATGTGGCGGATATGGTTAGCAATTAGTTTGGGTTTTCTTATGTGGACTGTTTCTGTTTGTTTATTTTTGATTGTTTGAATTTTCGATGTACCAAAAAAAGCCACATTGGTTGAGTCTATTACAAGTTATTTTTTATTTTCTTGTTGGTTTGTGGTTAAAATAATCCTAAGGTATTGTTTGGCAAGTTGATTTGTGACTAAAATAGTCATAAAAGACAAAATAGACTATTCTAGTCCCAACAAACAAAACATCGCATTCAATCCATAATCATTACACTCTTCTCTCACAAAAAAAGTCAAAAAATCAAAAAGCCCTTCCCAAACTAAGCTTTTTAGCCCAGACTAAAATAGCTAAAAAATTCAAAAAGTCAAAAAGCCAACCCACTTCCCAAACGGAAGCTTAATAAAATAAAATCTTGTTAAGCAAATGTTGGGTGATTTGGGAAGCTAGCTAAAAGTTAGTTTTTAATCTTTAATTTATTTTGAGTCCCATCACTTTTCATAAAAAGACAAAAAAATTGAAAATTTTAAAAATTAACTTCTAACTAATTTTTCAAATCACTCCATAATCTCTTCAAAGTGATGTCACCTTAAAATTGTTCTTAATTTACAATTTTTTAATTTTTAATTTTTTATTCACATATTAACCCAAAAATATTTGACGATTATCCCTCAAACAAAATCAATGTTTATTGGTTGATTCACAGTGAAGCAATTTGAGAACTTGGTAAAAGCCAGTTTTTTGATTTTTTACCAAATTCTTCCAAAAAAAAAGTCACAAAAAGAGTTACCAAAAAAGTCACTAAAAAATTTAACTTTTTACGAATTTTCCAAAACAGCACAGTGTATTCTATTCGCAAACGCTCAATCCTAAATAATATGCTTATCATCTATTATCTATTTGGTTTTGAATTTTTTATAATTCTTATTTTTCGTTTATTTTTTAGTAAATTTTTTATATTTAATTTTAATTTTTTAGGTCAACTTAACATAGACATGGTTAAAAAGTAACATATTTTTTAAAAAGTCTGAAACGTTTTTGTGGGAATGTATTTTCTGAGTACTAACACGTGGCCGAGGTGACACCGAAGTGTCAGCCGAGGTGTCACGTGACATGACAGTACGCCGAGGTGATCTCGGGGTTGCCGAGGTTATCTCCGAAGATATTGGAATCCGAGATAAGCGGATAGGGGACAAGAGTCCTAGATTGGGAGAGGACTTCAGTTTGGATAAAGATAAAACTCTTAGAGAGTTTATCCTCACTGAGAGTCCAAGATTAGTGGTAATCCTGAGTCCATAGAAGTTAGACTTCTAGTGGGATTAGGATAGAGAGACACTATAAAAGAAGGGTACCCCGGCGGGTCTAAGGTATGCAATTTGTAGTCTTGAGCAGTAATTTTAGCACTTGTTGTCTTTGAGAGATACTGATTTGATCGTCGGAGTGCCCCCGGGTGGAAGAACCACCGCCGGTGACTTTTCTTTCTGTACAGATTACAGGGAGCCGTCTACTCTACCTGTGTTCTACAGCTGGATTACTAAGGAGGGCAGTGTGATCAGAATATCACTCATACAGTTTTTATTAAAGACAAAAAAACATACATATATGTAGGGGAAGAATATATATATATACATATTTTTGTCTTCAGTAAAATTTTCCATTTTAAAAAAAGGCTAAACAGAGACACTCTAAAATTTTTTAAAAAAATAAAATAATTTTATAAATTTGATATAATGACATCAATTTTTTTGGGCAAATTACATATATCCCCTCGAGGTTTAGCAAAATTACAGATACTCCCCTGAGATTTGAGAAATTACAAATACCCCCTAAAGGTTATATTTGCATAACAAATTAGGAAGCAAATTGTTATGAAAATATAAACCTCAGGGGACAATTTGTTATGAAAATATAAACCTCACGGGGTATTTGTAATTTTCGAAACCTCAGAGAGGCATCTGTAATTTAGCTAAACTTCAAGAGAGGTATATGTAATTTGCCCTTTTTTTTTTTTAATAATGATAAAAGCAAGAGTAATTAATATAGCAATCAGTCGTGTTACATCTCTATAAAAAAAAATTCACAAGAGTAATGATAGGAATATTAAAATTTCTACTAAATATTTTATCAAATTTCTTACACGGGATAGTCCTACATAAGTGTAAAGTCTACATTCATGTAAAATATTTGATAGAAATTTTAAAACCTCAAATATTTTTCTTTCCACAAATCTCTTGATAGTCATGCTACACTCTTACCAATCAGAATTTATGAAAGAGTATTTTTGTGGGAGATTTTAGTGGAGATGAATCATTTTCCTATACCAATGGGGGTTGGTCCAAGTGAAAAGGGACTCTTGGGTCGCTTAAGCAAAGATCTCGAGTTTGAGCCTTTGTGGATGCAGTAAACCCCCTTGGTAGAGAACCCTGCATATGCACCCGGCAAGATCCTTGACAAATTAGTCCTGAGTCCAAAAAATTTAGGAAAACTATGAGAGACCTAAAAAAAAAAAATCATTTTCCTATAACAGTAAGGAGGCTAAAAAAAAAACATCATTCTTGCATAACTTTACGTCATTCTTTTATTTATATAAGATTATGTTAGTTTTATGTTTTTTACGGTTTATGGATGCAGTAGTGTCCCTTGGGAGGCCCACCACCACATGGAGGTTGAGCCTTGACTAGGCTTTTTTAATCGATTTGTTGAAAAAGTAGCATGGACGATGTTGAGGATGATACCAACCAACGAAAAGGAAATGCTTGAAAAGAGGCATTTTGCCTTTAATTTCATTGAGGGACGCAATAGTTGTGTAGAGTTATAAAAAATAAAAATAAAAAACATAAATAGTTTTTGATATAAATGGAATTGCCTGTCTTTAAATTTGTCATTCTTTTTATTTCAAAATAAAATTACTCACATTTGTTAACTTATTAAAATTTTAAAAAAAGATTAAGATTTGAGAGAGAAAGAAAATGCTTAGGTCCTTTGTGAATTTGTGATGCAAAAAAACGATTGAATATTTCAATTAAGAACATTATGGATACGACAGAGAATAATGTTATATGCATTAATTAGTGTATTAATTGATAATGTGACATAATTTAAGAGATTTTTTATATTTGTAATTTATATAATGAGTGGGATCAATAATAATATCATAATTAATGTTGGTACACTAATTAGTGCATAGAGCAATACTGTAGAACAAACCATTGTCCTATGAAACATGGCATGCAATGATAGGATCGAGGTTGATAATTCAAGTTGGAACGGCAATATGTCTATAAAAATAAAATAAAAAATAAAACAAAAAAAGAGGGGTTATAAACTAAAACAATAAATTATATTTATCAAGTTTCTTACATTTAAAAATAAATAATTTGCAAAGCATGTTGCATGTTGCATGTTGCATATATGTTGCATGTTGCATGTGGTCCTCTAAAATTTAATTGATATTGCATTGACTTTCACATTATGGATTCATCGGTAACATTTAATTATTTTTTCCCCTTCAATAGATTAGAGACAAAAATTATAATATCAATATCAATATCAATATCAACAATTACATAAAAAAAAAATTAAAAATATACACCACTGGAATATTAACACAAAAGCATTTCATAATGAGAAAGAAATAATTAATCTTTACATTCAATCATAATTAATTCCTATTTTTCAATTAAAAATTTTATTTAGAGTGCTTAGTTTAGTTATTGTTTCTTAAATAAAATATTGGGAGATTGTCAAAGGAGCACACGGACACTTTTAAGAAAAATGTTTGGGAGTCCTAATTTTTGTGGCTCAAATGGTTTAAAATTGTCAAAACGACGTCGTTTTGGCAATTTTGATATTGTTTTGTACTCAAAACGACGTCGTTTTGACAAATTCAAGCCATTTGAGCCACAAAAATTAGGGCCTTCTACCATTGCTGTTCTATCTTGGAGTAAAAACTAAAAAGAAAAATTTTAGAAATGAATAATTTAAAGTTTTAAATTATCTCATAATGATATAATAAGAGAGCTCAATTTATATATATGTGAGTATGTAACAAATTATAAATTGATATATATCACAGTCAAATTAAATATAATTTTTTTTAGAAATTTTAAATTATTTTCAAATCAAAATCAAAATGGGTGGCTCTTTATTATTTTGGGTCCATGAGTGTTGTAACGTACACCAAACTTGGAAATACATTCCCAACTACCACTCATCATGTCCTTTTATTTGATGTAATGCTTACATATGAATGAAAAAATGATAACGTAACGTAGGAGTGTTTTGAAAAGATGGTTAAAAGTTGATTTTTAATTTTTAATTAAGTTTTTTTGACTTTTTTAAAAAGTGATTTGAAAAGTTAATAAGAAGTTGCTTTTTGTTTTTTAAATTAATATTTATTTATAATGTCACATCACAATAAAATAATCAAAATGCTCCATCCAACTTAAAAAATTTACTTTTTAACCCATGTGGCTCATTTATCTGCTTGTTGAAACAGGGAGGGTAATCATGTAATTTCATACTTTACGTTTTGCAAACTTCCCAATTCTGTTCTAGCTTTCGTAGCTTTTATTTGGGTGCATTTTTTACTGCAAAAATGCAGTTTTTTTTTTTGTGAGTTGTCAAAAGATACGTAATAAAATGATGATATCATATGCTCCTGACTCTTAAGAGGTTCTAAAAAGAATAAGGCCAAGTTTGGGGTATGTAAAAAAAGTCAAAAAATTAAAAAGTTACTTAAAAAGTTAAAAAGTTAACACTATTCATCAAAAGTCAATAATTACGGCTGCACAACTCTCAATTCTAATTTTTCTCTACAAACTAATTTTTACAATTTTTTATTACACATTTTTTCATGAAAAGTCAAAAAGTTAACCCAAACATCCATATTTTTTTCCTTAACTTTTTAGTCCAAAAAGACAAAAAGTACACTTATTTAGGACACCCCAAACAACCCCTAAATATTAGAGATTTTAAAAAATTATTAAAATTTGTATGCAATAATTTATGTATAAATTTTTTAATAGCTTTTTTGGGTTGCTAGTATTGCTCTCTAAAGAGGGAAGGAAAACTATTCACTACTGGAAGAGTGTTATTGGAACTTATTACAAGTTTCATTCTAACTATTAGAATAATTAATTTTACAAGATTTTATATATTGATCATTCACAAAAAAAATTATAAATTTTATATATATGATTTCATTACATTTGTTGGAAAAAAAAAAAAAAAAAGACAATTGTGATAAAGTGAAATTTACCTAAATGAATTTATAAAAAATTTATTACTGTGAGTTGACTTTATTCTATTATCATATTTGATCTCATTTTAAAGGAATAAACTCTAGTTGATTAGGCTTTTATAGGCCAACTAGGCAATTTATTTGAGTATTTCAAATCGTTCATATTATAGATCATTTAAATAAAAAATAAATTGATCAAACAATTTCAAATATAAAATAATGAATGATTTATTATCAAAATTATGCTTTTCATCTTCTTTTTTTTTTTTTTTTGGTAAAAAATGTGATATGATCATATACTTATGATTGATTGGATAGAGATTTAAAAATATTTTTTGATAGATCATGATTGAATCACTGCCTTTTGCAACCAAAAAATAAAAAATCACATAAAAGGAATATTATACATATGAAGGGATTCATGAAAAATAATTTTTAAGGAGCGGTCAACCCGTTTTTTTTTATTTATTATATAATAAATATAAATGAATGCGTCCTACATGAGATACATTTTGGAGAAGATAGGGATAGATAAGGATAGGGTTGCAAATGTATTTAACGGTTTATGAAGATAATTGACTTGACTCGGCTCGTTTACTCGAGTTTAAATAAATTCGGCTGGTTAATCTTTATTTAAATTATATAATAAATATATTATTTATAGAAAAAATTACATTAACATTCCTTATAGTTTGAGACTTGTATCACTTTAGTTCCTGATTTTTCAATTGTGACACATTTGACCCTGAATTTTGAATCTTATTCCAAATAAGGACAATTAACATACCATTGTTTAATTTCAATGGCAAAATCATCAATTTCATAAAATATAAACTAATTTGACAAAAATAAATGTCAAAAAAATATTTTAAAACTTTTAAAAATTATTTCTACCCACCAAAAATAAAATTATGTAAAATTGATAAAAATTAATGAAAATTACACGATTAATTTTTAAAAATTAATTTTACATGATCATCATCCAAATACATAATAAAAATTAATTTGGTAAAAAAAAGAAATAAATGTCTAAAAGATTTATCAATTTTATATAATTTTATCTTTAGTAAGTAGAAATAATTTGTAAAAATTCAAAAATAAATTTTTAACATTTATTTTTGTCAAATTAATTTATATTTATCAAATTGACAATTTTTTCCTTGAAAAATACAATAGTATCTTCAATTGTCTTTATTTGGAACAAAATTCAAAATTCAAGATCAAATGTGTCACAATTGAAAAGTCAAGGACCAAAATGACACAAGTTTCAAACTATAGAAACCATTAATGTAATTCACCCTTATTTATATATTAAATAATATAAATATATATATAGATAATAGTATATATACATTATTTATATATTAAATAATATAAATAAATATTTTTTTATTTAATAATATTAAAAAAATCTTATTGAGTAATTGTTGAATGTGTAGAACTCGTCGAGCACTATATGCCTGTAAAAATCACGTTGATCGGATATCGATAGTTATATGATCAAATCAATTTTGTATAAAAAAAATTGGACGGTGAATTAATTAACGATTGACAAAAAAATTATTTTGATCACATATCTATCGATATTCGATCAACGTGTTTTTTAAAAAACATATAATACTCGATGAGTTCTACATATTAACGGCTCAAATTATTAAAATAAGACCCATAATAAGCCTTCACAAATCCAACAATACTGTTCTGTCCGAGATCGGAATGGACACCAGCTGCTCCCTGATCATACAAGGAATGGTGGTGTTGACTATTAGATCATTATTTTTGTATTATTGTTGATACAGTGGCATGGTACACACGCCACATTGGAGAGATTGTCGGGCATGTTTGAGAGGGATGCAGCGTGGCTGCAGCCATTGCTGTCAGCGCAATCTGCCTCATTCTTAATTATTCGAATGGTTTATTTTTTAAAATATATTAAATAACATATTTTTACTAAGTAAATTGGATATTAATAATCTTATAATTAGATTAAATTTATATTTAGACTTATACTCAAAATTATACATACAGTTTATTTTTACAAATACAATTTTGATATGATCATAAGTTTATTAATATTTAATTAATTTAATTTTTTATAAGAATATTTTATTCAACATATTTTAAAAATGAATGATTCAAATTATTAAAATAAAATTTAAAATAGACCTCATTAAAGACACAACAATGGTTGTTGTGTAAAGACACAACAATCACCATGCCTCCGTTTGAGAGACTTTTGTGAAATGAGTTATAGAGTATAAATTTAAAATTAACATAACATAGATGTTATCTAAAATAATTATAATTCATAGATCCAATTTTTTTAATGGGCCTGGCTTCCTTCCAGCCCGATTGGAGGGTGTTGTTGGCCCGTGCAGGCTCATCATGGGTCACGTTTCGATAATTCGAACAGTTCAATATATAGAACTCATAGAGTACTAAGTACTTGCAAAAAATCACGTTGATCGAATATCGACAGTTATCTCATCGGATCAGATTTATTTTTTTATTATATAAAACTGTTTTAATCACGTAACTATCGATATCTGATCAACATGATTTTTTGTAGGCATATAGTATTCGACGAGTTCTACATATTGAACGATTAGGATTATCGAAACGAGACCCGTAATAGACCCCCACAGGTCCAACAACACCTTCCAATCCGATCACAGATTAGAGAGAAGCTAGACCATTTTTTAATACTTTCATGATATTTGTAGTATTTTTTTTTTATTGATTCTTGAATTTTGTAGGCTAAATAGGTTAAAAGCTAACTTTTTACTTTTAACTCTTGTTTTCAAAATGACCCCAATATTTGTTTGCATGATGCATCTTTTTTATTCCTTTCTTACCAAGTGTCACGGCCTCAGACTTCGCAAACCTACCGTGCGGCCTTAGATGCCTCTCAACCCTCTTGGTTGCACCTAAGTCAGCCTCACCCACTCAACCACACTAACACACGCAGTTTAGGTGGAAGAATGTATTCACTATACAAGTTAACATTACAAGTATAGTCGTGTACAAAGCTTTACAAGGCTCTCACACTCACACTCACGAGTGCTTCACTCTTAGAGCTCTCTTGGATCTCCTGGACTAGATGCCTAGCAAATGAGACCCCTCACCCTTATATAGCCATCCTCCTTCCTAATGGACGGCTCAGATCACTTTGATCCAAGGGCTACAAACTCACATCTAGAACATTCCATAGAACTATCTAGGACTACCCTATCTACTACATTCTAGATCTCTCCACACTAGTGTAGTACATGGTAGGCTTCTCCTAGCATAATCTAGGTTGTTCCAGACCCATCCAGACTCCTCTGGAGACTCCAAGGTTCTTCCACGGTCCAGAATCTTCCAGGCCACTCTAGACCCTTCTACCAGCTTCTAGAGTCTTCCAGCATACTCTAGATTGGTCTCCCGCATTCTGGAACCTTCCAGCGCCTTCAGCATACTACCTACGCTGCTCCTCGTGTCACATATATTGTCGGGGCGTAACACAAGAAACTGAAATGAAAAATTTAAGTATAAATCCTATCTTGAGAAATGATAATTTGATTAGTTTTAAGAGTTTTTTTTTATAGACTAGTCACATTAATTTTGGAAATATAGATTTAATATATTATTTAAAAATTAAATTTATGATTATACCCTTATTTCTATTATGTGTTTTTCTTCTTCTTCTTTTTTTTTTTTTTTTTGCTAGAGAGATAAGATACATTACTTACGAGAATCAAATTTGGGGTGAATTTTTATATGAGAATTTTTTTTATTTGGTATGACTTGAAATGTAGGATTTTTCTAACATTTCAAGAAGAGTATAAAATGACTTGAAATATTGAATTTTTCAAATATTTCAAAAGAATGTGAGATTTTTCAAATATTCTAAAAGAATGTGAAAATTTTCAAATATTTTAAAAGGAGCACAAAAACTCCTTAGTAAGGTTTGAGCAAATGTATTATTTCAATCTATAACACTTCAATGTAGCACTTAAACATAGCACTCCAAAAAAACTATTTATTATATTTTTTCCAAACATAACACTTTAATGTAACACTCCAAAAAACTCTTTAGTGTAACACTCTAATGTAACACACAAAAATTTCCTGGTATACTTTTTTTAAACGTAATATTCTAATGTAACACTAAAAACAAAGATGTGGGATTCTTTAAACCATTCCAAAAGGGTGTAGGATTCTTCAAATCATTCAAAAAGGAGTACAAAAATTCTTAGTAAGTTTTGAATAAATATATAATTTCAAACTGTTAGTATTACGTTTAGAAAAAGTACACTAAGTAATTTTTTAGTATTTTTATGTGTGTTACATTGAAGTGTTATATTTGAAATTATATTGATTGGAGTGTTACATTTGGTAGAAGTACAAAAGAGTTTTTTTGTATGCTACATTGGATTGTTACATTTAGAAAAAGTTTAGAGTGTTACTTTGTTATGTTTGAAAAAAGTACATTAATTTTTTTTTAACTTGTAACATTAGAGTGTTACATTATTAAGTGTTACGCTCTTATTCGTGATATGAGATTTATTTCAGAATGAGAGAAAATCCAAAACTTCTATAGTGCTGATTGCCCAAATGTATAATTTTACATTTGGAGAAATCCACTTTTATCTATCGAAAATTAAATCTAAACAAATAAGTGACTACCCTTTTGTATAATTTCCCCTTTAATAAAACCCTTAAGTTCATAAGAAAATAGAAAGAAATAAACTGTTCACAAAATCAAATTTTTAAATTTGTTGATACTTTTCCCAACTTAAATTGATTTCATGTGATGGAACAATACAACAAACTCATCAAAGGTATTTAAAAATTTAAATTCATTATTGTTGGCTTTTTGGCTTTCGAAAGTTATTATTGTAATTGTGAGCGTGCCAGCAAGGATCAATCAGTCCTTACAGAAATTTAATTGCTAACCAATTATCAGACGATTGTGTTTTAGTTTTTTCAGCCTCAATGAATAGGACTTTTACTGGTGGCTTGATTTAGAAGAATTAAGCAAACAACAATCAAATGAAGAACAATTGAACCATCTCATTAAAATGAAAAACTTACAATGATCCAATTCAGCCTCGTAGAGGTTTACAGCAACAATCTACTTGAAACTACTCCTATGCAGCGCAGGAATTTTAAAGTACAGAAATGTAAAGAACAGGAAATGTAAAATTGGAAATGAAATAAAGTAGAATAAAACTGGATTTTTTTATCTGAGTCTGGGCGTTTTTCTGAAGCCTTCTCTGCTATTTATACTTCTCAAGGATAACCATCGAACTGCACTTCTAACCGTCAAACTGCTCCTCCATGATCGCTGATCATGTTGCCATATAGTTAGCTCCACTACGCCAATACTGCAGTTAGGCTTCCCTCCTGATTTTGAATTTAAATATGAGTAACCGTTGAAGCCACATCACTTTGTATCTCTTTGTTGATCCAATATTACGCAGATCTTATGAAAACCAATACTAACTGCCACATGGACGATCACGATCGAAGGCTTGAATAGTCTTCCCGTATTGCCCTTATTTTGCCACTCATCGAATTGTAATTGGCTTATACAAAATATGTAGCCAACATTACCCCCCGCACTAATATACCCAATACTTAGTGATATTAGTGGATCAAGGTCTTTTATCCATGTCTTAGAACGTGCATGGGCTTTGCATTCTTCTAGAAATGCAACTGTCATTCATCATTTGCATTAAATTCTCTTTTAATCTTTTGAACATCCCTACCACCTTAGTATTCGAACAGACTGATACATCTTTTATGGCCAAACCAATTCTCTCTTCTATTGATCGAGCATACGAAGAGTCATCTGATGATGTTGTTCTTCCTCGAAAGAACCTTTACGCATTGATTAGCCATCTTTACCCACCTTTCTATATTCAAGTTATGGAAGCTTTTGCAAATTATCAACCCTTGGACTACGAACACACTGTCCACAATCCTTCGGTTCAGAAATTTGCAAATATGGACATGGAAAGTTCTTCTTCTAATCCACAATCTTCTGTATGGGATGAGGCTGTGGCTTCTTCTTTCTCTGGGGCTTTTGGTTGGAGAAGCTAGTCGGAACCTGATGCATGTGAGTTAAGGGAACGAGTTAATCACCACTTTGTCAAGTTCACCGATCCCCTAGAATTCCCTTCTAATGCTCGAAGTTCAGTGGTTTATCCTTATGTGCCCATTGACCGCTGACGTAGTTTAGAGGAGAATCTGCTTGTAGCATAGTACACATCCTCTATGCCTACAAAGATAGCACAAGCTACTCGACGCCCAGAAGAGGCACAAGGGTATAACCCATCGTTCTTAGCCCAGAAAGCGAGGCTTTGCTCTTCTGACTGGCTTGATTGTGTTAATGCCCATCAGTTTCCTCCTTCTTTCGAAATGGAAACCTCTATACCTCTTCCTCCGCAAAATCCCTACTGGACAGAGAGACTAAGGCTTACCCTCTTTGCGGACAAGGTTTTTCCTCCTTATAAGCCCCCACCTTCTCCTACTTCAGCTCAGCGAAAGCAAGCTCAACTTCTACTTGCGGCCTTTTCTCACTGACATTTTAATGTTCTTGAAGACGATATCCCTCTCAAGAACCTTCGATGGGCTTGTGATATTATGACTCAGGGTCACGTCCTCAACCCAATCGCCCAAGCAGAACTCCAAATGTTTTTGGACCAACTCCCATTGTTTCTCCATTGGCACCGGACTTTTGTAGCTACCACCTAATCTTTGAACCAACTTTCATCCCTTCGAATTCAAACCCAGTACGAAACAGAAAACCTCATCGAAGAATACGATGATTTCAAGAGTAAAGACTCTGTGTACTGGGATGACTTGGATATAGACGAGCTAGAACAAGGGTTAAAAGAAACAGCGTTCGAAATAAAGGCTGAAGAACTCTTTTATCAAATACGAGCACATCAACTTCAGCAGCCAAGCCTGGAGAAAATAGAGTATAGAATAAAAAAGGAATAGAAATTTATTGACCATAGCTGGACTAAATTTCATGATCTTGTTATTTATTCTATTCCTTACTTTTATGAACTCGAATTTGTACCCAATGAGGGCCTTTTGATGTAATTGCTTTTGTTTCAATGTAGCTAAGACTTTTCTCTTTGTTTGGCATGGTTTGACTTTATCTCTGTTTGTCTTTATAAGCAAATTTAGGGCTTCGAACTCCACAATCTCATCCTTCGAATCTGAATTCAATCATCTCAAATGAAACACTGAAAAACCAACATGAATTTTCCAATTCATGGAATATAGTTGACAACTTTTGCTAGTTTCCATTTAGAATCAGTGCTTCGAATGTAACAACCTTGCCCCTTAAAGCTTGTTTTAACCATATCCAACATTTGGTCATGGTTAGTATGATCAATAAGTTTAAAATTGACCATTTTTGTTTCGAACAACAGTCCATACTTTCAAAAATATAGAACCCCTCTCGAGGGCTGCACTGTTTTAATCTGAAAAGTGATCTCTTCTTATCAAACCAACTATTGGTTTTCATACTTCGAACAACAATTTCCATCCTTAAGGGATCTCAAGTTTTTTCTTCAAATGATTTATTCTCACTAAGAAACCCTAAAATAGGCTTTCAATCCTGTTGAGGTACACAAATACTTGAGCTTTCTTACATCCTTAGGTGTGGGATGTGCTTCGAAGTCGGCTCCTTGCCTTCGAAGCTATTTGTTATCAGATCTCAGTGCCAAAATTTGGCTTCGAAGCCAAATGCTGTATTTCGAAGCTAATATCAGCATTTGAGACATGTTTTCCTCCAAAACTATCAACATTGAGGGAAACCTTTCGCATCCATATTTTTAGTACTTTTTGTGAATTTCGTCCGTGTCACACGACTAGGTATATTTTCAGACACAAAAGTTTTAAAACTCTTTTATTTCATGCTCGGAATTCACCTATTTGTCTATCACACAAACCCTTTATCTCTGCCGACCTTCCACTTCTCTCTACTCTCTTTCCCAACTTCGTCCTTTGAAAAAGCTTTCTATCAATGGCTTCTTCTTCGTTGAAAATACCAGTCGTAGAGCGTGCAAGCCCGTATGTAACCCTGAAAAAGGATCATTGACGCAGAATGTGAGAAGTACAAGGCTAGTGAGAAAAGCGCCATTAACCGACGTATCTTCATTCTTCGTCGTCATGAACAGCAAGACTATGTGTTTGGGCCCATCTTCAAGGAGATCCTTACTGAGCTTCCAGCTTTATATCCACGTCTAGAAGACCATTGTCTCATTTACAAAGGTGGTCTTGACTGGGAAACTAAAGGATGAACCGCCCAAACCGTTGTTGGCCCACAGTGAGACCAGAGTGGCAAGAATGGTATGATCGGGTTGTCCCTGATAGGACTCTGGACCTTCAAGAGCTCTGCCTTTTCGACACCCTTCAACTATCCAGGTTCACTATCTAAGAGGACCCTTTCTTAATACCTGCTGCCCTTTGCTTTTGGAATTCTGCCTTTAATTTCTTTCAATTTAGATGTGGGATGATGGCCCCTACTGTTCTTGACATCTGCCATCTATTAGGATTATCCCCCATTAGAACCCCTATTGGACCAGATTATCCTAACCTACCAACCCCTTTTTCCCTTCCCTCTCTTAACTCATCCTTAGTGACTTTGTAAAGGCTGAGAATAGAAGGGAAGGCCCTGTGATTGATAAGGAATTCTTTCTTTCATACTATATTGGCTTTGCAAATTCCTTTTCTGCACCTCTTCTCAAAGAATCATGCCTGAATCCGCCCCTCTTGCCAAAGCCCTTGTTTTACAGAAAAATGTGGCCTTAGCTCCATACGTTCTAGGTCACGTATATAGAGCATGTTCTCTTTTTTGTGAGAAACCCTTGGATGCCAATCAAGGGGGTCCATTTTGGATACTTCAACTTTGGCTTTTTGCTTATTTTACTGAGTTACAATCTAAATGCCTTAAATTTTTTGAGCCAAACCCTACTACTCATAGCATGAGGCTAGCCAACGCTTCACTCTATCCTTCTACCTTTGCTTTTTACTTCTTTTTCTTCCACCAACTTCCAGCTTCCCTTCCTTTTTACAGCTTTCGTCCCTTCGAACCTACTACCATTGGCCCATCTTGGTTGAACAACTTTCTAAGTGATAGGTTCTCTGCTTCACCTCATCACAAGAACATATGGGCCTCTATTCTGATCCCCAGAGAGTTATTCATTGGGACTATGAACCTTAGAGCTTACAAGTGCATTGCTGAGCCCTATTGTCCTACTCAATTTGCTAGGCAATTTGGCCTCTCACAAGGGGTCCCAATACCTCTCTGCAGCAACACCAATTTAAATCTTATCAGCAGGGATTTAAAGGTTCGAAAATCTAGATTAGAAGAAGCAACTTCTAAATTTATACAAGACTTGATTGAGTTCGAGTATATCTCTTTCATTCCTCAAGGTAACCTATTGAAAAGGTGCCAAAACTGGTGGGTGACCAATATGGAGGTATACTTGGCCATTCCTCCTCAGGACCTATTAATGGTGCTGGATGTGCCCCAAGCCAAGCCCAAAGGAGCTGGAGTTGTCGCCTCTTCCACTGCTCCTACCACTTCAGTTCCTGTGCGTGCCACCACACAGTCTATTCCTACTGGCTTAACTCCTCCTAGAGTTACTCGGGCTGCCTCAAAGAAAGGTATGTACCCTTGTTTCTTTTCTCTTATCATTCTTTATAATGCTTTTAGCCTTATCTCTTGTTCTTCTTTTGGTGAAGGTGGTGCGGATGCCTCACAGGAAGATTCTCCACAAAAGATCCAAGCTTTAAATCTTCTCAGGAGCAAACAACAATAAAAGAAAAGGAAACTTTTACTTGATCCTGAAGAGGAAGTACCTGAGGTTCAGGCAGCAGAAGAAGAAAAAGCAAGTTAAGAGCAAGAGACACCCTTAAAAAGAAGAAAGAAGATGACTGTCTCTCTTTTTGATTTGGTCGAAGATCCTACTCATGAAGCAACTACCAAAGTAGTAGAAAAGGAACTCACTCCTAAGGAATCTAAACCCCAGATTGAAGAGAGAGAGATTGAGAAAGAGTAGGAAATACCAATACAGAGAAAAAAGAAAAAAAAGATGACTGTCTCTCCTTCTGATTTGGTCGAAGACCCCACTCATGAGGCAGCTGCCAAAGCAGTAGAGCAAGAACATTCTAAGGCCATAATTGTTTTCCAGAGATCTGAAAAAAGGTGGCAGCAGCAACTATTAAGAGATGAGGCTGCTGCTGCTGATGCAATCCAAAGAGAAACTGTGAGAAGGCAGCATATTGCTGAGCACTATTCCCTTCGTAACTCTCCCATTATTGCTACCACTTCTGAAACAAGTAACTTCTTTCATGCCTCTATTCTTTTTTTCTTTTTTTTCTTGTCAAATTCTTGGTATTGAGACTTGACATTACTTTGTACTTCTTCTTTTGTAGCAATAACTACTGAGCCTATTCTTCCAATAAGGACTCCCTCAGTTTCGGTTGAAGTTGATCAATCGCAAAATGTGAAGTCTATTCAGATAACACTTCCACTTTCTAGGCCTATATTCTCCATACCCTCATTGCGGCCAAGTATCCCTATCTCTTTCTTTTGGCTTAACTCCATACCTCTCTTATTTATCTTTTGATTTTACTCAATTTGGTTCTCTTTTGAGCTTTATTTCTTCTCCCCCTCCTAAGGAAATTCCAGCTGTTGTTTTATCTTCGATGGTAGCTAATTCCTATATAGAGGGTACTGGTAGCTCTCCAATCCATCATTCATTATCTTTGCCTAGCTCCAATCCTTCTTTCCTTGACCTATTGGCGGCCAGAACTATAGAGAGTGCTGAAGATGCTCCACCCATATCTCTTATTCCTATGCAGTCCTTTCTTCCTTCCACCAAAGCTCTTTCTGCACCTCTCATGTCTACAGATGAGGTGGACATCTTCGAAGCTAGACTAGCTAGTCTCTTCGACATACCTTCCACCTCTCCAATGGCTAGCAATGAGACTAAGCCATTAGTTCTGACTGATTCTCTATTAAAAATTTTTGAGAGCTCTTCTACCAGCAGTAAAACTTCCTTGCCTCCGGTAAACTTGGACAGCTGTCTGGAGCTGCTGACATCCTTCTCGAGGATCCCTTTCGAAGCCTTACAGAGGCCAATAATAAGAAATGGCTTCTTCCAGTGCTGTAAGATTGTTGAACAATCCGATATGGCTGTCTCAGGTCATTTGTCTCAGGCAGCAGCTACCATAGATTTTTACATCAACATCTGTCATGCTGTTAAAGCTGCAGAAGAGAAGTTGCTGAGAGATAAGAGTTTTGTTTCTAAAGTTCATGCTGAAGTGTCAAAACTGAAAGAACAACATTTCTCTGTCTCCCACTTTCAAGCTCAACTGTTGGAAAAGAAAGCTCAACTTGAGAAAGAATTATCAGCAGTCAACCAAGCTTTGAATTGGACTACCACCAAGCTGCAAATCACTAATCAAGAGCCAGCTGATCGAAAGCAAGAAATGACTACAGCCATTCAATTGTTTTCATCTCTCAAGAATAGAGCATCTATTGTAAAAGAACAATTTAAACACTGTATTGACTTTTGAGCCAATCTATGGCTACATGTCTTTGACTCTCTATGGAATAAATTCTTATTTAATTGAAGTGTTCTCATGTTCTTTTATCTAGCACTTATTCTATTCCTTGTGTTTCCTACACAGTTGGATAATATGGCTTCAAATATCTGCCATTAATCTTTTTGGGATGTACATATCTATTTGAATTTCTCAAATGGTATGCTCCAAAAGGTAGGACTCTATGAACTTGATATGACCTTTCCCAGTTAGGTGACCATTTGCCAAACTTATGGCTTTTAATCCCTATTGTGAGTATTGTCTTCCATACCAGATCACCTTCATCAAAACCAATGTGTTTGACTTTCTTATTATAATTTTTGGCTGCTTTCTTCTTTGGGAAAAGAATGCTATTTAGTGCCAGAATTTTAGCTTCATCTATACTTTCTAATTCCAAGCACATACTCTGATGGTATTGCTCAGGATCTAACTGATCCTGGCATCTCACCCTCAATGACTTGACACTAATTTTCACAGGTAGCACTGCATCATGACCATACACTAAGGTATATGGAGTGATTCATGTACTTGATCTTGGAGAAGTCCTATAAGCCCACAATACATCCAACAGCAAGTTAGTCCAATCCCTGGGATTATCTTCCACAATCTTCTAAATTCCTTTTTTCAAAGACTTATTGGATGATTCAGCTTGACCATTGGCTTGTGCATAATATGGGGTGGGATTAACAAGGCTAATCTCAAACTTTGCCACAAAAGACTTTACCATTTTCCAATCAAATATAGTCCCGTTATCAATAGTTATAGTCTGTGGGATGCCAAATCTATGGATTAAATCCTTAATGAATCCAATGACTTTAGTCTAGTCTACAGCCTTGTATAACTTAGCTTCAACCCACTTGGTGAAGTAATCAGTAGCCACTAAGATGAAGCAATGATGTTTCGAAGAGTGTGGGTGTATTTTCCCCATCATATCCATGGCCCATCGTCTAAATAGCCAAGGCTTCACAACTACATGCAGGTCAGTTATAGGCACGTGCCTTATTGTGCCATGCTTTTGACATGCCTAGCAACCTTTTGCATATTCTATGCAGTCTTTAAGAATAGTAGGAATGCCTTCGAAGCAGCCATCCCATCTTCACACCAGGCTGATAAGCACCACAAACGCCTTCATGAACCTCAGCCATAGCTGTTAGTGTTAGAAATGAATCTTCGAAGAAAATTAACCTGTCTAAGGAACTTTTGTAATTCTTTCTTACTTGATGGAGGTCTGGCTTCAATGATGTCTTTGGGTTTATTCTGGTCAATCTGTATTCCTTTCTTGTGTACTACATAGCCCAAGAAGTTTCCAGATGATACACCAAAAGCACATTTAAGAGGATTGAGTTTCAACTTAAACTTTCTCATTCTCTCGAAAGCTGCTTCTAAGTGAAACAAATGTTCCTCTATTGATTGGGATTTCACTACAATGTCATCAATATAACACTCTAAATACCCTCCAATGAGGTCATGAAAGATAGTGTTCATAGCCCTCTGATATGTAGCCCCAGCATTCTTTAGGCCAAATGGCATTTTAACCTATTCGAAGGTGACAATATTCCCAAGACATCTAAATGCTGTCTTGTGGATATCCTCCTCTGCAATGCAGATTTGGTTATAACTAGAGTGCCCATCTATCATTGATAAAATTTGATGCCTTGCTGAACTGTCTACCAACAAATCTACTATAGGCATAGGATACTCATCTTTTGGGGTTGATAGATTTAAGTTTCTAAAATCGATGCATACCCTCATTTTACCATTCTTCTTAACTACAGGCACAATATTGGATAGCCATTCAACGTACCTGGATGTCCTAATAAAGCCTGTCTTGAGGAGTCTAAGAATTTCCTCTTTAACTTTCTGAATCACTTTTAGACTCATTCTTCTTGGTTTTTGTTTGTATGGCTTGAAATTAGGCCTTATAGGGAGTCTATGTTCTACTAATGACCTATCCAATCCTGATAGTTCATTATAAGACCATGCAAAACAATCTCTATATTTCTTCAAAATGACCAACAACTGGTCCCTGTCAAGAGCATTCAACCAAGCACTTATATAGGTGGGTTGTTGTATAGAACCTTCCCCTAAATTTACTTTTTCCAAGGGGTCTTGTATCTGAGAACCATTGATGCTTCTTCTTTGATTCCTTCTGACTTTGAAGCAATCTCCTTGCTTTGTTCTGCTCCCAATTTCCTTGGTTCGACATCCTTACCCTCTTCCTCGTAGACAAAGTCTGTCCACAAAGCATCCTCCTCCTGTATCTCTTGGATTTTTATTTCAATATCCAAAGCACAGTATTTATCCAAGGCCAAACATCTGACCTGTTGCTATTCCTTCTTACAATCAATCATCATGGCTTCTTTCTCTTGCTCTTGCACTTTCTGGACTATTAATTTTACATCCAATGCTGAGAACTTAATTAGAGCCAAAGACCTGGCTTCTTGGGTTTCATCTCTTTGCCTACAACCAGGCATCATTGTCATCCTTAACAACAAACTCTTCATCAGCACTCTCCTGGACCAAGTGCTTAAGATGTGCAAATTCCTCATCAGCTGTCACATCGGCTGATCCATCAGGTTTCCTCAGTATGCTGAATGGTGCCACTCCTTCAGTATATAATTTAGCCTCTGCGAAATCTGTAGTAGCTATAAAGGGTTGAGGATCTGCATTGATCTCATCCGTCTCCCCATTGCACAAGGCCATCATGATTTTCTGATGTAAAGAAGAAGGTACACATTTGTTGGTGTGAATCCAATCTCTTTCAAGTAAAGCATTATACTTAGCATTGCTATCGATAACGAAGAATGCTGTCATGCAGTCTATGGTTCCAACACTTAGGTTGATGAACAAAATACCTTGGGCCATCTGTTTGTCTCCAGCGAAACCAGCAATGGCTGTACTAGTTGGGATTAGTTTGGGGTTCTTCTTTCCTAGTTTCTTCAACGAAGATTTTGGAAGCAGGTTTACTGCTACCCCGTTATCCACCAGCACCCAATTCATCTGCATTCCATCGAAGAAGGCCTTGATATACAAGGGTTTGACATGCTGTGTCATGGACGTCGTGGGATACTCAAAAGGGTATGAGAGGTTAATACTTACCTCTTCCTCACTTTCGTCCTCAGTTTCCATTGGTGTGGCTGCTTCGGATTCGTCTTGCACCATACTTACTTGTGAGTCTTCACTAGAGACTGGAATTAGGTCAATCTCCTGACCTTGGTTTTCATCTTCAGCTTGAAACTCCTGTGGTAATATAAGTACCATATTCACTAACACTGGAAAAAACGAGCCAAATTGGACGACTGGCTATACCTGCTTTCCCTCTTAGTCAACTTGTTCAATTACTTCAGAAGCGTCTTCCATGCTGCATTCTGGCACTTCTGTATTAGTAATTTCCTTCGAATGGTCTGTTTCTGTTAGTTTTTCGATCAAAAATGTCTGTTCAGTCATGAAGGCTTCAAATATTTCTTTCTCAACTATCCCCTTCCTTTGGCTTGGGGCGACTTCATCTTCTATTTCACTATCACTTTCCATCAAAGCTTTTTCCAATCCTACCAAGCTGGATCTTTCCTTGGCCTTTAGTTCGGGATGAACTTTGGCTAACTGCTCCCTGCTACAACTCCTTTTATCTGGAAGAGTCAATTTTAGATTATGGTTTGACTTTGATTCTTCTTCTCCTTCTGCTTGGCTCTTTAGCTGAGCCAATGAAGAGCTTTCTCCACCTCTTTTCAGATCCTTCTGGTACTAAGTGTACCTTCGTTGGATCTTCTTCATTTGGGACCGAGAAATCACTAGGACCATATTTGGTTCTTTTGTTTTTGGGTGCTTAAGCAATACCCAATTGTTTGGAGCCACCAAAGGAGGTTTGACCATCCTACCTTAGTTTTCAACAACATTTCTTTGGGTAGACATTTCCCTAGGTTTGTTCTGTATGACAAACCAATCTAGAACTCCAGGTACCCATGAACCTACTGATCCATCTGTTGAACTGTTTATTTCCTCCTTCGAAACCATCTTCGAAATTTGTTTGTGAAAACCCTTTGCTTACGACTCCCTATTTTGGGCCTAACTCAGGCCTTTGATGAAGGTGGCCACTTTCCGTCCTACTTGAGACTAGTCTAAGAAGCCAATCTCTGGCTTTGATCCCATAAACTGAACCCTTCTCCAGTCTCCTTTTAGGATGACCGCTCTCCATTCTGTAATAATTAGGTGGTCTGGACTCATATAAAGGCCTTTTGCCTTTAGAATGCATTCTAGCGACTGTTGGCTCAGCCATTAATGGCTAGTGCAAATGCTAGTTAGATATGACCTTTTGTTATAAGCACTGGTTGGTTTAGGACGCCTCTGCACATCCTTATAATATTGCTTCCCATCAATTGAAAGCCCTTTCAACCACTTGTAACTCAGCCTACACCTGGGACACATTCTTTGCTGCTTCTAAAGAATCGTCATCCACTGCTTCTTCATCAGAGTCTTCTATCTAACGTGAGAAACCTTGTCCAATAGTTGGTAGATTTCCATTGTCTTTCTAGACAGTTGTCCGGCCAGCCACATGCATCTACACATTGACTTCTTCCAATTCTTTCAAGGACAAGTTTTAGAAGTCTGGCATAATAACATTGGCTGCCACCTCTCCAGTTTCTGGGAATGAATTAGTATCAATCCCCATGGCCTTTTCTGCTTTAGTTGGGAATTTTAAACTCCTATTTCGAATCTACTCTTGGATCCTGTCTCTAAAAATAATGCAGTTTTTAGTTAAGTGAGACCAAGAATTATGCCATTTACAATACGCTTTTCCTTTAAGTTCCTCTGGAGACGAAATTTTGATTCTTTTTGGTACCTTTAGGAAATTTACAGTAAGCAAACGATCAAAAATGTCATCTGCCTTTGTTAAATCGAAAGAGTATTTCCTATGAAGGTCTTTCTTTTTAAACTGCTGGTCAATTGTTGTATCTTTATGAATTAATACTTCACAGATCACAGGTTCTTTCCCTACAATCTCTGCTGCATCAATCTCATAATTAGGATCTCTATAATACGTTTTGTATGATGCATTACTTCGATCTTGTTCTTCTTCTAGTAATACTTCATACCTAGACACCTTATAGGTTAATTCCACTAAGTCTCTAAACTCAGTTGAGTCAAACTTCTTTCGAAGCCTAAACTCTAGACCATTTTAAACCAATCTCACAAATTTAGGCTCTGGTAAGATGATCCTACATTTATTTCGTGCTCTTTTAAATCTGACAATAAACTGAGTAGCCTTCTCATCAGACCTTTGACTCAATCTTGCCAAGTCTGCCATGGAAACCTCTGGCTCTATTTGGAAGAATTGGGTATGAAATGCCTCTTCCATTTGTTGCCAAGTTTGGATAGAGCCAGGTGTAAGGTTAATATACCATGCAAATGCTCCTCCAGTTAGAGAATTTGGGAATAATCTTAACTTCATATAGTCATTATTGGAAAATTCACCGCACTGAGCCGCGAACCTAGCAATATGCTCAACCGTTGACTGGTTTCCATTCTCATAAAAAAGGGCAAAATCTGGTATCTTGAAACCTCTTGGGTATTCATATACCCTATCTACCCATTCTGGGTATAATTTCCTGTACACAGGAGTCTGAACCCCCCAAGCCATTGGTTCACACATCTCTCTAACAATGTCAGCAATTTGGTCCCTAGGGACCATATTTTGTGCCTGTTGAACCACTACTGGAGAAACAAACACAGGATTTGGTGGACAACCTTATGCCTGGGGTCCTCTTGGCCCATAGGGTAGTATATTTGAGACTGGTTGTCCCTGCGGTACTAGCTGTTGTTAAGGGTATGAATGACCTCTTTGAGCCTGTCCTACAAAAGGACCTGCGAAAGATGCTGGAACAGGTGTTGTGTCTCTTCCAGTTGTAGGAAAACCTTCCAACCCCCTGGGTATAAATTCGAATAAAGGGTTAGTGAACCCCCTTGTGCCAGGTATGGCTTCAAACATGGGATTTGGAACCATCCTTATGCCATTTTCTTGTACTAAGCCACATTCACCAATTTGCATGGCTTTACTGTTAAGTAACGAGGCATTTTGACTTGCCATAGGCCTTGAAAGAGGCTCATACCAAGACTAAGGTTGATCATTAGTATGCCCATTACTCTGCATAGGTTGTTTGTCTCTAGCCAATCTTTGCTGAGGGGCATTTGAATTTTCCTCTATATGCCTTGCATTAGTTGGTTGATGAGCATTCATTCGATCCAAAAAGGATGTTGCCCATCTCTCCATTGTGTTCATTAACTGCTGTCCCATGGCATTTACTAGGCCTCCCTATGGATTCATTGGCTAAGTAGATGGAACAGTAGATGGTCCAATTCATTGGCCTCGTCCAATATTATGAACATGTGGTACTTGTTCCAAAGTGCTGGTCTGTTCGACCATAGGTTCTGATAAAATAGGTGTTTCTACAAAATGTGTTATCACATTATTCTCTGGATTAGGTATTTCTACCTTTCCTTCCACGCCTTCTTCCAAGTGTTCATTTTCTCTTTGTCTTCTACGTCTAGCCATTTCAATTAGTTCCACTAGGCGTGCCAAAAATATATATTGGCTTTTTGACTTTCGAAAGTTATTATTGTAATTGTGAACGTGCCAGCAAGGATCAATCAGTCCTTACAGAAATTTAATTGCCAACCAATTATCAAACGATTGTGTTTTAGTTCTTTCAACCTCAATGAAGAGAACTTTTAATAGTGGCTTAATTTAGGAGAATTAAGCAAACAACAATCAAATGAAGAACAATTGAAGTATCTCATTAAAATGAAAAACTTACAATGATCCAATTCAGCCTCGTAGAGGTTTACAGCAACAATCTACTTGAAACTACTCCTATGAACGAAGTGTAGTGCAAGAATTTTAAAGTACAGAAATGTAAAAAACAGGAAATGTAAAACTGGAAGGAAATAAAATAGAATAAAACTGATTTTTTGGATATGAGTCTGGGCGTTTTTCTGGGGCCTTCTCTGCTATTTATACTTCTCAAGGATAACCATCAAACTGCACTTCTAACCGTCGAACTGCTCATCTATGATCGCTGATCATGTTGCCATATAGTTAGCTCCACTACGCCAATACTGCAGTTAGGTTTCCCTCCTGATTTTGAATTTAAATGTGAGTAACCGTTGAAGTCACATCACTTTGCATCTCTTTGCTAATCCAGTATTACGCTGATCTTATGAAAACCAATACTAACTGCCACGTGGACAATCACGATCGAAGGCTTAAATAGTCTTCTCGTATTACCCTTATTTTGCCACGCGTCGAATTGTAATTGATTTATACAAAATATGTAGCCAACAACTATACATTTTATTTTCTAAACACTTTTATAAATATATCTATATATATATATATGTTTAATAATTTAGATTTCTCTATTTTCTAGATGAAATAAAAATGATGTGAAATATTCGCATAAATTTTATTTGAATTAAAAAATAATAAATAAATTTTTTGAAACTAATAATGATATTATGGTCATAAATCCTTGCTTTTGAATTTTTATATTATATCACAAACTTTTTTCATAAAATGAATAGTATCAAAATTCCTTTTTTCTCCGAATGGCTAGCTTTTCCGCAAATGATGGCCTTTAGGCCCAAATCATGAATAATAACCGGTTTTAAATAGATTCTCTCCGCTATTTTTTTTTTTTCTTCAATAAAATCATACACATTAATTGATATGTCAATTAGTCTATTAAGAGATGATCGGATATAATTTTAAAAATTTTTAATTTATATACTTTGTATAATAAGTAGAGTCCATAGTTTTGAAGTGATAATATTATAACATATGTTGGTAGGAGTTTTCTTAGGTGTGCAACCCATAAAAGGTGTAAGTGGATTACACACCATGTGCCACTCACACAAAAAGTGTAAGTGTAAGGTGTAAGTGTAAGTGGAAGGTATAAATGAAATATGTAAGTTGCACACCATGTGCCACTTACACAAAAGGTGTAAGTGCAAGGTAAAAAAGGTATAAGTGTAAGGTGTAAGTGAACACAAAAAGGTGTAAGTTGCACACTATAACATTACCCATGTTGATATACTAATTGGTATATATAACATTACCATTTTTTTTCTCCAGCCATAGTAAATATTAGTATTTATTATATTTTGTGGCTTAGATTAATGTTTAGTTTGGTTTGGATAAAAATGATAGAAAGTGAAAGAAATGGAGAAAAAAAAAAAGGTTTTCTAAGTTTGTTTAGCATGAAAGTGGAAGTTAGAAGAAAGTTAATGTTCTTGTACAACTCATAATAACATAATATCTAAACTTCCAGTTTCTTGCAAAAAATATAGGAAAATACAAGAAAATTTAAATTTATCATAAAAGTAGTTACTTATAATTAAAATTCTTATTTTCTTGCAAAATTTTCATTCTAATCAAATTCAAATGAGAAAATATATTTTCTTTTCCTTTTCTTTTCTTTAATTTACTCTCTACGATTACTACTTTCCATGATTTATTTTTTTTTCTAATCAAATGAAACCTAAGTGTTAGATAATAATTGGAGAAAGAAATAAAGAGAAAAAACAAACTAGTGCTCATCATATTTTATGGCTTTTGAATCAAATATTAGGTAATAACAAGAGAAAAAAAAATATTGAAGGGGATCTGAATCCCTAGATATGTTTGGTTTGGTTTTTCCAGAAACATGTTTCAAAAAATTATTCTAAAAAATTAAATATTAATTTCATGAAAGAATGAAAAAATCAAAGAACTTATCAATTTTATATTTTTAGATGGTAAAAATATTTTTTAATATTTATTTTTATTAAATTAGTTTTGAATTTTCTAAAAAAACTTTCAGAGATTCAAACTAAACATGCCCGTGTTTTTAATAACGAAATTTCATCACCCCACCTGCTTAAAGTATAAAACCAAACAACTCAAAATTTACCACAAAAGCATGTGCTAATCACCAACCACATTTATTTTTTAAAAATAAATTATTTATTTAAAAAATAATAGTAAATGTGATTACATTAAGGAAATATAATTATAAGATTAATTTAAATTTTTATATGAATAATATAAAAATTAACAAGGAAAATTTACCCATAAGTCCTAGTTTTTGAAACGTTGAACCATTTAGTCCTAAAATTTTTCTTATGCTCCATTTAGTCCCATTTTTACATCAGCATGATGTAAATGATGTAAATGATCTGATGTTTCATTCTATAATTTCAAAATTTATTGAAATCTGATGAACATTAGATGTTTTTTATCCTATATTTTCAAACATTATTGAAATTTGATGAACATTAGATGTTTAAAATCTAATGTTTGTAACATAACTCTGATGTTATTAACATTGTATCTGATGTTATTAACATTGTAATGGGACCTTTCAGTCTATAAGAAAACTTTTAGGACTAAACAGTGCATAAGTTATTAATTTGGGATTTATTAGTGCATCTCCCAATTAACAATCCATATTTTATTGTAAATTTCACTCTTTTGTGGTGGCGTTATGTCGGTCCACTACCAATATAAAAGAGTCTTCCCCTCCCTTCAAATCTACGTCTTCATATTTTCAGTTCTCTTGTTTATACATCTTTCTTAACAATACATTTTAGAGAGAACCACCACCACCACCCACCACCCATCACCACCGCGCCGCCACCATGGAAATGCCAGAGCCAGCAGTAATAATAGTCGGAGCAGGGCCATCCGGCCTCGCCACGGCCGCCTGCCTAAACCGCCTTTCGATCCAAAACATTGTTTTGGAAAGAGAAGATTGCTTTGCTTCCTTGTGGAAGAAAAAATCATATGATCGCCTCCATCTTCACTTAGCAAAGCAATACTGTGAGCTCCCTCACATGTCTTACCCCAAAAACTCCCCAACCTATGTATCCAAAAAACAGTTCATACAATACTTAGATGACTATGTTGCTCATTTCAACATCAGTCCTATGTACAATAGACCCGTTGTCTCCGCAGACTACGATGAAGTTTCACAGAAATGGAAAGTTAAGGTTAGAAACATAGTTTCCGACGAGGACGAGGAATATTCAGGCAAGTTTATGGTGGTGGCGACAGGAGAGACTAGCGACGAGTTCATACCTGAGGTGGAAGGGTTGAGAAATTTCACAGGGGAGGTTATTCATTCCACACTGTATAAGTGTGGAGACAAATACAGAGATAAAAGGGTTTTGGTTGTTGGGTCTGGGAATTCTGGTATGGAAATTGCTTTCGATTTGTCAAATTATGGTGCCAAGACCTCCATTGTTGTTCGAAGCCCTGTAAGAGTTTTTAACTTATCCTTTAGATCTACCTTTGTTGACTTTTCATGTCCCATTTCTATGTTTGTTTTGTTTTTGTGCGACTTGGCCTCCTTTGGAAACTGCTAGTAATTTTTTAGTTTCTTAACTAAAATATAAGATAAAAAAATTTATAAGTTTATAATGATTTTTTGATTTTTTAAGAAAATATGCATAAGAAGTAAATAGAAAAGAAAATTTTTAACTTTTTGATATAAATTATAAACTTTTTAATTTTTTTAATAATTTTTTAAACTTTTAAACTAAAACTATACTTTTCAAACGAGGCTTAGTGTATTTGAAAAATGATTTTTTTAGTGATTTTTTTACTTCAAAAAATACATCTGTTTATAAATAATTTTTTAAATTTTTTTTAAAAAATATGTCAAAAATAAAATATAATAAATTTGTAATTTTTTTTAAATTTTGCATTAGTTGATTTTTTGATTTTTTTTTACTTTTTTTATATATTAAAATAGTCACTTACTAAATAAAAAGTCAAAGAATATTATGTCACGAATACATCTTTATTTTCCAAAACACTTGTAATCGTTGGATTGAGTAAGAATCTCAGTACATAATCCAACGCCTATGAGTTTTGAGATAAAATAAAAAAAATAAAAATAAAAAAGAGATTTGAAATCAACAAATTTCGTGTTTGAGAAAAAAAATTATTATAATTTTATCCAAAAAATTGTATACTCTAGATTCAACATTTGTATAACAAAATTTAGATTCAACTCTTATATGAGTGATTTACATTTTGAATGAATTTAGGTGATGTTATATTTCTAAATAAAAGACTTTAAATATTTTTTCTCGATAATTAAAATTACTTTTAAAAAAGCGGTTGATGGTGGACAAGGCTCATATGGTGAAGGCCCTGTTTGATAGGGTTTATTTCTAGTTTATTTCAGTTTTTAGTTTAATTTAAATTATTTTGATGTGTTTGGTTCAGTTTAACAATACAATTTATAATTTTTTATAAGTCAAAAATCAACTTATTCTTTGCATGGAAAGAAAAAACTTAATTTATAAGTTAAAAATCAACTTATATTTTCAATTATAAATTATAAATTATTAAATTATAAGTTATAATCACTTTTTTCCAAATTGTACCAAATGAGGCGAAGTCGGTCTTGAAAAAGTCTGCGTAATTTTTGCTTCTATGTGAAGGAGATTGTTTTTGGATTTCACAACTTACACGATACCTAGAAAAATAAAATAATATAATGACTTTTTTTATTTATTAAAATTGTCACTTGCTAGATTAAAAGTCAACGAATATTTTATTCCTAATACTGTCTCTATTTTCCAAAACACTTGTAATCGTGGGATTAAGAATCTTAGTATATAATCTAATGATTATAAATGTTTTGAGATTAAAAAAAAGAGAGATTAAAAAAAAAAATCTTGTGTCTCAACTTGGTTTTAATTTTTTGAATTCAATTTTTTAAAAATTAAATTTTTTATTTTTAATAAATATTTTTAAAATTTTAATCTTTTTTTTAAAACTTTTTTAGATGCACCTTACTTAGATGTATTTAAAAAGTAAAATATTTGTGAAAAAATATTTCAAAAAATTAATAAATGCATAAAAATATGAAAAATATACTAAATTTTCATTTTTTTTTTATATTTTTGGTATTTAGTATTTTTTTTTTAAAAAAAAAATCACAAAAATTATACTTTTTAAGTATATTTACATTAGTTGTGTCTAAAAATTTTAAAAAAAAATTTGCTTAAAATATTAAAAAAAATTCAGTAAAAACAAAAAAATACGAAAAATAAAAAAGTAAAATTTTCTAAAAAATGTTTTTAGAAAATCCAAACCAAGCAAAATGTTATAATTTACTTAAAAAATAATATACTCTACATTCAACATTTGTATGGCAAGATTTAGATTCAACTCTTGTATGGTATGTTTTGCATTTTAAATGAATTTAGACCATGCTATTTTTCTAAATAAAAAACTTTAAATATTTTTTCTCAATACTTAAAATTACTTTTAAAAAAGAGTTTGTTATTGGACAAGACTCCTATAGTGGAGTCAGTCTTGAAAAAGTCAGTAATTTTAACTCCTATCCGAAAGAGATTGTTTGTGGATTGCATAACTGACACGATACCTAGAAAAATAAAATAATATAATGTTTTGATAAATTAAAATGTACGTATGGATGTATGATTGATGATGGGAGTTTTGTTTGGATGGAGATGCAGCTTCATATAATCTCAAGGGAAATGGCATATTTGGGGTTAGTATTGTTGAAATACATACAAGTTTCAAGTGTGGACTACTTGTTGGTATTGCTAAGCAAGCTATGGTATGGAGACCTAACCAAGTATGGGATTCAAAGGCCTGAGGAGGGTCCCTTTACTCTGAAAGTCAAGTATGGCAAATACCCAGTCATTGACGTTGGCACCTATAGCAAGATAAAGTCCCGCGAAATTCAGGTACGAGAGAGAGAGAGAGAGAGATATTTCAAAAACACTCTACAAACACAAACCAAACACACTCAGTACAAAAACTTATTTGGTTTGTCTTTTTTTAAATATTTTCTCTAAAATAACTTTGATTTCTTTTTGTAGAGTAGTTTTTGAGATAAAAAAAAAGTATAAAAACTTGTTTGGTTTACCTTTTGGTAGAGTAGTTTTTGACATAAAAAGTATAAAAACTTGTTTGGTTTACCTTTTTTGCAAATATGTTTCAAAAGTAATCCTGAAAATTGGATAACCAAACACATTTTCGAGAGTTTTTTTGAGAAATTTATTTGGTTTGATTACTCTTAAAAAAGTATTTGTAAAGTATATTTCCAAAAAAAATTTCCCAAAATCAAACCAAACAAATGAAAGAGTTTAGTCTTTGTGGGCCTACTTGGATTGGACCCATCTTCATCATATCAACCATTCATCATATAAGATTTATCAAGGAATAATTTTTTTAAGTTAGAAATTAAGTTAATTAAACATTAACAATCACATGATCTAATCCGAATATCATCAATATTTGATCAGTTTCACTTTTACATTAATGATGTCCTCCATGCACCCTATAAAAAAATGATTTGGATCATGACACATTCTAAATCTTCTTAATTCATATTATTTTTTAACTGAATAAAAATTAATTATTCACACATCAATAACTGGAAAAAAAATTTGTCTAACAATTGATTTTTTTACCGCTGATATCTAAAAAAGATGAACTTCCGGATAGGGTTTGGAAGAAAAGCTTTGGTACTATATATAAATAAATAAAAGCATTAAATTTGACAAAACAGTAGAGATATATTTTGTTATCTTCGTTGTTGTGTTGTGTTATGTGACAGCGTAGCAACCAGGGTTACGTGGTTTGCACAACACGTGGCAGTTAATTCAAGCAAGCCACCTCAATCACATGTATGGCATAAAGCAAAAATAAAAAATAAAAGTCATGTTGTCTTTGTTTTGTTTTCCTTATTGTTAGGTGACGAATATATTGAAATAAACTTTTATTAGAAAGAATACAAATTTGATAAAAGGATATTGAATTTTTCTTTATTAAATTTTAATTTGATGCAAGACTGTAAAGGAATGAAGATACTCTAATCCAATCCATTTATTATTTGAAAATTGCTATAAATCTCTCAGCAGACACTTATCTTGTCAAAATGACAAGAATTATATGAATACTTTTAAAAACCCTTAGTATTTTAAAACATTATTTTTATTATTCTCATCGTCATTGTTTTTCTCTGCTATTTCATATGAGATTGATGATCTCAGATCTGAGATTTGTTACATTAGATTTGAAAATCCGTAGTTCTCTCTCTCTCTCTCTCTCTGACTTTGTTTCTCTCTTTCTCCTTCGGCCCCTTCTCTCTCTTTCTCACTCTCTCTCTCTCATTCACTCATTCCCTTGTAAATCCTTATTTTTTGTTTGTTCCTTTTTTTTTTTTATTTGTTCACAGGCGAAATTGCAAATTTTACTCTGATTCGAAGTAAAATTTTATCATTTTAACAAAAAATGAAAGCTGTGCCAGAGTTTTGCAAGTATTGATTTTTTATTTTATTTTTTTTGTCCTTTTGACAACAAATGAAAGGTTTTAGGGATTTGTGGCCAAATCTTCCTTTATTATTTTATATTATCTTATTGTATTCATGTGTCCTGTCAATAAATTTTAGTTTTAGATAAAAATGTCAATTGTATGAAAAAATTAAATTTTTTTCCTACAAGTTAAATTTAGTGAAATTAATATATATTGAATGAAATTATTCATAAGAATATTTGATTTTAACTAAATTTTATTTTCTTAATTTATGAGTGAGAGAGTAGGAGATATACTTTTATTAGTACATAAATAATAGAAATCTCTACTAAATTACTAATTTTTTTACCAATTACACGTATGAATGTGGTCTAACATGGGTATGGAGTCGATGTATAAAATTGATAAAAAAAAATTTAAGTTTAAAAAAATTACTAACATTCTTTATTTATTTATTTATTTTACTTATCAGATTTTAAGTCAAAATGATAACTTTTCTTATACCAAGGCCTTGAGCAAGTACTCCATTTGCAACCCTTGAGCCGGCCCTGATTGGCTGTGTTTGGTTTAACTTTCTAAAATTAATTTTATACTTACATTTTAATGTTTTGTTTGATTTAAATTTTTAAAATATGATTCCAAATCAATTTCAAAATACATTTTAAAAATGTTTGATAAATCAAATAATTTTTTAATTTTTGGTCTACTTGGTTGTTCGATCAATTGATCGGAATAGTACTTTTTTTTTTTTTTTTTTTTTTTGTAATTGCCAATCGGCGCCTATTATTTGGAAGAAAAAAAATTATATTTTTTTTTGACATTTTTTAAATATATAAATTATTTTTTTAGACCAAAATGACATTATTTTTTTGAATTGAACTTTAGAAGAGTTTGATCATAAGTTTTGAATAGAATTTTCAATAGAATTTTGAGTTGTGTGTTGGTTATGAGTTATAAGTTTTCAATTTAGTTAAAAACTCAAAACTCTATTGAAAACTTATAACTTATAACCAAACACACAACTCAAAACTCATGACCAAACTCTTCTAAAGTTCAATCCAAAAAAATGATATCATTTTGGTCTAAAAAAATAATTTATATATTTAAAAAATATCAAAAAAAATATCAAACAACTTTTCTCATTTCATATGTCACATCAAAAATTTAAAATTTTTTATAAAACTCATAACTAAACAAATTTTTTCTTTTCAAATCATAATTACAAAACTCACAAATTCAAAACAAAGCTCTATTATCAAATGATAATTTTAAAACTCTATCGACCACTACCAAACATTAATTTTGACACTTTCTCACATTCAACATTGGTTGGCGTGTGGTTGTTATGGGTAAATAATTGTACAGGTGTTGCCAGCAATTACAAGCATAAAGGGGGATGAAGTGGTGTTTCAGAATGGCAAATCTCATCCCTTTGACGCCATTGTTTTCGCTACCGGCTTTACTAGATCTACCCACAAATGGCTTAAGGTCAAGTATATATATATACATATACATAAATAGTTTTGCTAGAACCGAAATCAATCATAGAATTAAATTTAAGTGGCGTTTGGTTTGATTTTCAAATCATAGTTTGAATCAAAAAATTTCAAAACTCATAACTAAATAAAATTTTTAAAAATCAATTTTAAAATTCTTTTCCAAATTCATAACCAAACTCTTTTCAAAACTTTATTTAAAAAAAATAAAATTTTCAAAAAAATATTTTTTTATTTTGTTCTTCAAATTTTTTTTTTTTTTTAAATATTGGCCAAATAATTTATTATGATTTAGATATATATGAGCGATCCCAAATTTTTTAAATAATATTTAAAAATATAAAAATATTTATTTACAAAAAAATTTTAAAAATATTTATAAAATAAAACAAAATATTTAAAATAAAAAAATAAAATTATTTAAAATAAAAATAAAAATTTTAAATATTTAAAAAATATTTTTAAAAAATACAACGCATAAATTTAATAAATACAATGCATATTAAAAAAATAAATAAATATTTACAATAAAAAATATTTACTCTAAACAAATAAAATAAGAAAATATTTAAATATTTAAAAAAAAAAAAACCAAAACAATTTCAAAATACAACTCAAATTCTTTTAAAAAAACTTTAAAAAATTTATAATCAAATAAGATTTCTCTTTTCAAAACTCATTTCAAAAACTTCTCATCAAAACACAATTCAAAACTCATTTTAAAAACTAAATCAAACAAAACCCTTCTTTTTTTTTTTTATATATAAGATAAAAATTTATTAATAGCTGACATCACTCAAGTAAGAGGATGTATCCAGCCTTATAATTGATTTCCGTGCACTTTAAATATTTCATTCTTAAATTTTCTCCTTTTTTTTATCCCTTCAATCAGTTGAGTATTGAAACGAATTATAGAATTGAAGACAACTCACTTTTATATAAGACCAGACCTATTTAAAATGTATTCACACAACCGGGTAAACTGTGATGACACTGTAATTTTTAAAAATATTTCTATGTATTTATTATTTTTGTGAAACAGGGGGACAATTACTTGCTGAACAAAGATGGTCTTCCAAAGCCCAGTTTTCCTAATCACTGGAAGGGGAAAAATGGATTATATTGTGCCGGCCTAGCAAGGAGAGGATTATATGGAGCTGCAATGGATGCCCAAAACATAGCCAATGATATCAAGTCAGCTCTGTGATTTCCAACTAATTACATACAAATTTGTAGCACCACGTTTCTCAATATTGTTCTACTAAATAAAAGGGTGGAAATCAACTCATGTTACAGTTTGTTCAAGAATACAATAATGAATTTTTGTTTATGATTCCCAAACTTTTGATACAGTTTGATGTGACTAATGTAGCAAAACTACTAAAGAGGCTCAAATTTCCATCAATGATCCCGAATCCCAGATCTTTACCCTTCCTCGGATTTCCAAGACAACCGATTTAGGATACATGTAGGTTCTTACCAAATAATTGAATCGATGAAAGTGGAAAATTTGAAGAATTAGCATCTATGTCAACTAAAAAATGACCAGAAGCTATTAGCGATTATGCCCAAATAAGCCCATCAAAGCTGAATTCCAAATTTGGAACCGGACTCCTTCCAAAGTCCTGGTAATCCGTTACTTCATTGTCTCCCATAGAATTCACGTATGGCTCCGAAAGATCGAATGCCATAATCTTTGAGGATGCGGGATGAGGCAGCAGTGGCTGCCTTCCTTTCCAAAATGCCAAGGTAATTTGTCTTCAAATTCAAAAACTATATACTTGTCCTAGCACATAATTCAGATTGAAAAAGTTTAATAGATAATAATAGAGCTGGAACTTACAATCAACCAGAATGAGCTAGGTGATGAATGTTCTTTATCAATGTCCCATTGAACTTCAAAACCTGCCATATTTTTATTTGAAAAATTATTTATGATTCGGCAAATACTGTTTCCAAGTTGAAGTGGTAACAACTTGCCTGATGATCTATCCACATCTTCATATCCAATGTCTACTTCATTTACTAAGACCTTCAACAGAAGAGAAAGCTCAACAATGTGAAATCCTATGAACAGATAAGAAAGAACAAGTCTGCATGTATCCCTCTTTTTTTGTTTTTTGATTGAGCATGTATCCCTCTTTAACATACCTGTACGGGGGAGAAATATTCATCGCCTTCCGTACTCCTTGGTCCCAAGCTCGTCTTGCACCGATAGAACTTTGTTGTACTGCGAACAAATAAGGGTGAGCTATACCCAGTGGGTGGGTTGCCAGAAAACCTCTCCAACAGTCACACTATAATAAATTAAGATTTTAGAGACAAAAATAATTTGCCTGCAAAATTATACTTTTAAGGACAAAATGAAGGAATTTAAAAAAATAAATATTCAATCATGTTATTATATTTTTTAGACAGATTTATTTGATTGTAAAAGAATCAGTCACTCTTACCTACAATTTTAATTGGTCCTTAATAAACCAAAATCATACATTATTTTATTTTATATATTGATTTTTGATCTCAAATAGATGGGACTATCTAAAAACGAAAAAAAAAAAAAAAAAGCATCAGCTTCTATATTTCATCACTCACTCACTCTCTTTCTCTCTCTGTCTCTCAAATCCCTAATTTCTTTTTCTCTCGCAAATGCAATGGTTCTTCTCTATGGATCTCGTTGATTGCTACTGATCTCGGCAACAATTTCATCCCCGAGGAGTCTCATAGCATCTCCCTCCACTGTGATTTCAGCATCTAGGTTCGATCGATTAATCGATTTCAATCTCATAGATTTGGTTTTTGATCTATTGTTCGTATTTATTCTTCGAAAATGCTTATTTATCGGTGTAATGTTTGTGTTGATGATGTATTATCATAACATGATTCATTTTTAATTCGTATTTGTGATTGTTAGATTCGTTTAGAGTATTATCATAATGCTCTGTGATTTTGCGAGGCAGAACAAGCGAGGTGAGAGAGAGCTTGAGAAGTTTGATTTGGACATACCTACTCTGTGATATTAGTCATTGAGTTTCATGGCCAAGCAAATCTGGTATTGTAAATTTTTTTCTAGCTAGAATTGATTCAGTAATATTTATATTAGATTCAAGTTGCTGCATGAGGAATGCATTGAATTTAATAAGCTTGGACTTCGGGATAATGTTGCCCAGATATGTGTGTTGGAGGTACACCAGATCTTCAAATCCTTTCTTGAATGCTTACATAGATCTGCCAGTATAAATATCTTTAATTTATTGTTTTCATTATTGTTATTTCACCTTTATTTTATTATGCTTTTTGATGAACAGTCATTGAATAAGAACGATAATAAAGATATGCCATTGAGGTAAGTTCTCAAATTTTAATGAATTCTCTTTTCCATTGTAGAGTTTCTATGGTGTAATAATAAATTTAAAATTTTAATTTTGATTTGTAACCAATTTCTCAACTTGTTATATAGAATTATGTTCTCTTGATGAATGTTGTACTTTTACTTAACTACCAAATGAATGCAATTGACACATAAGTTAACCATATATGCAACAGAAGGCATTTTTTTATCAGTAATTTGCAGCAAAAGACAATGTTTTATACCATTGATTCCCTATTCTAAGATGTAGAGGACTATACCATTGCAAAGTCATTTCATTTTCATATGTTGCCTTTTCTAACTTTTTCCTAATAATTCCATTTTCTGTATCTGTCTTTTCTTGTAACACCACTCATCCATATCAACTTTCGCCAATCCAAAAAAAAAAAACTCTCATTTCAACTACACATTTTTTCAATATGTTTTTTTCCCCTTAATTGCGTGGTATTTAGTAGCATACATCATAACAGGTCTTATAGTAGTCCTATAAAAATTTCCTAATAGGAATCCCACGATTATGTAACACTCCCAATGTATTCCATTTTATTCATTTCTCTCTATGGGTTGCATCCTTTAACAATCTCTCCATCTTTATGAATAATTGACTAAAGATGTCAAAAATTTTATCCATTTCACCCAATGGGTTGCATCCTTCACAATCTTTCCATCTTTTTGAATAATTGACTCAAGATGTCAAAAATGGCTGCTTTAGAGGATTGCAATGGGACTAAGTCCAGATGGTTTTCCTGTGGTTTTCTTGCTAGATTCAAGGAACTTCATCAGAAAGGATATTATGGATATATTCAATCATTTTCATGAAAGGCTCCTTTGAAAGAAGTTTGTTTCACTTTCATAGCATTAATCCTGAAGAAAAGAGGTATTATAGAATTGAAAGACTCCAGGCCTATTAGTTTGGTCGGTTGTGCTTTGTAAGTTTTTTTGTAAAAGTGCTAGCGTTACGATTGAAACAGGTTGTGGGTAAGGTTGTTTTAGAGACCTATAATGCTTTTGTGAGAGGGAGACATATCCTTGATGCGATTTTGGTGGTCAATGAGGCGGTGGATTTTATATTGAAATGTTATATTTAAATAGTGCTTAAATTATTGCTTTTGCACTGATCATCTCATTGTGTTTGAGTGAACAAATGGGTTTGGTAGCATTTGAATTGATGGGATTAAGCTTATACATTCAATACTCAATCATTCAGTATTTTGCGGGGGCTTAGAGCTTTTAAATGACATGTTTTTTTTATCATATGTTGTATGTTTCCATTTTCTTTTTTTGGGTTTATTTTCTACTGAGTTTGAAATTCATATGTAAACAGGTATGTTTACAAGAGGCAAAGGACAAGCAAGGTATGTACCTAGACCCCATGCGCCTACACCCCATGCATCCACTAAATCAGTTCGCTCATCCACTCAATCAACACCTGCACCCCATGCATCTATTAAATCAGTTCGATCATCTACGCTGCACCCATTTACATCAGAATCTGTTCATGAAGTTACATCACAAGTTTCACACTCAGATAATTCTAGCACACATTGCAACATTGATGGTTTGTAAATATTTTAAGTTTATGTTTTGTTTTGGTTGGTCTCTTTATTTCAATCCATATATTAACATGATACTTTTTCATTGTTTCATTGTTTTGTAAATATTGAGCATGAATTCATAGCTTAGCATCAATAATTGCAGTTTACTAGTGGACCATTAAGCCTTAATTGTAAGTACTTTGCATCTCTGAGGAAGCAGAATTGAATAAATTTAGGGGGAAAAATTAAAATAGTTGAGTTCTAAATTTGTTTTCTATGCATCGGATTTAGAATATGCGGGAAATCAGTTTAATTTTTTATTTCATATAACGATTTTGGGTTTCTGGGAATTTTTTTGTGCTCTTCAGATTGAGCACAATCAATTTAATTTTTTTATTTCACCAAAGTATTAAAATAAGTAAATGTAACTTCTTTTCTTCTTTGATTGGCAGGAATGGAAACACAAATGCACTGTGAAAGCTACCTACCTACATATTACTCCATGATATTGATTTGTAAAAATTCTATTTCTTGGAATTCTCTAATAGCTGGTTATTCTGAGAATGGGATTCTAAGAATGGAATTTTTTGTGAGGCCATTGTAATGTTTTCACAGATGCGTGATTTCTTGATACAGCCTAATAAATATACTCTTGCTAGCATTCTTTGTTGATTTTTTAGTGTCGTTCAATTTTATTGGAGATGAACAGATGGTTTGTAGATATGTTTGATATTTTTTGTTTGGTTATTGATTATTTTTTGTTTGGTTGTTGAGCATGTCTGGTGATGTGTTTGATATTTTCTATTTGGTTGTTGAGAAATCAAGAAAGGAATATAAGTTGATGTTCAAACTAGTATTTTTAGAGTAATTGTTACAAAATCAAAAAAAAAAAAAAAAAAAAATTATCAAACTTTTAGGGACTAATTTTAGTTATCTCAAAAAAATTATAAACTTTACAAACCACTTTTAATTGCCTATAAAATTAAAACTTTTAGCTACCACTTTCAAATTTTCCCAAAATTAAGACTTTTAGAGACCAATTTGTGTGGTCTCAAAAATTAATTTTCTGTCTCTATAATTGATTCTTTTGCCCTGGCCTGTAATGAGACTTTTAGAGAAAAATTTTGGTTGTCTCAAAATCAAAATTTTTTGCAATCACATTTTTGTCTTTAAAAGTCTATTTATAGTGACAAATGTAAAATTTTGTCTTTAAAAGTCATTTTTTTGGTGACGGAGAAAATTAGTTGGTTTTTTTCCAACAAATATTACACTTTTAGGGAGGAAATAAATTTGTTCTTAAAAAACTGATTTCTTGTGGTATCAAGTTAGCTTTCTTGGAAAAGAAAAGAGAATACAGAACACTGTAGAGAGAGAGTGGCTAAAGGTTGCTTACCCTGAGTCTGCTCGCGCCTTCTTTTCTAGGCTGACCATGCAACCCCAGATTGTGCCCCACTGTCTCTGCTGTCCTTTGCTAGATGCGTGGTTGTACTATCCTCTCTATTCCACATGTATATATGCCCAAACTGCCAAACAGCATCGACCATACCACCAAATGGTATTGAGGCATATCAAGAGTGGATTCCTCTCTGCCTGCCATTGGCCCATGTGGCGTGTCCAACCATGCCATTACTTGTGGACCAAGAGCATCACTGTGACCATCTTAATGCTGAGCTGAGTCAAGCCGGCTCCAAATAGGAACCACGCTCTGTCAAAGCCTCAACGGCATCATCTTGGGCCGGTCAATTGTGGACACGCCATTCGCCATCTCAGCCACATATCGTGGTCCTAAGGCGTATCTCTTTTCCTACGGTCCTGGCCCAAACCGTTGTTAGATCGGCCGACTATGGCCCTGCCATCACTCTTAGAACTGTGATGCTAGAGGTAGCTCGGCCTAAGGCCGTGCATTATGTTGGTTTGGCACGACCTAGCACCATGTTCCGTGTGGGTTTAGCTCGGTTGTCCTAGCTCGGCCCAATGTTCGGTATAATTCCCCCTCTCAATACCAAAATAATAATAATAATTATCCACTAACAATGTAAAGAAATTAGTTGGTAAATATCTTGTTGCTTCTATGGTTAGAAGCAAGATGAGAGAGAGAGAGAGAGAGAGAGAGAGACTTTGTAGGATTTCCAAGTAGCTAACTGTGATAGTACCACAATCTGTTCCTCTTTAAACCTTGCCAAGGAATAACGTACCCTTTCCAGTAGTTCCAACTAACCCAGGAAGAAAAATGACTGATTAAATTTTATATGTAAAATAATGAAATGAAGTCAAGAACATTAGATTTCCAGTAACTTCAAGCTAAAGATGGCAATAATTACTCTTAACTTACCCTTAAGCTGTCTTCAGATTCCTCTCGGTAAAATATGACAAATAACATAGCACATTAGCAATTCCTAAATATGTGCAAACGTATGTAATTGAATGCATGCTTAAGTGCCAAATATCTAATAAACATACTCTATTAGAGGTTTTGACAGTGGCGTAAACACGAAACCAGCAACTACTAAATATGAAGGCTGATCCCCTTAAATGCGATAGGGAACCTAGATACAAAACCAGGAACTACTAAATATGAAGGCTGATCCCCTTAAATGTGATAGGGAACCTAGATATGGCAGCATAGGGGACCCAAAGTAATTACTATCAGAGCATGGAAGTCAGAAAACTCACGTTACCAAAGAGGACGAGGTATAAATTTGCATCATTACACAGTCAAGTTTCTAATTGCTTACCAAATGTACACGTGGATTTAAAACTGATTGAACTTCATAAAAGCTCCTGCTCTTATAATACCAAGCTCCGCAACATCACCTGCAAATGTGAATTTGACGTTAGGTATACATATGTCCTAATGGTCACGAGTGGAACTCCTAGGTCCAGCTCCCAGCCCAAGTGACCATGGATGTGTTAGAAATGCATCGAGTCATTTAGGAATGACTTCATTGAAAAAGGGTGGACGGGATATAGGAGAGTCATGGCCAGACAAAAGATCCCTTGGTCAAATCAGAGGGTGTCGAGCCATGCTACTACCAAGCAAGGGCGGCCAAGTGGAGCTGCCTCAACCTAACCGCGCAATGCTCTGGATCATGCCTCGAGATGCCCTATGTTTCGGCTTATTTCATAATGCCATGGCTTGGAGCTAAGGCGCCAAGTACATTAATTAGCAAGGCAATCATAAAATGAGTCCAGTCCTTCAAACAATAAAATAAACAAAATACATTACAATACCATTAATTTAAGTAAACAGGATAGAGTGAATACATGCTCACTCAAATTGGTTTAGAAATTGTTCAAATTGATTAAAAAGTTACAAAATTTTGATGAAATGAATTACTAAAAAATTACTAGCAAAGTAACGATAACTATTCCCATGCAAACAAATACCTCAAATTTGAAAATAATTTTAATTTTAATTTTGTATACCTCAACAGTTCATTGTTGAGTTCAAGACATCCAAAATGATCTTTTTGAAACTTACAAACTATTGTGTGTGTTTTTTCTTTCTTTTTTTGATAATCCTGTTGTGCAAAATTATGTTCTACATTCCATACAGAATGCAGCAGCAACATTAAATGGTTTACAAATTGCAACAAACATACATCACAATGCTTCTTTTATACTTTCACTGCACAGAATTAGAAAAAGAAGAGAAAATCTCAGTATCCGCAACCAATTGGACAATGAAACCCTAGATAAAGGTGCAGAGGGAAGGCAGTGGTCGAGAAACCCTTCAATGTTATAGAGAAAATTGAGCGAGGAAACAAGAAAAGAAAGGGCAGTGAATAGGTTAGCAACAAGAGAGATTTACCCCTCTCGTTGGGAGTTGAAGAAGAGGCGTTGTGAAGATAGAGAAGAAAAAAAGACAAGTACCGGCGGCGGAGGTGAGCGAAGAGAACCACCACGCCACGGCTGCAACAGCCGTTTGAGCACCAATGATGCTGCCACCTACGGACACCAAATCGGTTGACCCAAGGAATGACCGAAATCAAAGTTGGTCCGCCACCTAAGCAAGAAGGCCCACCAAACGGGCGTTCGGAGAAGATGCTATGCCTAAAAAAATTAAAATAAAAAAAATAAAATGAGGGAGACCCTTTTTGAGGACTCCACGATCCTTAAAGCGACCCACATGTGTGAAGTCTATTTATGTATTGTATGAGAGTGGTCAAGAACGTCGTTGGAAAAATTCGAAGATCCTTGAAGAACAATTTCGAATTCTCTAAAAGATGATAAGAGGCTTAGATTCTTCAATAGTCTCAACTCAAGAACACAAGAGTAAAGGAGATGATAGAGATAAGAGATTGGGTGAAAAAGAAGGCAAAATGGCTAGAAAGAGAATAATGACAAGGCTCTTCTATGGATCTCTCACTTTCACTCTCAAGGTTGATAATAGAGATAGGAAATTAGTTCTTTCCCAAGAGTTTTTTCACCAAAATCCATCCCTTGTAAAGCTATGGGTGGGTGCTATTTATAGGCACCTCATGATGTAGGATGGAGTCCATGTGCAAGGCACATCGGGAATATTCTCTCTAACCACCTTGTCTGAGGAGGTGACCTCTCCGAGGATGAGAAAAACCCCGAAGAGGAGATCAACCCCTTGGCAAACCCTTCTTCTTAGACACACCTAACCAATGATCACCAATCATCCCAAAGGGTCGGGGTAGTCCTAGAGGACCCCCCTGCCGCTAAATATTGCCGAGTCTCATAGATCCCCCGGAGTCATGCCACCTCGACTCGGGTATAGACTAGCTTAACCGAAGAGTGAATTTATCTCCACTCACCGTCCTCGGGATCGGGTCCTTTGTTCGAACTCCATTACGCCCATGGTTCTGGTGCGTAGATCCCGGAAAGCTCCGAGGCCGCAAATGTTCTGGGACTCAATAACGGAGCGTCTTCTAGATTGCGTTTGAATCCGTTCGAAGCCAAGTGCTTCGAATCTTTAGGTTCGTGGACCCAAACCCTTTCAAGTCCGAGCCCGAGTAAGTCTCTAAGTTCGTGAATCCGAACCCTTTCGAGGCCTAGAGCGATTCGGCCCGTTTAATGGTGATTAATTCGGGCCCACTAATCTTGGGCTATTGGGCTTAATTAATTTAACAATCTCAAATTAACTCCTCTTACATTTGCTCCTTGCGTGTATGAGAAATTTTAAATTTCTCAGACATGCATACTGTCATTTCTTTGGCCCTGCTTCGCATCACGTCCCCAAAAAAAAAAAAAAATGTTGTCTCGACAGAGCCTATGGATAAAGTTGATGACGCACTGTAATTTATGGATAAAATTTGACAAAGCACAAAAAAAAAAAAAAAAAAAAATTTACTCTTTTTTTTTCGGCCCACTGAAATATATTTTTATAACATAAGAATATATATATCTATTTTTTATTCCAACCAAAAAAATAAAAAAGCACCTATTTTATTTATTTATTTTCTGAACAAATATGAAATGATAAGGCTCATATAAACTTTCTCCTTGTTTGGCAAGTTAGTGAGTCAGCAGGCCGTTATATGTATGGATATATATGAAAGAATATCCCAAGCATGATGCCTCTTTTTTTCTATTTAAAGAAAAGGGCCAAAACCCTATTTAGCTCACCAACTTTTTGCACAGCCGCCACACCCACTTCTCAACCTACTCTCTCTCTCTAGATCGAGAGGCCATCCTTTTTCTTCAACAAACCAGCACTGCTGCCATTTGCACAGACCTCCATCGCAGCTTCCAGCAACGCCGCCGAAGACCCAGCCATCAACTTGTTGCAGCTCTGACAGTCGTAGGCGTCGCAGTCCAAGCTGCCACTCACCTTTGGTGCTTCTCTTCAGTATAACAAGCAGCTCCTCATAGACCCAAACACACCGGAGCTCCATTCTTTCTAGTCAATGCCGACGAATACTACCATTGCTCGTGTATCGTCCGTTGTCTCAATCCTCCGAGCGCCACTGTCGGCTTTTGCGCGAACCCACCATGGTGCTACTTTGTGTGTGACCACTTCAACTCACGCGGCTTGTCTGTTTCACGCGCAGCTCCTACACCGCCGTTGCATCTATCAACTATAACCGACCAATGACGACCACGCCGCCCCGTCAACGCAGCGTGGGTCTGTCCGTGGCCTTTCTCGCCTACTGCCCATACTGTCGCTGGTTCTCTTCCTCTTTTTTTTATTTTTTTATTTTAAAGCTTTGAGTCTGCTGGTGTGCTGGTGCTTGCTTTAATGTCTACTGATGTAGATTTAACCAATCTCCAAGACTGTTTCAGTTTTTTTTTACTTTGTTGCTTGAAAATCTGTGGGCAAGTATATATATATTGATTATTATATATATATATATATATTTTTTAGAGCTCGGACTACCCAGATCTCAAGCTGCCATCGGCCTTTCCCTGCTGGAACTCTGTTGTTGGCTTCAACCGTTCCAACGCAGATCACACACGTTGCCCACTCACGTGACGTGTGTGGTTGCCGACTCTTCTGTGGCACCACTGTTGCCTCTGGCCTCAACTCGTCACAGTCCGACAGCCATAAGCGCCGCGGCCCAAGCTGTCACTCACCTTCGGTGCTTCTCTTCAGTGTAGCGAGCAGCTCCTTAAAGACCCAGACACACCGGAGCTCCATTCTTGCTGACCAATGCCAATGCCAACTCCGCTATGACATCCCCGTTGTCTTCGTCCTCAACCATCCAATGCTGACCACGCCGTTGCCCATTCAACGTGACATGTGTGGCTGCCAACTATGCTGGCTTCGTATTGTCCAACGCCACTCACATACGCCGCCCTCTCAACGCGTCGTGTGTGATTCGGCCTAGCACGGTTTCGGTGATATATAGTTTTTTGGAGCTTGGACTGCTCAGATCTTGGTTTTGCTTACACACCCACTGAAATCCACCACCGTTGGTTCCTACCTAAGCTATCATTACTGTGCACCAAAGCCGACACAGCTTGCTATTGACAGCCGTAGCCGCTGGTTCTCTTTCTCACCCACTGTTTCGTGCTTGGTCTCCAATTTCTTCACTACTTTTGTAAGTCTCAAAGACTTTGATACAGTGAGCTTTGGCATTTTTGACTTAAAATTGCAATGTGGAGTTTGAATTTGCTTGATGTTGTCACTCCCACCCATGTTAACATTTGTAGAGCTTGAGAGTGATTGACCCATTTTTTTTTATTTGCTATCCTGAGAAAAAATAGCTCCCTCATTCTGGATTTATTTAAATGGTTTTCTGACTTGAAATTTGCCAAAGAAATTTTGGGTTATTGCTTATATAAATTGAACCATTGCTGCTGAATTTTGCACTTGTAATAGAATACTTGCCACTTGAATTGAGCAATTAATATTGACTTGGGAGGAACATTCTTGTAATTTGCATGACAATCCATTAAATCTTGCTACTGATGAGCAATGTAATATACTTCAGATCTCGGGCCTGAAATTTGCTATTGCACTTCACTCTATCCAAATTTTTGACTCACGTATAAATTGGATCTTTAGTATGAAACGTAATAATTTTGAGAAAATGACCCGCTTGAACTTCATCACAAAACGGCCTATGACATTGCACCTCTTATTGATGATAGAAACTTGAAATCTGTATGTTGATGATACACCCATTGGTATTACAATTTGTTGAACTTGAAAAATACCCGAGAAAATGAATTGTTAATGACGTCCGAGTTTGAATTTGTTGATAAACCCATCATATTGCATGTAAATCTTATTATAAAAATGACTGATTGTTGCGACCCTTAGCATAGTAGACATCGTGCCTGAATTCTTGGTGTAAAAATTCCTCGTAGAATTTCCTGAATTCATGGATTCTTTGAGAAACGAATAGTTGATGCCAAAATTTCATTCGAATGTGTTGCTTTAATTCCAATATTCTGAATTTTAATACAGTCAACTCCTTGCTATTTATACCTGTTATTTCAGCCATATGTCTTCTCGAAAGAAACCTGTTGTCCCGGGGTCATCAGAACCTGCTCTCATGAAAGAGAGGGATGTACCTCTGGCGTCTGAGTAGAGGAAATCTCCTTATTTTGGTCGGAAGGACCCCTTCTGGCGGGTGGCTACCTCCACCACTTCTCTTCTGACTCCGAAGGGAGCTTCATTATGTCTCATTGAGGACACTGACTCTGGACATAAGGCCCTTATTTCTCCTTCTTCGGTGCTACGCTTTAGGATTGAGCAAGGGGACTTTTCATACTGCTATCCTTAGTTCAGGGCCTTCTCAAACCCTCCTTTTGGTTGGCAGGAGTGGGTCGATGATGTCCTCTCAGATAGGAGCCTCTGTCAGCGGTTTCAGGAGGCTCGACTATTAATCCTGGTGAAAATATCTCGATCCCTATTCATCTGTCGCAACAATGCCAGCCTTGAAGCCATGGCTTTTTGGTGGAGCACCGAGACACACACCTTTATACTTGGCCAGCACGAGATGGGGCCCACCCATGAGGATGTGTTCATGTTGCTGCGTCTGGAACTGACCGGCCCTGATGCCTTCGATTCTGAGCAGACACCCTCCGAGGATGATTCTTTGATCCAATCTCTAAAGCTAAACCTTCAAGCTTATGGTCGGTGGAGTTCCATATTTGATGGTTCAACGAGGAGGACCAGTTGAGTAAGGACGGACCGTGCCTCCTATACCGCATGGATCCGCCACTTCTTTAAGGATCTTCAGCCCTTGGCTAGAGATGCTGACCCCGATTCTCGAGAGTATGAGGCCGGCCCGATGTATGGCTCTAGGCTTTATTTCTTGGGATTTCTGGCTTGCTTCCTTTCATTCTTCATTCTTCCGAGCACACCTCTGGATTCTCTCAATCCCTTTGTCTTCCCCTTGGCAATTAGGCTCTTCAGAGGGGATCGGATTCCTTTGGCTCCACTATTTCTTGGAAATCTTTATTACCGGCTGGATCTACTACATCGAGACATGGTTCGTTCCGTGGGTCAATATAAGCCTGTCTCCTTCATTCACAGCCAGTTCCTGCTTTGTTTTTTCTTCGAGAGGTTCCCAAAGTTTGCCCCCACTCCGACTGTATTTGAGGTAGAGGTTCTTCGGGAGATAGTGGATAAAGATGGTATCCCCGTGCTCAGTACTGACGGGTCTCGGACATTTGAGAAAGCGAAGTCTTGCCAGCCGTTGATTACACGTTGGTCACGTACCATTTCCACCTTATCCTTGAATACTCTGGTGGATGATCCCCTTCGCTTTGTGGCACGGCTGTATGTATGCCCACCGATGGGTGTGGCAACACCACTTATTTATCATGGTTCCTCCCGCTCGGTGTCCTTTCTTTTGCCGAAGAATATCCCTGCACACTTTGTTGATATGCTAATAATGATCCGTCCTGGTTCGCTACCGGTATGGCATGAGGAAGGCGTTAATAGTGCCATTTATAGACCTAACCGTGTAGCATGTCAATTCAAGTTTGATCAATGTGCCCCGGGGCCAGCACCTCCTTTATTATCATTTTTGGAGAGCTATGGGCGCTTTAGTCATGGGCTTGTACACACCATGCTTCCTATATTCGGCTCTTTGACGATGCCAGGCTTGAGCCGAGTAGGGGGTTTCACCCCCTCTTTCAGGTGATATTGGCGGAAGAATATCGATGCATTTATTGCATTTGTCCAGAGCAGACCGACCATATGTTTGCCTCTGCCGATCTATAAGAAGGACTCTTCTCTTCGGCTGCCTGAGAGCCGGAAATCTAATCACATGTACGAGAGTTTCTTTATTTCATCTGCTCTAACTGACCCTCCGGCTCGGGCGTCTGCTTCTAGCTTGGCAATTGCTTCTCCAGAGCCAGTCCCTTTGAATAAGGCCTCTGGTCCTCGGACGACCCGCCTTAAGAAGATGGCTCACAAGAGGGCTTCTGATGCCAATCCTTCCGCTCCTCGCCTTTCCAAAAGGCTTCATGAGGTACCCGAAATTTTTTTTGAAGTTATTTTCTTTCTTGCGACTAGACTTTCTTAAATGAACACTTTTTATTTTCCCCTGTTGTGTAAGACCCTGCGGCTGCTGACGTTCTCAGTACCGTGGCTACTGGCCATGCTTCCTCCACCAGACCGGATTCAGACTTGGACGACACCCTCCCATTGTCTGCAAGACTTGTGAAAATGCGTATCCCTCGTATAGCGGTTATAGATGATGATGATGATGAGGCTGAGTCCTCCGATCATTTTTGTGACCTTATCCCGCGCATGCGTTGTCACCGTCCTATCGTAACTGAGGAGGAGCGCTATCTTGGTGACAAGGTTGTTGGGGCTCGCCATTCTGATGTTGAGATTGCTGAAGGGACTGATGCCACAGAAATTGATGCCGCAGGCCATGCTTCTAGAAGCAATGTATAGATGAAGTGCGCCTCTAGGAATGGTGTGGAGGTGGATGTGCTAGAAATTTCTAAGACTCGCTCTAGCACTTATGGTGATTCTCATCCTCCGATCCTCCTTCCTTCTTCAGGGATGACTGCTACTGTTCAGGCTTCATTAGACATTGAGATCGATCAGGTGCCCTCTGTACGGCCAAGTGACTTTGTTGATGCTAGGAGTCCTTCAGTTGCTCCGGCTTTGCATAATGATTCTCCTTCTGGTAATCTTTTTTTTCTGAAGTTTGTCATGTACTTCCATCTGTGAGAAATCTTTACGCAAATGGCTTTACTGTTCCCCGCCCCTAATAAGACTTCCTTATTTTTTCTTCAGTGTTAGCTGCCATCGGGGTCTTGCTTTCACCTGCCTCGGACTCTACTCTGACTCCCTTTGTGACTCCTCATGGTTCTCCTTCTCAAGGGGAGACACCTGCTTTTGAGACGACTGCTAGAGGTCCCTCTGGTAATCTTTCTTTCTGAAGTTTGTCATGTACTTCTATCTGTGAGAAATCTTTACTCAAATGGCTTTACTGTTCCTCACCCCTAATAAGACTTCCTTATCTTTTCTTCAGTGTTAGCTGCCACCGGGGTCCTGCCTTTACCTACCTCGGACTCTGCTCCGACTCTCTTTGTGACTCCTCGTGGTTCTCCTTGTCAAGGAGAGACACCTGCCTTTGAGACGACTGCTAGAGGTTCTTCATCGCCAGTTTCTTTGAATGTTTTGGATCTGAATCTTAGTGATTTCCACTTTAATAGTGATGCTTTTGGTCTTTCCCCTTATCGCTCTGCATTCTCGGGCTCAGGACCTCTACCAGAAGTTACCCCTCCGGGTGGTTCATCTAACCCGATAGACATTCGAGAGATTCCTGAGACTAGTAGCTTTCCAGCCCCAATTCCTCCTTCAGCTTCTGGCAAAGTATCATTTCTCCATTATTGGGTAGCTCCTGAGTTTGCTTCAGTTCTATAGCTTGTGCATTCGAGTTACCCGGAGACCTATGCTTCATTTGCTTGCCAATGTCCACTCATTCAGACTGCTCTTCTCGAGTCTTTTGCCACTATCTTATATAGCTTGGATAGGCAACGGCTGTGTGACCTTAATGGGAAAGTAGTCGAGACAGCGTATCAGGGGATCTCTGACATGGAACGTCACCAAGTGGATTTATCATGGCTTCAGAAGCGCCTGGATGTAGCTTCGAACGCCAGTTATCAAGAGGAAATTTTGTCTGTGCTTGCCTCTTATTAGACCTCTATAGATGAGACAAAGGCAACTCTTCGTGAACTTGAGTCAGGCTATGCTCAGGCCTTGGAGACTTTAGAGGCACATTCTGCTGTTTGTCCTCTAGATGTAGATGTGGTGGGTAGCTTCTTCGAGGGTGTTTTTAGGAGAGATTGAGTTTTTTTTTTTTTTTTTTATCATTACTTTCTTGCCCCTTTCGATAGAAATGTTTTATCTAGAACAATGCAATGAAATGACAAAATCTTTGTTGTTTGGATATTTTCGCATTGTTTTCTCATTCTACTTGATAAAATATTTATTTCGAATGATACAATAGAAAGAACAATCACATGCACATGTTTATAAAAGCTCAAATATTCTCATTAATTTTTCAACTTTCTTGACAAAAATATAATATATTCACTGCAAGTGATGGGATAAACATACTCCATAAAGAAAACCAACTTCTTCATAACGTAAGGGAAATACAACTTTAGACAAAGTAAGAAAATGAAAATGAATTTCAACATAGATGAGTCTAACTACGGGTAGTAATGCTTGATAAACTTTGCATTGAGTGGGCCAGTTCGGAAGCCATCTTCAACCCTTACAAGCTTGTAGTACCCGCTTGAGCTTGCCTGAACCACCCTGTAGGGCCCTTCCCATTTTGGAGAAAACTTGGGCAAGGGTTGTCCTTGCATGATTGGGTCCACAATCTTCCATACTAAATCACCTTCTTCGAACTTTCTTGGCACCACAGTCTGATTATTGGCTCGGGCGATGGACTCATGATACCTTTCTATGACTTTTGTAGCTCTGTCATGCTTTTCCTCTAATGCTTCCAATCTGGTGGTTCGAGGCTCCAGTACCATCCTCGAGGCGAGAGCCATTCGAGCAGATGGTGTTCCAACTCTATAGGTAACACTGCCTCGGACCCATACACAAGAGAGTAATGAGTTGCTTGAGTTGGCTTTCTCTTTAAAGTGTGATACGCCCATAGGGCTACTATCAACTGTTCGGACTAAGTCCCCCCAAACTCATCCATCATCTTGCTCAGAATCCTTATCAGTGTCTTGTTTGTGGCCTCCGCTTGCCCGTTCCCTTTTGGATAGTAGGGTATGGATTTGTGATGCTTCACTTGGTAAGTCTCTAGGAGTCTCTTCACATATTTGTTTATGAAGGGTGTTCCGTTGTCCGAGAGGGTGGTGTTTGGCACTCCGAACCAATGATATTTTCCTTGATGAAGTTCGAGACTGCAGGACCCGTAGCTTTCTTTAGAGGGATTGCTTCGACCCACTTTGTGCTTAATTCTGTAGCTGCGAGAATCCATTTGTACCCCTTAGAAGGTGTGGAGATGGGCCCTATCAAATCAAAAGCCCAGGTATGGAACGGCCATGGCGTTCGGATACTATGCAGGTCTACAGCTGGAGCATGGATCAAATTTTCGTGTTTCTAACAAGTCTAGCACTTCTTCACATAATAGGACGCATCTGACTCCATGGTCGGCCAATAATACCCCAGGTGTATAAGTTGCTCGAACAGCCGAGCCCCTCCTTGATGCTCAATTTCGTGGGCTCTTCCGAGGACTAGATCCGACTCCTCCTTGGAAAGACACCTCAGGGGAGTGCCCTCAATACTTCTTCTGTAAAGCTTGTTCTGATCAAGAAAGTACCGCCTTGCTCTCCTCTTGAGGTGTGCAATGTCTCTCGGGCTTTCAGGTAGTGTTCTCTCTTTGAGATAGTCAATGTAGACTTGTCTCCAGTCAGGGGTATCAATTTGAAAGCAACTCTCATCTTCCCGAATGTATGACTGACACTTGGGGCATTCCTTCTGTAATTGATTCCAGGCCTTCTCCATCTCGGGCCAATAATAGCCTTGTCTTTGGATCCTTCTGTACAGACTGATATCCCCATCCCCGTAAGACTTTTCATGAATCTGCTATAGTCAGAAGCTTGCTTCTTGTTGGCTAACACACCGAGCTAGGAATCCGATACCTCCTCGGAAGTAAAGCTCACCTTGAATAATTATGAATTGGGCAAGCTTGGCCATAGTCAATTTTCCAACTTTGCGTCTGAGTTGTTCGAGGACTTCTCATCTCCAGTCCTCCAGAAGGTCTTTGTCTTCGGGTATTATTGAAGGCTCTGTTTTCTTCTTGATAATAATTGTCGCTTCCTCCTCTGGAATATCAACTCTTGCCCCTAATGTTGCGAGGGCATCTGAAAACTTGTTGTCGGAGCGAGGTACATGCTCTATTTCGACCTTCTGAAATTTGTCAAGAAGCCTTTGGACTGTTGTTCGATATGTGGACAAGGCAGGCTCCTTTAAGGCGAACTATCCTGAAACTTGCTTCACTATCAGCTTTGAGTCCCCCCGAATCCGAATCTTCTTGATACTGTGCTTCTCAGCTGCTATCAAGCCTAAAATAAGAGCCTCATATTCGGCTTCATTATTCGAACAATGGAAATCCAGTTTATAAGACAAATATAACTTTTCTCCACTTTTGCTTGTAAGGACTATCTCGGTTCCTCCTTTTCCTCCGGCTACTGCTCCGTCAAAGCTCAATGTCCAAAAGCTTTCCTCGGAAGCCATAGCTGCATGCACATCTCCTCTTAATTCTTTATTCACTGGTTCATAGTCACCACTTGGAAATTGGGCAAGGAGATCGGCTAAGGCTTGGCTTTTGATTGCCTTAGGAGTTACACATGTGATCTCGAATTCACCCAGTGCTAACAACCATCTTGCCACCTTCCCGGTTAGAGCAGGCTTGCTGAGGAGGTATCAGATTGGATCACTTCTAGTAACAATCTGAATCTGATGTGCTAAGAAATAATGTCTAAGCTTTTGGGCGGTGAACACCAAAGCTAAGTAATGTCTCTCTATCGGAGTATATCGAACTTCTGCGCCTCGAATCTTCCGGCTGATGTAATACACCAGGCGTTCTACTCCGTCTACATCTTGGACCAATAATGCCCCTATGGACTTGGGGGTTGAGGTTAGGTACAACATTAAAGGTACCCCAGGCTGCGGGGCTATCATGGTCTGAGGCGAGGTCAAGGCTGCCTTGATTCTCTTGAAGGCCTTTTGGTGCTCTTGGTTCCACTCGAACTTGGCATCTCCTTTTAACAATGAGCTGAAAAGGGCAGAGATCTCTGTAAGCGCTAGGATAAACCTCCGAATATAAGACACCTTCCCGAGGAACTTCTTTAACTCCTTCTGAGAATGTGGGGGAGGCATTGCTTTGATAGACTTGACCTTGTCTTCATCTGCCTCGATGCCATGCCTATGTACAAAAAACCCGAGGAATTTCCCGGCCGTTACGCCGAAAGCACATTTGAGAGGATTCATCCTCATTTTGAATTTCTGGCACCTCTTGAATACTTTCTCAAGGTCTCGGAGATGGTCTTCTTCTTTCTTGGATTTCACCATTAGATCATCAACATAATCTTCCACCTCATAATGGATCATGTCATGAAAGATTGCAGTCATAGCCCTTTGGTAAGTTGCTCCGGCATTCTTGAGTCCGAGAGGCATGACTATATAGAAGAAGTTTCCGAGAGGTGTTCTAAAAGCAGTCTTTTCTGCATCCTCTTCAGCCATCTTAATCTGATTATATCCGCTGAATCCATCCATGAATGAGAACATTTGGTGTCCCGAGGTGGCATCCACAAGGGTATCGATGTGAGGTAGAGGGAATTCATCCTTCGGGCAAGATTTGTTCAAATCTCAAAAGTCTACACATACTCTGATTTGACCATTCTTCTTCTTTACTGGCACTATGTTTACCAACCACGTGGGGTACTGTATTGGCCGGATGAAACCAGCCTGTTGAAGTTTTTCAATCTCTTCCTTAATCTTCTCTTCGAGATCTGGATGATATTTTCGAGCAGCTTGCTTAATTGGCTTGGAGTTTGGGAACACATCAAGATAATAGGAGACTAGGTCAGGCTCTAGTCCAGGCATTTCTTTATATGACCAAGCAAACACATCTGAATACCGGCTAATCAACTTTAACAACTGTTCCTGCTTCTCTGGGCTAAGGCTCGAACTTATGAATATCGGCCTTAGAGCATCTTGTCCATCACTCAGATCTATTTCAATAAGTTGTTCGGGCTGATGCTTCAGCCCATCTTGCATGCATTCTGGAGCCACTTCAGGCTTTATCACTATGTCATTGTCAGGAGGCTCTTCTTTTGACTCGGAGTCGGTGACTAAAGAAACCGACTCCCCGCACCTTTATAAATAGTACACCATCTTGCCTCCTTCTCAGACTTTCATCACCTTCCGAGAAATAAGCGGACTTTCTGGTCTAGAGATCACCTGTTTACTTGATTCTTCCCTTGGCTCCTTGTCATCTTTGATATCCTCCCAACAAGGAATTTTGACCCCCCGAGGCTTAGAGGTGGTGGGAACTTCTTCGACAGCTAGTTCAGTGAAGTAGATGGCATCAGAGTAATGAGCTTCATGGGTCTTGAAAGACCTTTCTGTAACCTGAATTGTCACCGTCTTCTTTCCCCATTTAGCCTTAACACACTGATGATAACTTGATGGTACAGACCTATATCTATGCATCCAGGTCCTCCCTAGAATGATGTGATAATTTGTCTCGAAATCGATAACATAGAACTTGGTGGCCGAGCCAATCTCTCCGACGACTAAATCAACTGTTATGCATCCGATAGTAACCCTCCTTTCTCCACCGAAGCCAGTGATGATTATCGGCTGCTTCACAATGCGTTCTTCAGAGATTCCGACCTTTTCTAGAGTAGCACGAGTCATAATGTTGATAGAGGCTCCACTATCTAAAAAGGCCCTTTTGAACTTAATCCCGTTAATAAAAGCAGTCACATAAAGTGGGCGATTGTGAGAAAAAGGATACTTCCGATTAGCCTTGGAGAAAGTAACGGCACTAGATTACTCTTTTGCCTTCTCCGGGATAGATCCCTCAGGCGACATGCATTCCTCATGGTGTGCCTCAGCTATATTAATAATAGACTTGGTGATTTCCGTTCTTGCCTCCCTGGAAAGTCTAAGCTAGTCGAAGAATTGCTTGAACTTTACACAATCTTGTAGGGTTTTGGCATAGTAATCCGGATCTTTTTCCACTCTTGGAGGCTCATAGTTAACCATCTCCTCGGTCTCTTCAAAATAAGATGCCACATAAACATGGTGTCCTCCTCTTCCATAGTACTCTTCTCCTCTTTCTAGATCAAAGGGATCGTCAACATGAGTTATGAAGGTTCTGCCCTCTGGATCAAGAGCACTTCCATAGTAAACTTGCTCACCCTCGGGCTCGAGGATGTCATCTAGATAATAATCATCGTCATTGAGATTGGCGATAGCCTCAATCATCGGGCCTTCATAAGCTATCATAGCAACATTCTTGCCCTTGTCTCAGTGCTGAGGATATGGTTGTTCTCGGATATCTTGAGTCCCTTGTTTTTTGAACCTCAATTCGTCTGCCTCGACTTTATCTCTGAAGATTTTCCTGAGAGTCCAACACTTCTCTGTCGGATGTTTCAATGTACGATGGTAGACACAAAATTCAGGGCTCTCACAATCTTTTTTTTATGGCATTTCTTCGACATAAGGCAATTTTAGCTCTCCGTCGGCCACCCATTCCTTAAATAGAGCTTTTACTTCCTCGATTCCACATGGATAAAAAACATTCCCCTTTTCACCATTATATTGCTTTCTCTTCTGGCCTCTATGACCTCCTCCTTGTGACTTTCTGGTATCTGGGGCAGAGGCAGCAGCAACAATAGGTCCATGAGACGATTTGAAGCTTGTCTTGTAACTGGCTTTAAATCCGGACTCCTGAGCCTGAGGAATGCTAATGTTCCGAGCTGCTTCTATTAATGCCGAGAAGGTGGATAGCTTGTGATGAACTAGAAACATTTTGTACCTGCTCAATGCCTCTTCTAGATAGATTTGAACCAGATAACTCTCCTCCACTACTTCATAGCAATCCACGGCCTTGTCCTGAAACCTTTTGACGTAGTCAAGGATGTCTTCACTTTTCTGCTGCTTTTCTTTACACAATGTAAGTGTGGTCACCTTCTCCGCCACTTGAAAGAACTTAGAGTGGAATTTGTTAACCATTTCCTCCTAACTTCAGACAGAGTTTGGGGCCAAATTAACATACCAACTACATGCTCGGTCGGTGAGGGACTTAAAGAATTCTCTCAGCCGGAGGACGTGGTTTGAACCATGAATACCCAGAGTCTCGATGAATCGCACAACATGTTCTCGAGCATTTCCTTGTTTGCCATCGAACTTGATGAACTTCGGCACTGTATACCCCTCAGGGTATGGATAGCTCAGCATCTCAATAGAGTAAGGCGGCTTGACATCCGGATCAGGCAAAGAGGGTAAGGTCCTCTTGCCCCGTTCGAGATCGAACATGGCTTGCACATCCGCGAGAGTGAGAAATTGTTGAGGGAGAGAGTTTGATGATGGTATTCCCGAAACTTGGCTTATGGACCCAAAGACGAAGCTAAGGGCGACTTGGCCATTCTGGTGCTGCGAATTCATCATTGGTGAGGACATTTGACGATACTGGCCATCAGCGCCTATAGATAAGCCAGTTGGTTATGGGATATTGAATTGAGGCCCGTAGAGTCCACCGCACGGCGCCGCTATACCAGGTTGTGCTTGCAAATTTGTTATCAGCACCAAAGGAGGCCCGTTTGGTGCTTGGGTAACATTTACTGGTGGCGTAACAAGATTAGGTACGGGCAGAGCTCCCTTTTGCGCCATCATGCCCCTCATGTTTTCCTGGACACCAACAGTAGCCAAAGCGCCATTCATTACACCAGAAACTCCCTTAGTCACCATTGGATCTTGGCTTGGCACGCCATGGAGCCCAGGCATGGGCAAACTGCTGCCGCTTACTATGGTTTGAGCATGTGTTACTGTGGCCGTGTTGCCATGAGCCATAGGCTAATTGAGGCCTACTTCTCCTTGGAATTGATTTTGCGCTCCGGCGAGAATAACTCCACCACCAGTTTGATTTCCATTTGGCGCCAGTGCAAGATTAGAACTCATCACCAACATGGTGTGAGTGAGATTCTAAAGAGTGGTAAGAATCTCCTGCTGAGTATTTTGAAGTCCTTGAATGGCTTCAAGCAAAAGTGGTTGATCTGGAGCCATGGTCCTGTCATCACCACCATTAGAGGATCCTTGTTGGTGAACTTCATCTTCTCCCGCCATCCTTGTTGGAGTTGTGTGGATTCCAGATCTCGTTGAGACCATTAACCAATCCGCCTCCCCAGCAGAGTCACCGAATGTATGAGAGGGTTCAAGAACGTCGTTGGAAAAATTCGAAGATCCTTGAAGAACAACTTCGAATTCTCTAGAAGATGATGAGAGGCTTAGATTCTTCAATAGTCTCAACTCAAGAACACAAGAGTAAAGGAGATGATAAAGATAAGAGATTGGGTGAAGAAGAAGGCAAAATGGCTAGAAAGAGAATAATGGCGAGGCTCTCCCATGGATCTCCCACTTTTACTCTCAAGGTTAATAATGGAGATAGGAAATTAGTTCTTTCCCAAGAGTTTTTTCTCCAAAATCCATCCCTTGTAAAGCTATGGGTGGGTGCTATTTATAGGCACCTCATGATGTAGGATGGAGCCCATGTGCAAGGCACATGGGGAATATTCTCTCTAACCACCTTGTCCGATGAGGTGACCTCTCCGAGAATGAGAAAAATCCCGAAGAGAAGATCAACCCCTCGGCGAACCCTTCTTCTTAGCCACACCTAACCAATGATCCCCAATCATCCCAAAGGGTCAGGGTAGTCCTAGCGGACCCCCCTGCCGCTAAATATTGCCGAGTCTTAGGGACCTCCCGGAGTCGTGCCACCTCGACCCGGGTATAGGCTAGCTTAACCGAAGAGTGAATTTATCTCCACTCACTGTCCTCGGGATCGGGTCCTTTGTTCAAACTCCATTACGCCCATGGTTCTGGTGCGTAGATCCCGGAAAGCTCCGAGCCCGAAACTATTCTGGGACTCATTAACGGAACGGCTTCTAGATTGCATTTGAATCCGTTCGAAGCCAAGTGCTTCAGATCTCTAGGTTCGTGGATCCAAACCCTTTCAAGTCCGAGCCCGAGTAAGTCTCTAAGTTCGTGAATTTGAACCCTTTCGAGGCCTAGAGCGATTCGGCCCGTTTAATGGTGATTAATTCGGGCCCACCAATCTTGGACTTGTGATAAATTCGGGCCCACTAATCTTGGGCTATTGGGCCTAATTAATTTAACAATCTCAAATTAGCTCCTCTTACATGTATATATGGAGTCAATGACCCTGTTTGATAGAGTTGTAGGAAAGTGATTATAGCTTATATCTTAACAGCTTATAGCTTATAACTGTGAACATTAGCTGATTTTTGACTTATAAATTAAGTTTCTCCTCCCCCACTCAAAGAATAAGTTGATTTTTGACTTACAAAAAACTATAAGCTGTATTGTTAAGCTGAACCAAACACATCAAAATAGCTTAAATTAAGCTAAAAGCTGAAATAAGCTAAAAATAAGCTCTACAAATAGGGCCAATATCATAAATGGTGTGGATTATTTTGAAGATTATGAAAAGAGAATCTATCATTGTTGAAAAATAAAAATGCACGAATGCTAACAAAATCACCAACAAATCTACCAAATTACATATAAAAGTGTGACACTCATACTTAGGTAGGACCGGTTATCAAACTGTGTGTTTCAAAGCAGGTCCCTCCCTGGGAGTTGAGTGCTATTATTCTGGATATTTGCTCTTTTGCCTCAGCCTATCATCTTTCCTTTTCATGGACTCACAGATCCAACAACCGTGTAGCAAATTGAGTGGCCAAAACCCAAGCCTCTTAGGGTCTACCTGTGTCCTGGGCTGAGCTCCCACTTATTAGTCTTTTAGCTATATTATCTGTTGATGTATCCTCCGCTGCTGTAACCCCTGTTGTTGGTTAATCCATGTGTTAGTGCTTTTCGGTTCAAAAAAAAAAAATACTTAGGTGGGACCTACATCAGGTAAGTTTTTAGTACTTTTTCTAATCTCTTATTCTATTTTTTATTGTTTCAAAATATTAATCCCTTTTCAAAAATTAAGAACTAAAATAATATGAATTTCTTATTTTGTTCTTCTTTTAAATTCATTAATAACTTAAAAAGTACAATTATGATAATTGATATTCCAAAAAAATATATTATCAAAGGATAATTTTGAAAAATCAATTTTTTTTAAAGTGCAATAATTGTATTATCCAAAAAAAAATAGATTCTCCAAAAGGGATTATTATTTTGGGACGGATAGAAAAAAAAAATTGATATCTCTAACGACGTTGTAAAAAAAAATAATAATATTAAAAACACAAAAACATTTACAGAATGGGACATAGATACAAAAGGTGCATGTGAGACTATTCTATTGTGAGAGGTTTGTGTCACATTTTGTGAATAGTTTATGTGCACATAAGCTTAGTGAAGAAAACAAAAAAAATTCCATCAAATCACTTAAAGGTGTGATGTGTGAGTGTTTGATAAATTTTTTGATAAAAATACTAGAGACTTCACACAAAATTGCTAATTTTTTTTTACTAAATACTCACATGGGTGTGATGTGAGGAGTCTGGATCCTCTACCGTGTTTGTCTATAGTGGCTCTTGCGGTGCCCCCAAAACGACGTCATTTTGGCGAAAATTTCTTCAAAAAAAAATTTTAAAAAAAAATAAAAAACAAAGCAGAGACAGGAGGAATGTAGCAAGAAGAATGAAAGATGAGGCATCACCAAAAGATTATTAGAAGGAAAAGGCAACCAAATTGATACTTGTACAACTCAATCACACTCACAAACAACTAGATTTGACTAAAAATTATTTCATCTGGTTTGATATTTTATGAGATAGTTGGGTCTTTATATGATTTGAGATTTGTTTCTTTGAGATTGCAGATTTGTAGATTTGAGATTGCATCATCTATATTGAATCTATATTTGAGATGATTGCAGGTTTGCAATCTTGTCTTAATTTGATGATTTATATCTTGACCTAGTTTATCAGTTTTCTTTTTGGGTTTGAATATGGGTTTATTTTGTAGTGAGTGGGATTTAGTAGTTTTTAGAGAGAGAAAAGAGAAAGAAGAAGAAGAAGAGGTGGTGGGTTCGGTTGCTTTTATAGATATAAAGAAAGAAGAAGGAGAATGAGAGATGGTAGTTTTTATAGAAAGGAAGAAGAGAAATGATGGTCTCACAATACCAATCCGAACCTTCTCTCGAATGAAATGTATATCAACCTCTATATGCTTAGTATGCTCATGTAGGACAGAATCAGAAGACAACATAATAGTAGACTTGTTGTCACAAAATAAAGAAACAGGAGCACTCTCTTTAGATCCTAACTCTGCCAAAATAGAACGCAGCCATAGAATCTCACAAGTGCCTTGTGTTATAGCCCTATACTTAGTTTCTGCAAAAGACCTAGAAACAACTGCTTACTTCTTACTTTTCCATGATATAAGATGATCACCATAGAAAGTACAGAAGCCAGAAGTAGAACGCCTATCCGTTTTCTACATAACTAGCATTAGTAAAACAGAAAAGTCCAGATTGAGGATCAGACGTGAAGAACAATCCCAAGCTACGAGAGGTCTTCAAATATCTCAAGATGTGATGAACTGCATCAAGATGTTCTGTACGAGGTGCATGCATGAATTGGCTAACCACACTAACCGCAAATGTCAAGTCAGGTCTAGTATTGGTCAGATAGATGAGACGCCCAACAAGATACTGATACATACCTGGATCCTCTAGTAATTCGCCAGATTCTAATGTCAACTTGACATTGCGATCCATAGGAGTAGAAGCAGGTTTACACCCTAACATACCAGTATCCTTAAGTAAGTCAAAAGTGTACTTCTTTTGAGATAAGGAAATCCCCTGCTGTGAGCGAGCAACCTCAATCCTTAGAAAATACCTGAGATTCCCCAAATCCTTAATATCAAAGGTGTGACAACCCTAACCTATGTTTAGCATTAATTCATGATTAAGCATGCTAAGAAAATGATTGAGATGAAATCCCAAATTGATTACGTGAGTGTGTTGTTTTAATTGCATTTCTATCTGTTTGATATAGAACAATCTGTTCACATTTTTATTTCGAGTTACGAATTAAAAGCCTTATCGGCGACCGACTCAGAAATTGACTTGTGTTACATGCTAATTGGGAATTATATGATTTTATGGTAGGTCAAATTGAAATTTGATTTAGAACAATTAGATTAGAATAAATCATGTTAAATTACTTTAGCTTGAGTTATTTACACATTCGCCATTGGTGGGCCTCTACAAGGCCATTTGTTTGATTTCACATATGTTGTCACACCTTTAGCCTCCACCATCTTGCAAAAACGTGAGGGAGAGGAGAGTAGGAAAAGATTGAATTCAACAAGTGAATAGCTTGAAATTTAGAGGAGATTGGAGAGGATTTGGAAAATTGAGCTACCACACTTGAAAATTCAAGACTTAAGGTAGGAATCTACCCTTTTAATTGTGAATTGAAGTTGTTTAATGCATGGGTTCATGGAAATTAGGGACTAAAGTCAAGAAATAGCTTAGAGAGTGGATTTGAGAATTAATTCATGCATGCATGGCCATATCATGGAATTTTGAAGTTGTTTTCATGAAATTTCCACATGCATGTTCATATTATGGTTGTACTCTAGAAATTCACCATGTTTTTGAGTTGAATCTTGCATTTGATCATACTTTGAAGTATTGGAGTTCATGGGAGCTCATGCATGTCATGTTTTTGAATCAATCATAAAGTTGAAGTTGAGTTTGTGTTCAATTGGCATACCTTTGGACTTTAATTTTTTGAAATAGTCTTTAAATCATGTTGTGTTATGAGTCTTTAAGTGCTTTCTAGAATTTTGGCCCAAAATGATGAGTTTTGGCATATTAAATCCATGGTTTGAGCTTTGGGAGCAAATCTGGAAAACCCAGAATTTGGCTTCCTCACTCGAGCGAGGGATTTCACGCTCGAGCGACCACCTTTGTTTTCAGACTTTCACTCGAGCGACGGAATGCTGGCTCGAGTGTAAATTGCAAGCTCTCAGAATTTTTGCGTGTGCAAAAGCACGCTCGAGCGACAAGACTTGCGCTCAAGCGAAGAACTGTGTTCACACTCAAGCGAGCATCGAGCGAAGATTTTCAACAACTAGTACTTTTCACATTTTTGCAGATCGCTCGAGCGAAGAAGTCTACGCTCGAGCGACCAAGCACATTCGGCATGTCCGCTCGAGCGAAGGAAGCCACGCTCGAGCGAGACCCCTGTTTTCAGCAAATTTTGAAAAATATTTTTAAGTACATTTTTGCATCCTCATTCCATCCTAGGCATTTTAAACCATATTTAAGGCATCATAATAAGGATAATGATTTAGAACCACACCAAAGCAAGCAAGGGGCTAAGTTATTAATTTCGGGTGTGTAATTTAGTGTGTGTTCGTTCTGCAACTATATAGGTTTGGCACCCGAGGACGCTGATTAGCTTGCCTATAGCCCGGTAATCTGTGAGTAACAATGTTGTAAAGCTATGTTAAAATTATAATTATTTTATGAATGATTAACTGTACTACTTTCCGAATAATATTATTTACTGAATGAATGTTTGTCCTATTTTATGAACTATATTCGTGGCATCCATAGCAACTGACTGTTACTGTTACTACTACTGTTACAGAGATCTCTATCAGTTTCTATCCTTGGAACTACCGTTACTGTATTGATGGCTATCAAATGACTGCTCGGTCTTTAAGACCTACTGTACTGTTTTGCTATTGGATATACCACGTACGACTGCTATGATTCCTAAATGACTGACATGACATGAAATATGAGACACTGATTGAATAACTGATCTACAGATGCAATTGACTGTTTTAATTACTAAAAGGACATTCATTCTTGACCCCTTTATACATTTGTTATTCACTGGGCTTTAGTTCACAATTTATATATATATATATAGGTAGCCAAGCATCGGACCAGAGCTAGAGGCGCCAACTTAGACTCATGTTTTGTCAAGCCAACCATCGCGCCTCATATCGAGGTTCCAAACCTACATGAGTCAAGGCTGTTTTGGGGTGTTTCAGTTTCACCCTTTTTGTCTCTGTTAATGTACTGAATGTCTAAGGCATCTAATTGTACAGTTATGGTGAAGGGATTAGGTCCCTAACCTATATGCTACTTCATATATGTGTTTTTGGTATGTATGTATATATGGCTATGAATGTGGTTATGTCCATAAAAGTTTTCCCATTCAGGTTTCCACAACTCATTGGACGATATAAACTATTACTGAATGGCTTCCGCCAGCCCCTTTACATTGCATTACTGTTAATCAGGCCTTCGGTAATCACAGATTACTGGCCAGTTACAATGCTAAACCTACAGGAGCGGGTTTGGGTCGTGACAAAAGGTGTGTCACAAATCCTATTTTACTTGATTAATACCTGTAGAGTCATTACCAGTGAGAATGATATCATCCACATACACCAACAAGACTATATACTGACCTACAGAATTATGACAGATGAAGCAAGTATGGTCTTAATGGCACTAAACAAAGCCCATAAAGACGATGACTGAGCTGAAACGACCAAACTAAGCTCGTGGAGATTGCTTTAAGCCATACAAAGACTTGCGTAGTCGACATACTTGCCCTGAATACTCCCTCGCAGCTCGAAAACTAGGAGGATGTACCATATAAATTGTCTCAAGAAGATCCCCATACAGAAAAAGCATTCTTGACATCAAGCTGATAAAGGGGCCAAGAAGGGATGCGGCAAGAGAGATGAGTTGACGAACAGAGGTTAGCTTGGCAACTGGCGAAAAGGTAGCACCAAAATCCTTGCCAGGAGCTTGAGTGAAGCCCTTGGCCACTAAGCGAACCTTATAATGGTCAACAGAGCCATCAGGAAGATACTTAATAACAAAGACCCATTTGCAACCCACGGTACTCTCGCCAGAAGGTAAAGGAACCAAATCCCAAGTATGATTTTGTTCTAAAGCTGCCATTTCAGTTTGCATTGCCACCACTCATTTTGGATTCTGAAGGGCCTCTGACACAGACCAAGGAATAGACTTGGACTCAAGCTTGCCAAGGAAAGAATGATAAGAGTCAGAAACCCTATCATAGGAAAGCACCTGGGAAACGATTAGGGGGATATCGATCCCGAGAAGGATTACGGCAAGGAAAGGAATGAGGGGTATGTAAAGAGGAAGAATTACCTGACCCAAGAACTGAAGAGGTGGCAGGAGAGAGCTGAGCACGAGGGCGACAAGAGTATATCTACAAAGGAGGGGGGAAAGGAGACGAAGACGGAGGATGAGAGGGGGGCAACCTCATCGGCAACCACATCCAAAATGGGGACCGGGCAAACACTTGGAGGAGTTGAAAGGAAAACCTGCAACTAGGGATTAAGACTAAAAAAAGGAAGATCCTCACAAAAAATAACATCTAAAGTATTGTGAAACTGACAAGACATAGGATCAAAACATTTATACCCTTTAGACATTGAAGAATACCCCAAAAAAACACAACGAATAGACTTGTCATCTAACTTAGTGTGAGTGGGACGCCGGTTCTGAACAAAACATGTACACCCAAAAACACGAGGCAAAAGAGGAAAAATTGTAGCATTAGGCATAAGAATATGGAAGGGAGTAAGGCCATATAACACACGACTAGGAGTCATATTAATGAGATAGACAGGAGTAAGAACAGTCATGTACCAATAAGACTTGGGCACACTCATACCACGAAGAAGACAACGCATGACAGACCTAATATAATGGTTTTTACGTTCAGCCACACCATTTTGTTCAGGGGTCTGAGGACATATAATTTGGTGAAGAATACCCATTTGATTAAGGTAAGAACGAAACTCATTCGAGATGTTTTCACCACCATTATCAGAACAGATGCTCTTAACAATGGTACGAAATTGTGTCTTAACCATTTGCAAAAACTGAAAAAAGATGGGAAACACATCAGACTTGCGGCGAACTAAATAGACCCAAGTGCACCTAGTGTGATCATCAATGCCCATGAGCAACTCGGTTGGTTTCGTGAACGAGAGCGTTGATCACCCTCACGTGGGAAGATAAACATTGAAATGGCTAAAAGAGGGATGTAGATGTTGATTTTGGAGATCTTAGTTATAATGGTCTTGCAGCTATTTAAATAATAATTAATTTTTTTTTTTTATTTAAAAGAAAGATTATGTAGGCTGGGGTCTTTCATTTGAGCCCTATTGGGGCACCTTGTGGGCCAATGCGTATAAGCTTAGGCTTTCTTAACATGGCTTATTTGACGACTCGGTACATGAATATCACGAGTCTATTGGCGTAGAATATGGAATTTTTTCTACGTAAGCTGGTTGTGCAAATCTTCGTTCCTATTGAATCGTCGAGAGCCAAGATTGAACTCTTAATCAGAACGCCAAAGGGCCAACTAGCTAGAAACTTCTCCGAGTGATATGACCCGAAAAAACAAAAACAATAGAGGGACCCCAAACATCAGAATGAATAAGGTCAAAAGCACTAGGGGCACATGTCATATGTGGTATATAACTAGTACGGATATGTTTAGACAACTCACAAGTAACACAATGAAATTTAGAATCCTTGCATGCTTTATTTAATAACGGAAAATGTTGACATAAATATTGAAAGTCAACATGACCCATACATACGTGCCATAACTCTAAAGTTTGAATAGAAAAAACACAAGATATAGAAGCAGGCAAAACAGACGCTTGAAAACTAGCTAAAGGCAAAGAAGGCTAGTCCGGTGGATCCCCAAAGTAATATAGCCCATCATGCTCATATCTCCTACCAAAAATCCTCTTCGAACTCAGGTCCTGTAAAAGACATGAAGAAAGTGAAAAGATAACGGCGCAATTAAAGGTTTTGATAAGACGACTAACAGGTAAGAGATTATAAGCAAACTTGGAAACATGCAACACAAAAGATAAACTGATATCAGGGGATAAAGACATAACACCCTTATATTGGACAAAAGAGCAAGAACCATCAACAAGACACACAGATTGGGCAGCAATGGTGAGTGCAGAAAAGGAAAGAAAAGAAAACTCACCAATCATATAATCATTAGCCCTAGAATCCAGAATCCATGAAGGACTAGATGACCGAACATTGAAAGTAGGAAGTACCTATAGCAAGGGTGACAGTAGAGGATGATAGACCAAGAGAACCAGTGGTGAAAGACCCAAGTTGGGCCTGAAGCTGACCAATTTAAGTCTGTAACTATTGTAGATTAGGGACATTATGAGGCTTAGAAGCAGGAGTAACTTCCACCAAAGCAGCAGTGCGAGCAGAGTTATAACTACGTATAGCAGGACCACGAGGACGGGAAGGGCGTTGCCTCAACTCAGGAAAAAGTTTGAAACAACGAGCTTTGACATGTCCAGGCGCACCACAATGATAACGAGTTACAAAACAGGTGGAACTTCGAGAACTAGAACTTGCAGCAAGAGCTATTTGATTTGCTAAAACTGGAGATACTGAAGGAACATTAGGCTGAACCAATTGCCGGCGAAGCTCATTGTAGACGTCCCCGAACGCCCCAGGGGGATGAACCCCGTTCTGTTCATTTGGGTTTACTACAGTTCGGACTCAAATTGTCACGGTTCTTAATCTTGAACCAAAGAGTCCAAATCCGGCAAATTATTTTGAGAAAAACTGATTTTGAAAGAAGTGCCAAACATGGACTGCTTTGCCAGATACAGAGTCGCCACCTAAATATTTTTTTAATGGGGAAATTTAGGAAACCCTGACTCGGTGCCAAAGGCCATGTGTCCGTCATCACCAAAGTTGTCTTGGCTCGGGAGCTTGGGTACGATCGGGGAAGGTCAGCTATGAGCACCCCCTTTCGCCCGGTCCGAAGACCGGCCTCTACTAACCATGATATCCGGTTTTGAAAACTTTATGCGTTCTTATTCCAGTTATTAGCCTAGAATTACTATGTTATGCGCACAGCAAACAAGTATAGACTAGATCGCCTAATTTGGAAACAGGCATTGCATATCCGTTGGTTTTGAAAACGCTTTGGAATTTGCTACTCGCAAGTAGGCTAAAACACGGATTTCAACGAGTTTTTCCAACTCAAGTAATCCAACCTCCACCCACAGGCATTCAAGCAGTTATATCACATAAGCAGCTAGCCTCATGGTAATCATGCTATTATGGCAACACTCACACGCATGCGATATGCTAAAGCATAAAAGCTTACCTAGTACTCCAAACCAAAACAGAAGCTCATTAGAAATCCATGTATGGGCCTAAGCATACTGAAATGTCTAATGCAACACATACAAAGATGTAATCTAGGCAGGCTCGGCTATCCTAATCATGGCATGTGAAGTGCTACAAGTAACACGTATTCAATTTGGAAATTGAAATACAATGCAGTTTGTATGATGTACCGAGCCCGGTGCATGTAAACAAATGCATGGATGTACGCATGCATTGCATAAGGTATGCTAAAATAAATATGCCCTAATCTACCATCATAAGCAGGTAAATAAAAGGGAAGAAAGAAGTGGGGGGTTAGAAGGCATACACACACTCACCCACACTTATTACAAATACGCCCTCACTCAGAGGGACCAAATAAATATTACAGTCCGAATAATAAATAAATTATTACAGAATTTCTAACTACTCGAAATAAACGCAAAGAGAAGATGGCCGCAGCCCCCGCCTCGGGATGCGCGAATGATACATGCTCGAATCCGACTTGCCCGGAAAGTCCGCACCATGCCACTGTTGCCTCTGTTTTACTGCCTTTTCTTCTCTGAAAACTATCAAAGTCCCAGAGAACCTTCCATGAGCATTGCAGAACATCATCGGCTGGGAGGGATGGCCACCGGCCGTGTACAATAGTCACCAGCTGTCAATGATGTTATCGGCCACCCATATAGTGCCGGTCGGCACTATATAATGCCGGTCGGCACAAAATTCTGCGAGACAGCAGTTTTGATAGCAGCAGCAGACAAGCAGTGCATGGCATGAATTTTTAGGCATATGTAAGCAGGGCCAATGCTTCCCTATCATGTTTGGAACTCAAGGGAGCATGACCCTTGGTTCTTGGGCCATCAATTATGCATCTTGGTGCATGATAGCCTAAGGAACCAAGATTGCATTTCAATGTCAATATGCATGCAACACACAAATGAGAACTAAGTCCCTATCATGTCAAGATCAAGGGCCTTAGTGACCATGAGTTGAGACAAGTTGTATCACTTGTAGTATGAACTCATCTCAACCCTTACACTTGGTTTGATACCCCAAACCAAGTAATGCAATGCATGTTATGCAAACATGGCTCCATGATGCAACCTAATACTAAAATGCCGACATGCCACATGTAATGCAATCATGCAAGGTGCAAATGCAATGCAAACATGGGCAATTTAGGCGATAGGACTAACATGTAGCAACACTTAATGAATCAATTAAGAAACAAACATGAGGCAAGCATGCAATGGTGGATTTAACTACAATGGGGCAGCCCTCAAACCAACCCAAAACAGTGGCAAAACACCCAAGATTGTGACCAATGTACATGCCAATATGCAAACCAAATGGGGCCAAGTCTAGGGCACCAAAAGGGAACACTCCTCCACCATTACCAAGACCACTCATGACATGAATTATGTAAGCAAAAACAGAGTTCCATCATGCATAAATACACCCAAAAACCTTGGTATGACAAAATTTAAATGCTCTAAACATGCAAGCATGCACAACACCCTTTTTAAAGCATAAGAGACCAATACTTCAAAGCATGAAAGGCATGACAAATGGAGACATATAAACCTGGTATAGGGACTGAAATAACATATTAAATGATTCCAAATCATCTAAATAACCTATCCAACGCATATACATGGATCACATCCTCAAGGCTTACAAGCAACAATGCAAAGCAACTACATTAAGCATGCCAAAAATGGTAAAACCAGTGGCCAACAGACCTAAAACAAGACAAATCATGGCCAAAATCTTCAATAAGTCAAGTCAAAACATGAGGATATACAAGGCTAAACCCATGACACATTTCTAGACAAAGTAGAGCATTACAAAGCAAGTGTAAGATGCAAAGCCCAAACAGAAAAAGGCCCTTCTATGACACTGAAGAGGGACCAAAAATATGACTACTTTCAGTAGATGACAACCCCCAAATCAGTATAAAAATATGCCAAAGATGCTATGCAAGAAATAGGCCAACAAAGGGCTATAACATGAAGTATACAAAAAATTCATCAAACAGCCAAAGACCCTCAATAAAACATGACAAGGGGGTCAAAATATGGCCACTCTCAGTTCTGATAATGGCCGAAAAACAGAAAAAAGATAAGCTAAACAAACATGCAAAAATGGGGACCAAAGAGGGGTAATGAAGCAAGTCATACATGGAGGTCCCCAACAGTGTTGAGCCCTTCTTCAATGTTGAAGAAGGGCTCAAAAAAATCCTCTTTACAGTTTACATCGAAGCCCAAAAATACTTGTAAATAAGGCTAACCGATGAAGCTAAAAAATGCAAGTTTACGGGAAATGGATGCTTACCCTTGAAGAACAGCAAACCAGCACCTCTTGGACCAAGTTTAGGTGCTCCTAAGCTCTGCAAATGGCCTCCCAAGTGCTGGAATGGAGGATGGAGGTGTTGTGCTAGGTGTTGTAGGGCAAATGGTGCAAGAACAAAGGTGTTTGGAGGCTTGGATAAGATAGATATAGAGAGGGAGGTGGGATATATGTGTATATATCAGATATATCAGTATATCTTCTGGTTTTCTTGCTCAAAATCTCCAACCTTTTGCAATGGAGGGGGAGAGCTCCTTTTATAGAGCAAGGAAATGGCATAAAGCTTCTCCAAGAAGCTATACAAAAGGGTCAAAGGGACCAAGGCTTATTCAAGAAGCTTGGACAGCTGGTAGGCTTCTTGAGGAAGCCAAGACAAGGGGTCAAGGCTTCCTCAAGAAGCCTTGAGCAAATGGTGCACCAAAAGGGGGTAAAGGCTCCAAAATAGGCACACTTATGCACGGGGAGCCGAGTCTGTGCATCCCAGCTGGCACAGTTGGCATGCACCAAGCTTGGGAGAGTCAAAAGGGTCAAATCGGCCAAGAAAAAGGGTCATCGGCACAAAAAAGTGCCGGTCGGCACAATAAACTGCCGACCTGCACTTTGTACTGGCCGGTCGGCTAAATAGAGTGCCGATGGGTGTCCAATGAGGTCCAAAAGTGCCAGTGGATGTCCAAATTGAAGCCTCAGAAGTTAGCTTTCCAATGGCGCAAACCTTGCATTAAAATTCCTTCTGTGGAAAAAGTTATGCCCTTTTTGGTGAAGCTGCGCAGATTCGATCCAACCGGGAGGATGCCCAACTTCAACTGATCATATCTCCCCCACCCGGACTTGGCTTTGAGAGATTCTTGAGTGAAAAATGAAGCCCCGGAAGTCTTCTTTCCAATGGTTATGGCCTCATAGCTTAACTCCAAGTGTATAGGTAGATAAGCTTGATTTAGCGATGACTGCTCGTCTTTCTCCCACCCGGATTCATCCTGAACTTCTTCTCCAACTTGTTTTCTCCCCTCTTCTCCTCTTCTCTTCAACTTCAAACCCCGAAGTAAGGTGTTTTGAAATATTTTTCAAAGATTTCATCTCTCTTTCATTCATCTCCACTTTGTCCTTGCTCGGTTTATCGAAAAGCGCACCATTTACCGAAATGCGAGCGTCGGAACATCGTGAAAATTTTATTTCAAAAATGTTTTGAAAGAGAGGGTTTTAAGGTCTCACAACCATCCAAAATAATTTTGGTTCAAAATGGGGTGTGAAGTTGAGATTCGCCTCTCTCTTTGCCGAAGAAACTGAACATGCGCCTTGCACACCTTTCTCCACCAAGTAAACCATCAGTAGTGCCTAAGTCTTATGGGTGGTCAAAAATGGGGTGTCTATACTCATCGCTGTCAATAATGGAAAAAGCCTCATAAAGAGATGACATGGGTGATGTGTTGAGAATCTGAATTTGAAGAGAATCAAATTCAGAGTTTAAACTCATGAGAAATTGATAAGTGTGTTTTCTGGCAAGCCTCTTGGACACAAGGGGGGCGGCTTCTGGTGGAAGGTCAGTCAAAGGCTCATATTGAACAAGTTCCTCCTAACGAGCCTGAAAATATCCAAAGAATGCAGCTACAAAAAGGCCAAGAGAGGACTGAGAGGCCCGGGCTATATCTTGGTAAAGCTCGAAGATATGTGCATCATTGTGAGCATGAGCATACATCTGTGACAATGCCTGCCACAAACTCATAACTGTATCGTAATAGAGGAACATATGATAAATCTGATTTTCCATTGAATTGAACATCCATCCCAATAAAGTGCAGTTATCGATATCCCACTGAACACGTGTAGGGTCTATCGCAGCTGGTGGGGTAATAGTAGATAAAAGCCAATGGGCCTTTCCCTTTCCCCCAAGATAAAGTTTAAGGGAACGGCTCCAAGCAGCAAAATCTTTCCCATTCAACACCATACTCGTAATACGATGAACATGAGTGTGATGAGAAAGAGAAAAATCAGAACCAACAAGAATAGGTTTAGTGGGTACATCAAAAGAGACAATAAGAGATGGCTTAGTCATGGTGAAAGAATAGGGGCTGAAAAACACACAAAATCACAGCAACAATGGCTAAAATAATACAAGAAGCCAGAAAAAAACTCAACGGCTTATGCAAATAAATGCTACCGAATAAATTCGGTAGCCCAATGAATCAAGAGGATAGAAAAAATGTGCCTAAAACATCAACATAACACCCTGAGAAGGGGAAAAGAGACCCCGGACCACCCTAGAAGGGTAACCGAAGCACACAAGAGCAGAACAAAGTCTGGCAGTAGCAAACCAAGCCTCGACAGGAGTAAGGAGACCTGTTGAAGGGAAAACAGGGAAGAAGAAGCGTTGTTGGGTGGTCTAGAAGGTGTGGGTAAGGATATTGGGTGGTTTAAAAGGTCTCGGTAGGGTTGCCAGTGGTTAAGAAAGAAAAAGAAGGCTAGCGGTGGTGATAGGTGGGACTGGGTGGTGCCGATAAAAGGAGAGAAGGGCTAGGGTGGCTGATCTTTGGCTTTGATACCAAAAACGATGAAAAGAATTGTTTTGGCTAACCTATGAATGAGGTAGAGTCTTGTATTTATAATGAAACAATATTACAAAATAGAAAACAAACAAAATAGGAAACAAAGATTAAAAAAAAAAGATATTAAATATTACTACCATAATTACACACTACCATAATTATAATATCACTATTTCCTAATTCCAACACTACCATAATTATAATATTACTATTTCCCAATTCCAATAGAATGAAGGATGAGGCATCACCGAAAGATTATTAGAAAGAAAAGGTAACCAAATTGATACCTGTGCAACTCGATCACACTTATAAACAACCAGATTTGACAAAAAATTATTTCATTTGGTTTGAGATTTTATGAGATAGTTGGGTCTTTATGTGATTTGAGATTTGTTTCTTTGAGATTGCAGATTTGTAGATTTGAGATTGCATCATCTATATTGAATCTATATTTGAGATGATTGCAGGTTTGCAATCTTGTCTTAATTTGATGATTTATATCTTGACCTAGTTTATCAATTTTCTTTTTGGGTTTGAATCTGGATTTATTTTGTCGTTAGTGGGATTTAGTAATTTTTAGAGAGAGAAAAGAGGAGAAAGAAGAATAAGAAGAGGTGGTGGGTTTGGTAGTTTTTATAGATAGAAAGGAAGAAGAAGGAGAATGAGAGATGGTCGCGGCTACTATTTATGGAACTTCAACAACAAACCCACAAAACCTTCAAAACCTCTTCACAAGATTCAACCCAACAACTCAACCTTAAAAGACCTCCATTGTTGCCCTCTAGAAGAGACAACAATGAAGGTCCCAAAAGACCCAAATCAAAGCAATTCAAACCATGATTCAAAGTTCAACAGTCATACAATTCCAAATTTCTATTTTTTATTTTTGGAATAAATAAACAAATAAATCCAAAAACAATGATACTATAATAACCTTCACCACTGTTTACTGATAAGACCACTACTTACTGCTAAACTGTGACTGAACTAGATAGGTAAATGATTAGACTGAAATTCCGAATTAATTGCATGAATATATTGTGTTATTTGCATTTCTATCTGTTGACTGTTAAATGCATCTGTTCATGTTTCATGCTTTAAACTGCAAATTGAAGGCCTTATCGGCGGCCGAATCTGAAATTGATTAGTGTTTCGTGTTTATTAGAATTAATGTGATTTTATGCTATATTTATTTGAAATGTGATTTGGTATGATTAAATTAGATTAAAATAAGCTAAATCACACAAGTCCAAGTATTTATCCTTTTGCCATGCTTAGTAGGCCACTATCTAAGGCTATATTGAAGCCTTATTTCATTCAAACAAAACATTTGTATAGCCATTCTTGAGCCCTCAACCGACTAAGAAAGAGAGTGTGAGAGAATTGAGTTGTTCTTGAGAGTTTAACTTGGGGACTTGAAGAAATTGTAGAAGATTTGCAAAATTGAGCTTCTATACTTGTGATTAAAGACCTAAGGTAGAGAATTCAACCCCTCTTTGATGTATTTGTGTATAGTCTTGCATGATCCATGAGAAATTAGAGATTCTAGCTAAGAGTTGGTTCAAAATGTTAAATTGTAGCATAAATCATGCATGCATGTTGCCATTCTTGAGTTTTGAAGTTATTGTTCATGAAATTCCACATGCATGTTCATATTTGTGCATTGGACCATGAATTCCTCATGTTTTTGAAAGGATTGGCTCATTTGAGCAAGTGATTGAAGCTTTAAATTGGTTTAAACTCATGCATGTCACACTGGAAGTATGTTCTTGAACTTTGGTTTGAAATTGGATTTAATTGAACTATCTTTGGGCTTTGATTTCTCAAATTGATTTTTGAATCATGTTATATTATGAGTTTACAAGAGTTTTCCAGAAAATTGGCCCAAGAGGATCGAATTTGATGCATTAAAACTTGGTTTTGAGCTTGAGGTTCAAATCTGGAATTTCCAGAATTTGGACTCACGCTCGAGCGGAGAAATTGGCGCTCGAGCGTGAAATACGTGCTCCCAGCACTTTGCATTGTTTCTGATCCGCTCGGCGAAATGCACGCTTGAGCGGGGACTTGTGTCACACGCTCGAGCGGGTGTCGAGCGCCCATCGAGCGTGATTTTCACACATCCAGTACTTTTTCCATGTTTTGCAGTCCGCTCGAGCATGGGAAGTGACGCTCGAGCGGGGAAACTTTGTCTGCATGTCCGCTCGAGCGTAGAAAGCCATGCTCGAGCGTGACCCTTGTCTTCTGAAAATTCTGAAAATGTTTTTAAAGTGCATCTTTGCATCCTCATTCCATCCTAGGCATTCCTAGGCCTAGTTTAAGGCATCTTAATGAGAATATTGATGTAGAACCACACCGAGTCAAATTAAGGATTTAGTCTTTGATTCCCGAATATGTAACTTAGTGTGTGTTCATCCTGTAACTGTGTAGGGTTGGCATCCGGAGACGCGTACTAGTTATCTGTAGCCTAGAACTCTGTGAGTAACAATGTTGTAAAGATATGTTCAATAATGATTATCTCCTGAACAATTGAATCGTACTGTTTTCTGAAATGATACTGTTACTGATTGAATGATGTCCTAATTGTGAACTGTATTGTGGCATCCTTAGCAACTTACTGTTACTGTACTGTACTGCTACTGTCACAGAGATCTCTGTCGGTTCCCATATTGGAACCACTACTGTTTACTGATATGATGGCCATCAACTGATTGTTCGGTCTATTAAGACCTGCTGTACTGTTTTTGCTATTGGATGTACCACATATGACTGCTATGACTGATAACTGATATACTGATTGAAATGACTGTTTTTAATACTGAAAGGACATTCATTCTTAATCTCTTTACGCATTATATTATTCACTGGGTTTTAGCTCACTGCTCATATATATATGTAGGTGTACAGGCACCGGAGCGAAGCTAGAAGCGTTGGGTCAAACTCCCTCTTGTCAATCCAACCTTTGTGCCTCATTTTGAGGTTCCAGATCTGTTCAAGCTAAGGCTATTCTTGGGGTGTCTCAGATTCACCCTAACTATCTCTGTTATATATAGACTGAGTGATCTTTTGTACTGTACTATTATGGTGGGGATTTGGTCCCTAACCTGTATGCCTGTAAGTGATGTATGTATATACCGTTTTTGTTCTGAATGTGTATATGTATGAAAGGTCTTTTTGCATACAGACTGTCACAGCTCATTGGACATCTTTTAATTACTATATTGGCCATGACCCACATACTACGAATTCTTGTTTCTTGTTAGCGGGCCTTCGATAATCTCGGATTCTTGGTGATTCTGATTGCTAAATCCATAAGGCGGGTTTGGAATTAAATGAATCTGTAAATAAACTGTCATTAACAAAACAAACGAGTAACGGGTAGGAAATTATTCAAAACCCAATATATATAAACAACAATAAAGAAACTGGTTGGGATTGGAGTTGAAAGTTCTTGAAGAAATCAAAGATGTATCCTTTCGAATTGGGGGGGAAAGGGGTGTCTTTTTAATAAGTGCTTCAACAAGGGGGATCTTAATCTTCATCGGAGTCGCCGCTGTCGTTGCCTCGCCGCCACGCCCTCCTCTTCGTCTCTATGTACTGGTCTTTCAATCTGAAGTGTATAAGAGCTAGGATAGAAAAGAAAAGAGGTTGAAAATAGGGGAATGAGGAAAAAACAAAAAAACAAAAAAACTTTCCAAAACGACATCGTTTTGGAAGCACAATAGGAACCGCCGCAAAGAAGCACGGCAGACGATCTGGACTCGTGATGTGAGACCCACATAAGTATGGACCCCGCACCTAAATGAGTGTTTGATAAAATATTTAAAAATTTTATTGGAGCCCTAAGAGTAGCTCCAATACTTACTCAAATTTGAGTAAAAAAATTGATCTGATATGTTGCGTTTCAATCGTTTCATCAAATCAAACTTGTCGCCTGGCTTATAGCAAATTTTCAGCAAAACTTTCCCAAGTTGGTCATCCACTCAGTTGACTGGCCGGTGGTCTACCAACGGCTACTTGTGAAATTTAATTAAAGGTTAAGCGCTCCCTTAATTTGATAAAAAAATTTAGTCTCACCTTCATTTGATATGCATTTAATGCAATGGTTAGAGCAGAAAAAATTGACATTTTCATCAAATTTAAATTTAATAAAACATCTGAATAAGCGTTAGAGACATTCTAATATTATTTTTGGTATGAGTATGAGTCTCACTCCCATATGAATGATTTGATAAATTTTTTTTATTTTTTGATGAAAGAAGAGTTGGGTCTTGAACACTACCTGGTGTTCAGATTGGGTTGTAGTGAGCCATGCATACCAAAAAAAAAAAAAAAAAAATGTTGGATAAATTGTGAAAAAGAAGTAACATTAGAATTTTAATTGTTAAAATTGAAATTTTAGAATTCTTAATTGAAAAGCATGCAAAATATATATTTTTTTAAATAATTCATCCTTTTTTTTATTATTAAATATCACATCACATAGATATAAGACACATATGAGTATTTGACAAATTTTAAAATCTATTTTTGGGTTGTAGTTTGCTCAAGTGATGAACGAGCAAAAGCAAGCAGCATCTCCATCTTATCCCAATTTTTTTCATTTAATTTAATTTTAAATTTAAATAAAAACTTAATTTGATATAGTCAAGTTTTTATCAATTTTTTTTTTTTAAATTCTTCTCTTATCTCATATTTTCATTTTGGTCAAATTTTGTGAAAAAAAAAAAATCATTTCCAATGTTTCATCCTTTAAAATTTTAACAAGAAAAAAAAATTGATAAATTGTTAATTTGATTTAAAAAAAAAATGACTCTTCCTTGATTTAATGAACAATTAATGAAAATATTATAAATGATTTTTACATGTTTTTTCATCACATTTAAATTTGAAAAAAAAAAAAAAAAAGAGTAAAGGATATATATATTTTTTTTAACATTGGCAAATCAAAAAACAGAGCTACAAAGCTTCATCAACAATCGAAGACATCAAAGGAGGAAAGTCTTCCATCCAAACCGATAATCCAGACAACCGCCATGCCATTTGAGCTAAACCTTGAGCTACTTGATTTCCCAATTGTGAAAAACTAAAGGATTAGAAATGCTTTAACAAAGCCATTTGGTTGAGTTGGAATCTTCTCTTCTTTTTTTTTCTTTTTTTTTTTGTATGGTTTGATAAAAATATATTTTAATTTATAAAAAAAAGAGATAAAATTATATAAAAATAATAAATATTTTTAATTTTTTAGGAATATAATATTTTACTTTTCATATAAATAAAAAAAGGGGCCACCTTAACAACCCTTCAATAATAATCATTAAGATAGAAAAATGCAAAAATGTCTGGACAATTTTACTCATACTAAGACTTTGTTTGGGGACTAAATATTTTAGTCAAAAAGTCATTCTTTTACTTTTTTTGCACATATTTTTTTTCAAAAGTTAAAAAATTATTAAAATAACTTATTTCCAAACAAAATCTAACACTTTAATTTATTTATGTCAAAGTAAAGGACTAGATGACCTTTTTTAATTAAAAAAAAAAAAAAGATTTAATTGGAGTATTATGTAACATTGTATACTTAGTAGTTAGAATTCTTAATACATAAAAAATTACAATCTACTAAGTGATTAATATATATTTTTCAATTGTTTAATAAAAATTAATCAACATGTCTCAATTACAAAAAATTTAACTATGTAAACGAGGGAAAATTATAACATAGTGCTAAAACAAATTAACGTGATCCTCTCGGTAGTTCTTTAGAGAATTTTATTTGGTAGTCTTGGGGTATCAGTAAGCGATGTTCTAAAAATAATGTTATTTTTAAAAGGGGGAGACTCAGGGTTAGTTTGGAATGTCCTAAAAAAGTGCTCTTTTTGACTTATTGGTGGGTTTGGATTGGGTTTGGGTTGGATTTGATGTAATGTGTTAGAGAAGTGATGTGATTTAAATAGGATGATGTGACTTAAATAAGATAGTGACTTTTTGACTTTTTAACTTATTTAGGCCTCGTTTGGGAAGCATCATTTTTAGCCAAAAAGCCAAAAAATTACTAAATTAGCCAAAAAGCCAACAACCCATACCAAAAAGTCAAAGATTCTCTTTTCTCTCTACTTTTTGCACATCTTTTCGTAAAAAGCCAAAAAGCCATCCCAAACATACTAGTTTTTTTGAGTGACTATTTTAGCCAAATAGCCAAAAAGTTACTAAATTAGCCTGTTCCCAAACGAGGCCTTAGTATAAGCCAAACCAGCCCTCAGACTTTGTATGAGTACTGAGAGAACAACAAAGAACTTCACAATTTGTACTGAATAATGTTAGAAGTCTCAAATTTTATACGGAAGATTTTGAGATTTTGTAAAATGTTTCATATGAGTGTCGGTCTCACATAAATATAGAGTTCATTTGGTATCCTTATAATTATTCATTTGTAATTTAATAAGTTTAATGCATAGAGGACTAGGAATTCATTTAGCTGCCGTTTGGTAATACTTACGTTTTCAGTTTTCAATTTATATTTACAAAAATTTTAAAAACTCAAATAAAAACTTATTTGGTAAATTTTTGATTTATAAATCAGTGGTCTCAATTTATAAATTTGGCCAAAAAATGTAAACTCAAAAAATATGTTTCTGTTCTAAGTTTTGAGTTTTTTTTTTTTTTTTTTTACCACCCAACACTAGCTACCATCTGCCACCATTTTCCACCACCACCGCCATCACCACTCACCACCCATTTGCCACCACCACCCACCACCACCACCACCACCCACCTGCCACCACCACCCACTCGCCACCACCACCACCACCCCCCCACCACCCGCGCCCACCACTACCATCTGCCCACCGCCCACCACCACCACCACCCACCACCCGCCACCACTACTTCGCCACCACCGCCACCGTCACCCACCCACTCACCACCACCACCTGCCCCCACCCACCGCCACCACCATCTACCACCACCACCACTTGCCACCCACCCACCCACCCACCATCACCACCTCACCCACCGCCACCGCCACCACCACCCACTTGCTACCACCCACCACCGCCACCCACCCACCATCACCACCCGCCACCACCACCCACCCACCATCACCACCCACCACCACCACCCACCATCACCCGCCATCCGCGACCCACCTGCCACTACTACTCACCACCCGCCATCGTCACCCACCCACCCACCACCACCACCACCACTCGCTACTCACCACCCACCGTCACCACTTTCCACCACCGTCTTCCGCCGTCACTTGCCATTTCTCACTCTTTTTTATATTTTTAAAATTTTTTAAACATTTTGTCAATTACCAAACGCGTTTATAGTTTATGTTTTTCTAAAAATAAACAAAAAGTAAACAAAACCAGTTTATAAAAATTTTGTAAATATAAAGTAAAAACGTAAATGTTACCAAACTGACCCTTAAGAATTGACTATTTTAGTTGATTTTTTATTTTATTTTACAAAAAGGTATGAAAAAAATAAATAGAGTGATGTAATTAGGTGTGTTAATTTTTTTGATTATTTTAACCAAAAAGTCAACATTAAATATAGAAGGGGCAATTACATATGAATGGGACAAACAAATTTTTTTTACACAAACATGCTTCACAATTTTCACTTGCATCCTATCACAAAATCAGTTACTCCTCACATATTTTGATAATTTTTTTCTCTGTCTCATTATGCTGTAATTCTCTTAATATAAAATGAGACACGTATGGATTCACTCTATGTGAAATATGGGCAAATTACACTAAGGCTTGTATCACTTTAATCTCTAATTTTTCAATTGTGATACATTTGACCCTGTATTTTGAATCTTATTTCAAATAACAACAATTGAAGATACTATTACTTAATTTCAATAGCAAAATCGTCAATTTGATAAAATATAAACTAATTTGACAAAAATAAATATTAAAAAAATATTTTTAAATTTTAAAAAATTATTTCTACACACCAAAGATAAAATTATGTAAAATTGATAATTTTTTTAGACATTTATTTATTTATTTTCACCAAATTAATTTTTATTATATGTTTGGCTGATGGTTATGTAATGGATTGTTAAGATTTTAATGTGTAATCAATATATTTAATATATAAAATGTTTTTAGTTTTGGATTTTTTAATTTAATGGATTGGTTTAATAACGATATCAAAATTGTCACCATATTTGACTTTTTAGAAAATAGAAACTAATTTAATGAAAATAAAAATAATCACTCATTACATAATCATCATCCAAACACATAATAAAAATTAATTTGGTAAAAAAAATTAAATGTCTAAAAAATTTATCAATTTTATATAATTTTATCTTTAATGGGTAAAAACAATTTTTAAATATTTAAAAATATTTTCTTGATATTTATTTTTGTCAAATTAGTTTATATTTTATCAAATTGACAATTTTACCCTTGAAATTAAGCAATGACATCTTTAATTGTCCTTATTTGGAACAAAATTCAAAATTCAGGATTAAATGTATCATAATTGAAAAGTCAAGGACCAAAGTGACATAAATTTCAAACTGTATGGACTGTTAGTGTAATTCACTCGTGAAACATTAATGTTTAATTTTGTGTTTTATTTCTATATTTCTAACATTTTTTATTTGTAATTGGTTGGGAGTAAAGATTGGTACACTTACGAAATTTTAATTTGTTTCCTAAAAAGAAATAATAAATAAATAAATTTTAATTTGATATTAAATGAAATAATAGGATCCCGTATATTTTTTTGTATTAAAGGTAATTTAATAAATGGGCCAATGGGAATAGCGACACCAAATAACCACTCGTAAACGAGAGAAGGTGTACAGATGGGGGGTAATCAGCGACGCGGAGTATAAAAGCAAAGCGTAGGACGGTAAGGGGAGCATTGTAAGTATCGGCGCAAAGTAGCAAATACCGCCAACAGAAGAAGAGAGAGATAAAATAAAAATAAAAATAAATAAAAAAGACAAAAAAGAGAGAAGCCTGGCTGGACCTTTGCAAGGCTGACTCGTGTGTTTTCGAGGTCGGGTGTACGAGTGTCGAAGGGGCGCACTACAGCGACTCATCGTGCAGGATAGCTGCTCTCTGCAGGTGTTGTACCCCCTCTCTCTTTCTCTCGCTCCCTCGTGATTAATATGTGATGATAACAAACGATAAATAAGCTGAACGGTTTTAGAGAGAGAGAGAGAGAGAGAGAGAGAGAGAGAGTAAAAAAAAGACTGCACTATCAGCGAGTAGTGCGCTTTGTAAGACTATCAGGTCAGATTTTAAATTTCTGCCTATTTATGAATACGTTACGCTATATGATTGAATTACCTTTAAGAATATAGTTAATCACATTGTGTGGTTAAGCCTTTTAAGAGAGAGATATATGTAACGGTTGTGGTTAGGCCTTTTAAGAGAGAGATATATGTAACGGCAGTGGTGGTGGTGGTGGTGGTGGTGGAGGAGGAGAAGGATATAAGTACACAGTCTCGCACATTGAGGGTCTCTGGTCATGCGAAACACCTGAAGGCTTCTTTGTCTTTTTTATTCCTCTTTCTCTCTCTCTTCTTTTCATTTTTCTTCTTTATTCTTACCTGTTTCATTTTAGAGAGAGAAGATGGATTCAAGCTCTGGTAACGAAAGGTTCAGCCACAAGGTCGTGGAAGTTGAAACCGAGAATAACAGATGCAACCAAGGTGACAATGACGACCTGTGTTTTTGTTTTTTTTTAGTTTTAGTTTTCGTTTTCGTTTTTCATTTTTCTATATTAGTACTATAAAATTAAAAATGCATATCATTTTATTTTTTAAATATTTTTTAGTTTAAAAAAAAATTTATTTTATTTTCTCTATATAGACATTCTTTAATTTTATTTCTATGTAGTTATTGTTGTTAGTATCTGTTATCTCGTAGGAACAAGTGCTTTCTCTATCTGTGCTTAAATCTTGTGGGTTCTCTTGATTTTGCCTTTATTAAATAAATAAATATTCACCATCTAAAAAAAAAAAAAAAATTAATCTTCAAGTTGAGATTTCTCGTTCTGTAATGTTTATGATTCATGGTGCTATTTTAATGTCGTGTTTGAATCATGGATTTGAATTTTTTGTTTGTTTGTTTGTTTGTTTGTTTGTTTTTAAATCTCTATTGGAATTCATAATCCTAACACTGTGTTAATGGTTAAACTTGGAACTATTCAAAACCCTAACAAATGCTATAAGCCTTTTTTGTTAGTTTTTATGCTAAATTCTTATCCCGTACACCTAGCATCGTGCATTGCATCAATTTTAATCATGATCACTCAGACCTGAAATGGGTTCATCGTGCTCTGTCTCTGTTCTCTGTGTTCCTTTATATATGCATACGTATGTATAGTATTTGTAACCACACATACAATCTTTCTATTATTTACCCTCTAGTATAACTGTGTGGTTTTTTAGGTCAGAAAGATGATTTGCATGCTCAATTGTGGCATGCCTGTGCGGGACCTCTGGTTAATGTCCCACGCGCTGGGGATAAGGTGTTCTACTTCCCTCAAGGTCACATAGAACAGGTTTTCTTCTTCTCTACACCTAATTCAACCCTTTCATTAATGTAATTTCAGTTCATTTAGCAAAAAACAACGCATAATCTAATCCCGGGTTTAAATGTTCTAACTGAATTTTGTTGGTCATACTTAAATACGCAATTAAGACAAAAGTGAAATTTAAAAGGATTCGTCAACTGCATGCAGTTAGGCCTCGTTTGGGATGCTTCTGTTTTAGCCAATTAGTCAAAAAGTTATTAAATTAGCCAATTAGCCAATTAGTCATACCAAAAAGTCAACAATTACGGCTTCTCTCTACTTTTTACACAGCTTTTCGTAATTAGCCAAAAAGTCATCCCAAACATACAAATTTTTTTTACCTACCTTTTTAGTCAATTAGCCAAAAAGTTACTAAATTAGTCTGTTCCCAAACGTGGCCTTAGTTAAAGTCATTAATTTGACGCACTCCTGTGAAATGAAATGTAAATAAATATTTTGATGGAACTGCATAATCTCATCCCGGTTTTAAATGTGCTAATTGAATTTTGTCGATCATACTTAACTCCGCAATTAAGACAAAAGTGAAATTTAAAAGGATTCATCAATTGCAGTTAGTTAAAGTCAGTAATTTGACGCACTCATGTGAAATGATATGTAAATAAATATTTCTATGAAACTGCCTTGTATGCGTCATCAAACATCAAATGTGCTTGCTTAATTAAATTTAAGTGAAGTAATTATGTTGTTTTGTGATATTAACCGTATATTACTATTTGAATTTTGGTGTAGGTTGAGGCATATTCAAACCAAGATGGTAAAGTGGAGATGCCAATCTATGATTTACCTTCTAAGATTCTCTGCAAGGTTGTTTACGTTCAGTTAAAGGTATATTGCCTCTTGATGTCCTATTTTTAGCATTTTGAATGGCATTATGGCATATTATGTAGGGCTTTGTAGATTTTCTGTGCAAGTATTTTCTGGATGGTACTCGGCTTATTTATTCTAGTTTTGCAGGCTGAACCTTACACCGATGAGGTGTTTGCACAGATTACTTTGCTTCCAGAGGTATTAGTTGGCTAATGAGATTTAAATTTAATTAAACATATTACACATGTTTACTTTTCTATATCACTTTGTTCATCGAGTGTTTAGGAAAAATGTGAACATATTTTTTATTTATTTATTTTTGGCCAAATTACATATACCTCTCTCGAGGTTTAGCTAAATTACAGATACCCCTGAGGTTTCGAAAATTACAGATACCCCCTAAGGTTTATATTTTCATAACAAATTGTCCCCTGAGATTTATATTTTCATAATAATTTGCCCCCTAATTTGTTATGCAAATATAACCTTCAGGGGGTATCTGTAATTTTGCTAAACCTCAAGGGGGTATATGTAATTTGCCCTTTATTTTTTAATCTTCATAGTCTTTGGAAAAATATCTAAACATAAAAAATTTAACATTCTAATGCTTTTAAAATGAGTCTACGATTTATTTAATTGCTTTCTGACGAGAACTGTAATTGTTGAATGAGGTCATTTCGTAATACTAAATACGTTTTAATTTCTGGGAGTATCAATATGATTGCCGCTCGTGACAATTGGGCAATCAAATTCTTCAAGGAACCAAACAGATTGATTGATCTTTTTTTGGTTGTGGTTTTCAAATGCTCAATTCAATACATTTGCTTGTTGAATATGGTTAGAACTCTTAATCTTTGATTCCACAGGGTCCAAGTCCAGAGCATAGAACTTCTCAATGTCTGCATCAGAAAATTAATGCATGCTCTTTTAGAAAGAGACTTACGCCATCAGATCAAAGCACACATGGTGGATTCTCGGTCCCTAAGCGATACGCTGATGAATGCTTTCCTCCTTTGGTTGGTATCTTTATAACAATTTGTGCAGATGAATCATGTTCCTTCTTGCTTATGGCTTTACTGTCTGCTGTTGCAGGACATGTCTCAGGAACCACCTACACAGGAACTGGTGGCAAAGGACTTGCATGGTTCAGAATGGCGATTCCGCCATATATATCGCGGTATTCTCAGTTTAAATTTGAAAGTGTTTATTTATTTGATGAATGCAGTTTATTTTGCACGCTTTATGCTCTATTTGGTTCACTAGAATAAGATAGAACGGAATGGAATCATCATTCCTTTACAATGGTGAATGAAAATGTATTTTTATTAGTTTTTCAGTCAGCATACATGGGATAGATAATTTGATGAAATAATCATTCCATTCCACTGCATTCTAGTGAACCAAACACTACCTCACAACATTAGAAAGTACAAAAACCATAAACTATCAATAGTTCATTGTGTTGTGTGGGACAAACAGAGTTAGTGTTTGGGCATTCCATGTAAATCAGAAGGTAGTATTTTGACCTAGCTATTGATTTTAGCAGATGTATCTAAATGCTTTAATAGAACACAATGGATTCAATCAAATCCCATATAAAACCAAATGGACTGATTTGATTTCTATACAATCTGCAAACTGTCCATAATTGTCTTCTTCTTTTTTTGGGTTGTAACACTCCACTAAGGTACTTAATTTTACAGTTATCTTCTTTCATCTCCCGCAGGTTTTTTAGCTTGGTAGAGAATTTAATAATTTGTTGGCACTTTTTACTTTTTAGTCTCTAATTGTATTAAATCCACATTTGATTCAGCTTCTTCTATTATTATTTTTTATTTGTACTGTAAATATAGGGCATCCAAAGCGACACTTGCTTAGTAGTGGTTGGAGTACATTTGTTAGTGCAAAGAAGCTTGTTGTTGGTGATGCTTGTATATTCTTGAGGTTCTCTCTCTCTCTCTCTCTCTCTCTCTCTCACACACACACACACACACACACACACGCTAGATCCTATTTCCCATAGCTTCTTTAAGCTAATGTGGGAATTAGTCTTGCTGGATTTAATAAAATTGAGTCCTATTTGTGCTATCTTCTAATATAAAGTTTTGCAACCTATATTCATTTAGATGGGGTTCTTTATTTCTTCTTTTTAATTTTTAGTAAAGGGTTTCATAGCAGTTGATGACTCAGTAGTAATAGTTATGATATGATTTCTTTTCTTTTCTTTTTTTTATAGAGGGGAAAATGGAGAACTTTATGTGGGGGTCCGTCGTGCAACAAAACCACAAATCAGTATACCAGCATCTGTCATATCTGGTGTCAGCATGCAACATGGCATACTCGCAAGTGCCTTCCATGCCGTTTCTACTGGAACCATGTTTACTGTGTATTACCGTCCTTGGTAAGCTAGTACTCTGTTATGGATATGAAGTCTATTGCATTTCATTGGGCATATAGACGTTATCAATATCTAAAGTTTATGTGTGCATCTTCTGTAGGACAAGTCCTGCTGAATTTATAATCCCTTATGATCGATACATGAAGTCAGCTGAAAATGACTATTCAATTGGAACAAGATTCAGCATGCAGTTTGATGGTGAAGAATGTCCTGAACAAAAGTGCTCCATGTAAGTTTTTGTGGGTATTTGTCTTTCACAATAATATAATCTATCTGCAATTCTCATTTTCCGGAGTTGTGGAAAGATATTAATATCATTTCAATATTTTGGAATGATGACTAAATGAACTATCTAGCATGCTTTGATTGGTTAGCGTTACAATGGCAATATAACAAAAAGTCATAGCAGATGATATCTGCCCCACTGGAACACATTTCTTGTCTATTCTTCTTTTTATCTGAATTTATGTTTATTAATCAGATTTGCAGGGACTGTAGTTGGCATTAATAATATTGATTGCATCAGGTGGCCTGGTTCGGAGTGGAGATGTCTGAAGGTAAATGCATTCACGATGCTCTTTAACATTCCAGAAACATATTACTGGTAGATACACATGTATGGATTTGTTTATATTCTTCTTTATTAGGTGCAATGGGATGCTCCATCAAAGAAAATTGTTCGTCCTCAAAGGATTTCTCATTGGAACATTGAACCGGAAGAGGTCAAGAAGAAGTGCTCTTCCATTCTTACTGATCGAAAGAGGGAACGCCCTTTGGATCCATCAACTCCTGGGTTTACTGTTTTAGTCAGTGAAGGTAAGTAATATTCATATTGTTTACTCTGGGCTAAAATTTCAATTTGTAAGAGCTTTTGTCAAAAAAATGAGCTTTATTTGTGACAAAAGAAAGTTAATGGTAACTCAATGCTTTATAGTTTATTGCCATACTCTGCTATGCTACTGATCCAAAAAAAAAAATTCTGCTATTCCCAAGGCTTATCTAAGGGTTCAGTTGAGCATCCACCAAAAAGACAGTTAGAGGTCTTGCAAGGTCAAGAAAACAGAGCCATAGATGCTCATGAATTCGGTGCACTCAGGCAACCACTGTCATCGCATTTAATTCCCCCACCAAATCCTGATTGGGGTCACCCGCAAATTGGATTGGAGAATCAGCCGCACTTTCTGATTGGAGATGCTCATGAATTCAGTGCACTCAGGCAACCACTGTTATCACATTTAATTCCCAAACTAAATCCTGATTGGGGCCACCCGCAAATTGGATTGGAGAATCAGCCGCACTTTCTGATTGGAGAATCAGCCGACTACTGGTCTCCAACGTTTACTTCCTCTGGAGCCCATGACAGTGTTGAAGTAAGCAGAAGCTCGTCTTTCCCAAAATTCAACTCAACTAGTTCTGTCTCTGTAGACTGTAAGGCTCCTGAAGAGTACAAGATTGAAGCTCCACTGAGCCAACCAAATGGCAACGCCAAATGCATGCTTTTTGGAGTCAATATATTTAGTAGTCCTCTGGAGCTCCCTTCACGACAAGTTGTCTCTTGTAGTGATCTTCATAGTGTCTGTCCTGCTCTTCCAGTGGTATCCCACTCAAGCATTTCTGAAACTGACCAGGTCTCAGAGACATCTAAGAGTGTTTATGGCAACCTTTCAGAGAAACAATGCAAGAACTGCCGTTCCATCACTAGCCGGAGTTGCACAAAGGTAGTTGCTCTTTAATCCATTCCAGATGTATTTGAGAACTACACTTTTAGGAAGAAGTCCTGCTGATTTAAACTGTTTCATTGACTTTCTTGGTAAAGTTTTCTGATCAGGTTTAACCTCGTTTTCTTTAGAAAGATAAATAACTTACGCAACCAAAATCTTTCTTAAAACCCATTTCCCCAAAATGTCCTACTTGCACATAATGTGGTTGGATTGACTAATGTGAAAGAGATTTTGAGATATTGTAGAATTTTTTCGCCTTCCAGGTACTGAAGTATGGAACTGCTCTTGGAAGATCAGTTCAACTAGCTCGTTTTGATGACTACGATGAGCTCATTCGTGAGCTTGACCAGATGTTCGACTTCAAAGGGTCGTTAATTGATGGGAGCAATGGCTGGCATGTAACCTACACAGATGGTAAAGGGAACATGATGCTGATTGGAGATTACCCATGGCTGTTACGTACCAAATCCCACTTAGCTGCTTTAAACTACTACTTTTAAGGCAATGCTTCGTTGTTAGAGCTGCCATTGTTCTATTGTACTAATTCTTGACATTGTTATGGATGCAGGGAATTCCGGGTCATGGTGCAGAAGATGTTCATTTGTCCAAAGGAAGATGTTGATAAGTTGGATCCAAGTCCACCAAACCCAACACCATTATAATTCGTACTTGTTAGGGTTACTCCCATCTTTGTGTCTAATATAAACTATATGTTTTTTGAGGAAAATTAAGTTTTTTGTATGCTGATCGCACTTACCTGAAAATTTTTATGATCAATTTCAATTTTAACAAGCTTGGAAGCAGCAGTAAGGATTGAATAAAATGGCATGTTTTTTTAGTGCATGGGTGTAAAGCTTTTGATGCATTCTCGCCTTGATCTATTCTATGACGCATACATTCTGCCTAATTCTTTATTTACATGTTAACTGCTATGTAACTTTTTTGGTCTTTTCTCCTCATATGATTGATGAACTTCGAACAACTTAATGTTGCCTCTGAGGAGGGAAAAAGAAAAGGGATATTTAGGATCATACTTGGTGTTTGGCATTGGAACGAAATTTTTGCATTTGAATCAGAATGATTTAGGTTTGTATAAGTTGGTGATGGTAAGTTGGGGAAGAGGTAAACCAGAAATTCATGATTAGTAAACTGTGAAATGTTATATCTGTACCGAAATATGTGGTTCTAACAGACTGAAATGGCATGAATATGGTGAATGGACTTGGAATATGGCAATGTTGATTGATTATGGGCATATTTATAGTGGCCTTTGATGTGGTGGAATGGTGTATCAGCAAATTTAACACGACTATCCCGTTTTAGTTCTTGTTGGTGTCACTGTTTGTGTTTGTGTTGCTGCTGCTATTGCTTTTGATGGAATGTTTATAATTTACTGACTATTTTGGATTTCATGCTGAGCTGAGTCCTTGTGGGCAGATCTTGAGTCTTGGTTGATTTGTTCTACATCTGCCTGATAAATAAATCATTAAACATACAATGTTACCAGATTGGGCAATTCTCATGCAATTTTTGGATTTATACTGGATGTTCAATGTTCAAACAGGGTTGTAAGATTGCAGATGTTTCAAGTTGTTATAGCAAATGATAGTAAATGTTTTACATCTACAAAAGTTGCTACTTCTGCTAAAAATTTCAAGGGGACCTGATAATTCTTTTAACATCCGTAAGTTGACTCTAATTGGGTAGGAAAATCCAATGTTGGCTGCTTTTTTTTTTTTTTCCAATGTTAAGGAAACAACTCTAGGTCTGTTGGCAACTTCCATTTTTTATTGATATTTTGATTTTTTTTATGAGATAAAGAAGTTAGTGCATTTGGAATGATTTTTTTAATTGAATATGTAGTTGTGAGAGAAAAAAAAAATAATTGATTGATGTGTATAATGTGATTTTTTAATTTTTTTAATGATTTTTTGACTTTTTAATCCAAAAGTTGGTTGTCAAACGGTACCTTAATATTTATTCGTAATTAATAATTACTCAAACAATGCACTCACAAAAAAAAAAAAAAAAAAATTTATCAGAATTTACAAGTTGTGGACTAAATTTTGAATATTTTTTAAATATACTAAGTATAACTTTATATATATATATATATATTTTATCTAGAAGTTTAACTTTATCATAAATTCAAATTACTTTTCTTGAAAAATAACATCTTCATTTTATTTTGATAGTTAACTAGCCTATCACCCGTGCTATGCGCGGGATAATTATAGATATTTATATTTGTTTTCATTTTTTTTAATATATAAATTAAATACATGGAGTTTGAAATAATTTAAAAGTGTTTATTTATTTATTTAAGAGGTATTTACACAATAATTACATGGGTCTCTTGGGGATGCAAAAAGTAAGGAAATTAGGATTTCATTTATTGCGTTATTCATTTAATAAGTATAATTATTATAAATTAAGTGTTTATTGTAATCAATAGTATAATTATTACAATCTTTGAACCAATCACCAATTTTTTAATATATAAATCAAATATATGGAGTTTGACCAAGGAGTTTGAAATAATTTAATAAGTGTTTATTTATTTATTTAAGAGGCATTTACACAATAATTACATGGGTCTCTTGGGGATGCAAAAAGTAAGGAAATTAGGATTTCATTTATTGCGTTATTCATTTAATAAGTATAATTATTATAAATTAAGTGTTTATTGTAATCAATAGTGTAATTATTACAATCTTTGAACCAATCACCAATCACCAAGTCAATTTTTTTTTTTTTAAATATTAAAAAATCAGGAAATTAGGATTGCCATGTTGGAGCTTCCACAAGCCTTGGGTTTTAAAAGACCCTTTTCCTTAATATATAGATATAGATATAGATAGATAATATATAATACATATATATATATAGATTATAAGATGAGAGAAATAAAGTGCTATCTTATTATAATGGAGGATATCTTATAAAAAAAAAATGTAGACATGAATGCCCTCCTACTTTATTGTGTTTACAATTATCTATATATGTGAATTGTGATTTTTAAATATATATTTTTTAAAATGTCTTGTTTTTTTCCTTTTTTATATTATATTAAAGTTTAATATTTTGATAATAATCATATGTGCTGGACTTTTTAAGGAATTAAATGTCTATTTTTATTATATTATATTAAAGTTATCAAAAAATTTAAAAATTAGGATTAGGAGATTGGAGCTCCCACAGGCTTTGGGGTTAAAAACTCCTTTTGCTTAATAAAAAAATACATAATTATATTATTAAATCATAATTCAAATTTAGATGTTATATCTTTTGGAGATCTATAACTAAATTCTAATCTTTTTTATTTTTTATTTTTGTGTGTAACCATAATTTATGGGAGAAATTGAAAAGGATGTTGCAATAATTATGAGAGAAGTCAAAAGGGATTGTGGGTTGTGAAAAGTCAATAAATGCTGAGGTTGGGTTGGGAGAAGTCAATAAATGCTGAGATTTTTTTTTTTAATCAAAAAATTAGAAAATTAAGATTAGGAGATTGGAGCTCCCACAGGTCTTGGAGTTAAAAATTCCCTTTTACTTAATATATAGTATATAGATAGATAGATTACCGAACACCCGCGCAAGGTTGGTTGGTTCCTTCCTTGACGAGTCTTGGTTACACGAAACGACGCCGCTTCTATAACGTCATCGTTTTCGGGGGATATACATGGTAGATATGGTATCCCACTCATCCAAAGCGATCCGGATTCAACCGAAGAAACCGTTACGCTTCTGCGAATCAAACAACCGAATTGGGGAAAAACAAAGTGGTTCGATTCGAGTTCAAAAAACTGGAAATCAATGGCGTCCTTGTTGTTCATTGCTCCATCTATAACTGTTCCAAACTGTAATCTTTGTTCAAAGATCCATGGTAGTAGCTTCAGAGTAATTGCTAATCCTACCCTTAATTTTCTTTCTGTCTCTTCTCGACCCGAAGATCATCTTCACTTCGCCTCAATCCATAGATATCAATCGTATTCGAGCAATGAAGAAGAAGAAGAAGAAGAATCGCAGGAAGGCCTGGTTCAAGACCTTAGGGTTCCCGAGCATTGGCTCGACCCTTCCAAAGCCCTAGAGGTAATCGACTTTTGATTTACATAAACTTGGGTTTTGATCAGCTATATTGTTTGTTTATGGTTAATTAATTTACTTTAATTGGTGTTTGTTAATTATTTCTTGCTTATCTTCTTCTCTTCTCTGTCTTTAATTGGTATAGTTGGAGTTACTAATGAAAAGAAAAGATTTTTACTATTGTTGGAAAATTTTAACTTACATATTTCATTCACATTTTTTCGTTCTCTTTCTAAATTCTTACCTAAATCTATGAAACCCAAATCCGTATGGAAAGAGAATGTGAAAATGTGAATGAAATATAAATTAAAATTTTATTTTTTCATTTTTTCTTTCTATTTTCAAATCGCTATCCAAATCAATGATTCAAATACAATGTTAGAGTTATTACATTTATGTTGTTGGTTGGTTCCTTCTAAGTAAGGAGTTAATCGTGGGGGAATCTGTTATTAGTTTAGTTGATTTTATTTTATTTTTTTTCTTTCTTTCTTGTTTTTATAAGTTGTTTGATATATGTGGAAGGATGGAAGCAAATCCTCATTATATGGAATCTTGAACAATTAAAAGAAAGATTCTAGTAGGAGGTGCTATTCCACATTAATTTCATTTGGTTGAGTTTCTTAAGAGGTGCAATTCCACATCGGTTTCATTTTACTTTTGTAAGAGGATGATTTGTGAAGGATGATTGAGTTTCTTAATCAAAGCAACCTTCACTACCACCGTTCATGAGCAATTTCTGGCTACGGGCCTAAGATCAAACATTGCAACCAAAGGAAAATTCATGTGCATCGAACTAGGAGTTGTACCACATGGCATAAAAATGTCAGACTATTGGAGATGTGACTAAAATGCTTATAGTCTGATCTCTCATTTGGCCTGTGCTCTTATATAACATTCCTTCCATCTTTCCCATCCAGGTCATACTAACTTATGCCTTTAACTAACTTGAGCAAGCAATCTTTGAATTTGGAGGTGAACATGTGACTTGGTTTGAAGCTTCGCCATACTTTCTTCTTCTCTGTGTCCTTGTATGTGAAGAAATCAGTTTCCATAGCAACTCTATTACCGTCTTATGCAGCGTGATCTATATTTGTGACATTACTGCAGGAATCAGAGTGGCTAAGGATAACTCTCCACAAATGGTTGGATGACGAGTACTGTCCAGAGCCAACTAATGTGGACATCAGCTGTGTTGCTGCCCGCTCATACTACAAATCTTTGGTGGAGAGACAAACTGACCTGGGTGAGATTCTATTAAAGATGGCTAGAGAATTGGAATCTATTTCCTATCAGGAAAGCTTTCATGGAGCTTTCTCATCAGCAAATGCAGCAGTAAATCTAATCATCCAACGGATAGAGCAGGACTAGCGGCTTGACCATTCACAATGTTTGAAATCTGCTCCCTGCTCTTTTATTCTTGTTTAGAGTTTCTTTTTGTAATTTGCCTCCATATCATATGATAATTCAAGTATTGCTGTTCTATTGAAGGGCATTTACTAATTTAGCTGTTAGTGTATATATTAGCTGTAAAATACCAACTAGCTTTAATAATGTTGTCTCCTTAGTGCATGCTTTCCTGTTTCTTCTTTCGGCCACCTTTGGCCCCTTTGTAACACTCTCTCCTTATAGAAGAGTTATCTGAACATTGTAATATACTCATTCAATACAAGAATAATACACAATTTATTCTCTCACCGGCGGGCTGCCGGCCGGCAACTTTGCCTTTGCTGCCGCTGGAATTTTCTACACATACCTTCACTCCACTGCATCTTTTAATCTCTCTCAAAACCCAGAAGATTCTGAAATTGAATATTGAATTTTCTGGGGAATCTCCAAGAAAATCTTCATTTCAGATCTCTGCTCACTGAACCCAGAACAGAGTTTGACGATATCCTTTCATATTTTTCTGGGTTTTCTTTCAATGGCACCAACACCTTCAGCCAAATCAACTCAAATGGCTCATACATCTTTTTCCAAAATCAAATCAAACCCAGTTAAAGACAACCCAATCGGGTTCGGATCCTGATCCGTTACAATATTGGTGCTACCACTGCAACAAACGGGACTCCATCGAAACCCTACCCGACCTCCCCGACGTGGTCTGTCACAAGTGCAAGAACGACTTCGTCGAGTCCATCGCCGCCGTAAACCCCTCCCCTCCGCCGTCCCGACCCTCCGATTTCGTCTTGGGACCCTACTTCGGCTCCTAGCTCCTCCAAGTCCTCCTTCAACGTGCGATGCACTTCATTCCTTGCCTCCACAACTTGGTCTCTGTCATTGCTATCCACCACAACAATGCGACCCTGTGTGTTCTGGAAATAGTGCCTCCACAATGGCCGAATCTTGTCCTAGCCACCAACATCCCACAATCTCTCCAAGCTTCTAGCTTTCCCAACACAGAATGCCTCGATTGCAAAGCTACGAACCATTTGCTACCGAGTGCTTGATCACAGACACATCTCCCTTTGTTTCTCTTGCGCTGTACCCACCCAAGAAGGAGCCTTCGATGGCTTTGGAGGTGCCATAGTCTTTGCCTGAACAGCACTCTCTGAAATCTAACGATCGCGCTAGGTAGCTCGAAAATGGGGAGCCCGAATAGCTCGATTTTTTTTTTTCTTCTTTTTCCTTCTTCATTCTTTCTCTTCTTCAGTCCTCTTTCTCAACATTTTTTTTTTTTTTTTTTTTGCAGAAGAAGAACGAAGAGGAGGAAGGAGGGAAGAGGAGGAGGAGGACTGGAGGGGGCATATTATTCGGGAGAGGAGGAGTTGGAGGCGGGGCGACGGCTGTCGGAGGCTGCAGTGGGGCTGGACAGGGCGACGATCGGCGGATCGGCAGCTGGGCAGGTCGACCATCCTCCTCTTTCTCTTCTCCTCTCTTCTTCCTCTCTTCTCTCCCTCTTCCCTCTTTCTCTTTTCTCCTTTCTCTCTGTCTGTCTTCGAATTCGAGCCATTTTTGAGCCACAAATTCGAGCTACCAATCTTTTTCCGAAATCTAATTCATTTTATTATTATTATTATGACCACATTCAGAACCCATGACCAACCCCATGTGCTCTTTTTTTTTCTTTAGGGATTGTTTAGAATGACTTAAATAAGTGTATTTTTTATCTTTTTATAAAAAGATGTGTAGAAAAGTAAAGTGATAATGTGATGAAAAAAAGATAAAAAGATGGATTATTTTTGGATTGCCAAACTTGGTCTTAGTGATACTAGAGACTTCTAATTTAGAAGTTCTAAACACACCTCTAATGAAGTGATAAAAAAAAAACACAAGAACAAAAACAAAAAAACAAATAGACACATCACTGACAGTGGCAGTGGGTGGGACCCATTACCACACCTCTAATTAGAAGTCCCAAGTATTTCTCTTTTCTCTTTTAAACCACCTTTTGACCTATTATTATTTTTTTTTTTTCAACCCACAGATTCCGAAACCAGCAGTCTGATCCCACTACCTCCAACTTTATTTATTTTTTCTTATCTTTCTTTTTTCATTTCAAAAATAAAAAAAAATAAAAATAAAAAAAAACCATTATACACCAATTGATCTTACAAACTTGTTTTATTCACATCGGGGATCAACCCCAATCACAATTCTACACTAAAAAAGCAAACAAACAAACAACCACACACACAGGAGGGATTTTTTTTTCCTTTACTCTACCACCAGTCTCTTTCTCTTATTTTCATCTTGGCCAATCCTTAACGGCCCTGCCTCCGTGCTTCCCAAGCCACCGAGCGAGTTGACTCTCCGCTGTTCATCAAAAGCAGAGTACGGCGGCACTCTGAATCGGACTATGACGATGGCCTTCCATTTTAGCTCTTTGTTTTCTGCCTTCAGTGCGCAAGTCTCTGCTTGCGCATCCTTGTACATGTGTTGCAGCAAAGAGAGTTGGGCATTTAACTGTTGTACCTCACTTGTCCTATTCTGCAGCCGGTGAGACAAGTTAGTGACCACAGTCATGGTCTCCACGCATGACTTCAGCGTATAGTGGTTGGCCTCAATGTCAGATTGAGCTGCCATTATTTGCTTAACCGACAGCATAGGAAAGTTCAGAGGAATAAAAGCAGGGGCAGGGGCACTCTGTCCAGGGGTGCTTATCGGTTCATTCAAGTTTGGAAAGAGGGTAAGCGAACCACGAGAAGACGAGGCCATATTAGAGGATGCACAAGCAAGGGGAAGCAGAGTGGAAGAAAGGGATTGCAGAGTGATTTCAGATTGGTTCATCGCTTTGTTTTGCTCTGTTTCTCTATCCAACCTCAGTCTCGATTTAAAGAGAACGAAGAGACGAAGAAGACAGAGAGGACGCGAGACCTGAGGCAAACACGACGCTCTGTCGGTCACGTGAACCACGCCAGACACGACACTCGATGCCACAGTGTCCAGCGCGACTTTGTACAAAGGCGAAACATATATATATATATATATATATCTTTAGGCAGCCTATATACACGACCATACAGTGTATTCTACAATGGTCCGACACGATCTCACAATGTCTTCTATAGCGGTTCGACACGACCACACAATGTCTACTACACCAGTCTGACACGACCACACAGTGTCCTCTACAGCGGTTCGATACGACCACATAGTGTCTTCTACAACGGTCTGACACGACTATATAATGTCTCCTACACCGGTCTGACACGACCACATAGTATCCTCTACAACTGTTCGACACGACCACACAGTGTCTTCTACAGCGGTCCGATACAACCACATAGTGTCCTCTACAGCTGTTCGACACGACCACACAGTGTCTTCTACAACGGTGACGATCACACAGTGTCTACTACAATGTCTACTACAACGATCCGACACGACCACACAGTGTCTTCTACAACGGTTTGATACGACCACACAGTGTCTTTTACAACGGTTTGACACGGCCATACAATGTCTTCTACAATGGTCTGACACAATCACACAGTGTCTTCTACAGCAGTTTAACACGACCATACAGTGTCTTTTACAATGGTCTGCCACAACCTCATGTCAATTTTAGAAGAGGAAAAATTAGGGTATGAGTGGTTTATCATACCCTTTTATATTAAATCATAAACATAAGTTAAGGCTTAAATAAAGGCCCATTACAGCAAATAAATAGACTAAATGAGAATATAATAGGAAAAATTCTAACACATTTTAACACTCCCCCTCAAGCAGGTGCGAAGATATCTCTCATGCCCAACTTGTCAAGAATGTCACGGAATGGTTTAATCCCTAATTCTTTGGTAAGAACATCAGCCAATTGATCCCCAGACCGCACGAAAGGCGTACATATAGTGCCACTAGTAAGCTTTTCCTTGATAAAATGCCGATCAATCTCCACATGCTTGGTCCGATCATGCTGAACCGGATTGTGGGCTATATTAATGGCAGTCTTATTGTCACAGTATAGCCTCATAGAATCTGTCTGATGAATCCCCAAATCCCGCAATAATAACCTAATCCATAAAACCTCACACACACCTTGAGCCATAACTCTGAATTTAGCCTCTGCACTAGATCGCGTAACAACATTTTGTTTATTGCTTCTCCAAGTAACTAGATTTCCTCCAACGAAGGTACAATAGTCAGAGGTGGATTTTCTATCAGTTACTGAGCCAGCCCAATTAGTATCTTTATATGCCTCCACATTGAGATGACTATGCTTTAAGAAATAAAAACCCTTTCCGGAGAAGATTTCAAGTACCTCAGAATCTGCATAACTGCCTCTAAGTGAGTTGCACGTGGAGCATGCATAAACTGACTAACCATACTCACTGCAATAGCAATATCAGGCTGCGAATGGGATAAGTAAATAAGCTTACCCACTAGTCTCTGGTAACTCCCCCTGTCTACAGGCTCACCTCCTTGATTTTCACTAAGCTTTAGTCCAAGCTCTAGTTGTGTATCACATGCTTTACTTCCAAGCATTTCCGTTTCTGTTAGCAAATCAAGCACATACTTTCGTTGACATATGAAGATACCATCTTTGGACCGAGCAACCTCAATGCCTAGAAAGTACTTCAAGTTGCCTAAATTTTTGATTTCAAACTCATTAGCCAAATACTCCTTTAACTGAGGAACCTTCTCAACATCATCCCCTGTGAGTACAATATCATCTACATAGACAATGAGGGCTATCGTTTTACCGTGTGAGGAGTGTTTTACAAATAAAGTATGATCAGCTTAACTCTGTTTGAAACCATATCTCAGCATGGCCTGAGTAAACCTCTCAAACCAAGCCCTAGGAGACTACTTAAGGCCATAAAGTGACTTGCATAACCAGCACACATTTCCTGTGGTTTTAACATCCTGAAAGCCTGGGGGAATGTCCATGTACACTTCTTCTGCCAGATCTCCATGAAGGAAAGCATTTTTCACATCAAATTGATAGAGAGGCCAGTCAAGATTAGAGGCAATGGAGAGAAGGACTCTGACAGAATTCATCTTAGCAACCGATGCAAATGTCTCCTGGTAGTCTACTCCATAAGTCTGAGTAAAACCCTTGGCCACCAATCTAGCCTTGTAACGTTCAATTGAACCATCGGATTTGTGCTTTACAGTGTACACCCACTTACATCCAACAGATCGTTTGCCTTTAGGTAACTCAACCAATTCCCAAGTGCCATCTTTAGCAAGTGCTCTCATCTCCTCCATCATGACATGCTTCCACTCAGGAGTAGAAAGAGCATCCTAAAAATTGGAAGGAAGACTCACCGAAGAAACTTTAGACAGAAAAACCTTATAGGAAGAAGACAGATTAGTGTAGGAGACAAAATGAGAAATAGGAGGTTAAGTACACGACCTAACCCCCTTCCTTTTAGCAACGGGAACATCTAGATCAGAGAGAATTGAGTTACCTGGAGGTTCACCAGAAGGAGAGGATTCTGGACACTCATCAGAAGAAGAAGATAGCAATGAAGAATCCGAATTGGTCTCTTGTACCCAAGTAACTTTCTGTCCACCCTTGTCTCTGACATACACTTTGACATCTTTCATTGCAGATGGAAAGTCAACATTCTCAGATGGAGAGTCAACATTCTCAATAGTTGGGTCATCAGTATCAGTAATAGGTGATGGTAGTGATACATGAGTCTCTTCACACCAAGGCTCCCCTTAAAGAGATGACGGGGACACCGGGGATGAGAGAAAGTAGGACTGAGATTCAAAGAAAGACACATCCATAGAGACAAACCATTTACGAGAGGGGGGATGATAACAGTTGTAGCCTTTTTGAGTGGCGGAGTAACCCAGGAAGACACACCGAAGAGACCGAGGATCCAACTTACTACGGGTAGGAGAATGGTTATAAACAAAGCACACACACCCAAAGGTTTTGGGAGGAATGGAGAAGGCAGCAGAAGCTTGGAAGCTGAACAAAACCTGAAGAGGAGTTTGTTTATGAAGAACCTAGATAGGAAGCCGATTGATGAGGAAAGCAGCAATGAGAACCACTTCTCCCCAATAGGATCGAGGAATGCGCATTTCAAAGGATAAACCACGCACAATATCAAGAAGATGCCGGTTTTTACGCTCGGCAACACCATTATGTTAAGGGGTATTGGTACAAGAAGTTTGATGAATACTACCATGAGTAGCAAAATAGCTAGCAAGTCCAGAATCAATATATTCCCCCCCATTATTAGAACGTAGAATTTTGACAATTGCCCCAAATTGAGTGCAAAGCATTTTATAAAAATTTTGAAACACAGAAAACACCTCACATTTGTCCTTCATAAGATACACCCAGGTGGTCCTAGAACAATTATCAATAAATGTGACAAACCATCTTTGACCCTTTAAAGACACAAAACAAGAGAGACTCCATACATCATAATGAATCAAAGAAAAAAGAACTAAATTTTTATTAATAGAAGGAGCAAAAGAAGCTCTGTGTTGTTTGCCAAGTTGACACGATTCACAATGAAACTCAGAAACATTATTTTTTGAAAAAACAGAGGGAAAAAGATGCTTAAGTAACAAAAAAGATGGATGCCCAAGACGGCGGTGCCACAGCCAGATGTTTTCCTTCGTAGATGGAAACTGAATGGATGAGTGAGCCAGCTTGTTAGCTTGATCCAAGATATATAGACCATTCTCGTGTCTACCACTGCCAATCATCTTCCTTGTGATAAGATCTTGAAACAGACAATGATCAGGAAAAAAGGTCACACTACAATTTAAGTCCCGAGTAATACGACTCAAAGACAGGACAGAAGATAAAGGAAGAGAAACAGTGGCATGAATTAAACCTTTCCCAGACACAGAAAAAATGGTACCATCAGCAATACGAACTTTATCTTGCCCTGAAGAAGGGGTATACGCAGAGAACAAATCAGAAGAACCAGACATGTGGTCGGAAGCACCAGAACATCCAAGGTAACGTTTGATGAGAGAAGAAAGCACTTGTAGAAAAAGCTAAGTTACCTAACTAGGCAATATTTCCTAAAGATGAACTAGAGGCCCGACGGTCTAGCAAGTGGCGAAGAGCAACCTCCAACTCAGAAGTAGAAAACCCTACGATGTCCACAGATGAATCAACTAGAGCTGTGGACTGTGGCTCAACTATGTCAGAATGATGGGCTCGGGCATTGGGCCCACGGCCTCGAGACTGTCCGGAGCGATCCCCTCGAGAACCAGAATGGTCTCCACGACCTCCAGATGGTTGCCCATGCAATTTCCAACAAGTCTCACGGGTGTGGTAAGGGCGACAACAAAAATCACATAAGAGAATATCCTTTTCAAAAGAAGGACGAGAACTATAATCCCTATCTCAAGAGGGGGCAGAAACTAGGGCAGATCGATCAGAAGAGGCAGCCGAAAGTATAGCAGAACGACGACTCTCCTCATTTTGCACATAAGCAAACGCTTCTTGGAGAGAAGTAAGCGCATCCATACCAAGCACATGACTCCGAACAGGATCAAACTCCACATCCAAACCTTCAAAAAACTTGAAGACCTACACTTGTTCAACAAATTTCCGGTAACCAGCAGAATCTGTGGGACAGACAGGCTTGTAGTCCTGAAAATGATCAAGGCGCTTCCACCCATTGCTAAGGAAAGTAAAATATTGGAGAATAGTCATCTCACCCTGAACGGACTGGTCAATAGAGCGTCGTAACTCAAAAGTCTTTGAGAAATTACCTTTGCGGGAATACGTAGTGGCCACAGCCTCCCAAATATCCTGTGTTATGTCCATAGACAAGTATCCCTCACCGATCTCCGGAACCATAGAGTGTATCAACCAACCCATGATAAGAGAATTGGTAATCTCCCACTGATCATAACCTGTATTAGTGTACTGGGAGCCTGAACACGCCCATCAACATATCCCATCTTCTCTTTGCTCTTCAAAAATATAGTCAAACTCTACGACCACGTTAGATTGTTTTGACCATTAAAGAGAGAGGTAGTGATTTTCTGGCCAGGGTGGAGAGAACCGGTCATCGAAGTAGTCAAAACAGGACTCGTGCCCTGTGTAGGCTGCGAAGTAGTAGACTCACTAGTCAATTCGGCCATAAAGACGTCGCGACGGAACCATCACAAACACACCCAAAGTGAATCACAAACCCAAAAGATGGGAGAATATAATAAGAAATTTAAAAATAAATTTAAGAGAACATTTTATTTATTTTTTTGTTTAAGGAGACCGTCAGAGAGAGATTATGAAGAGAAGAAGACAAACACAGAGAGACTTACATATCACGAAGACAAAGAGAGAAGACAGACAGAGAGAGACTTACATATTACGAAGACAAAGAGAGAGAAGAAGACGAAAGAGTTACATGTAGAGATCAAAAGAGAGATGTCGACGAAGACAGACCATAGGGTTGGAGCAGGAAGGTTTCGACGAGCCCTAGGGGTTGCACCTGTGCCTTCGACTGGAGTTGGGACTCCGACTGGGACTGTCGGAACCCTAGGTGCCTTCGATTGGGGCTGTCGGAGCCCTTGGTGGCTTTGCCTGGGGCTTGCGGGTTGAGGTGGTGGTGCTATGGCTTCGCCTGGGGCTTTCGGGCTTTTGGTGGTGGTGCTGTGTTAATGCTGTGGTGGTACGGCTATTTTAGTTTTTTTTTTTTTTCCTTCTAGTTTTGCTCTGATACCATGTCAATTTTAGAGGAGGAAAAATTAGGGTATGAGTGGTTTATCATACCTTTTTATATTAAATCATAAATATAAGTTAAGGCCTAAATAAAGGCCCATTACAGCAAATAAAGAGACTAAATGACGGTTTGGCACAACCATACAGTGTCTCCTATTTTATTTTTATGTTTTAGTTTATTTTCACGTTTTGTTACTATCTCCAAACTCATGTTGGTTGGTACCTATCCTCCTTAAGTTTGAGAGGGGCTGCTAGTGTATATATTAGCTGTAAAATACCAACTAGCTTTAATAATATTGTCTCCTTAGTGCATGCTTTCCTGTTTCTTCTTTCGGCCACCTTTGGCCCCTTTGTAACACTCTCTCCTCTATAAATGAGAGTTTTCTGAACATTGTAATATAGTCATTCAATACATGAATAATACACAATTTACTCTCTATACATTATTCTAACAAAATGCATGTACATTGTACAGTGTCTATTGAAATTCTAGCGAGGTTCATCAATATACTATGAAAATAGAGTTTTTGAATATTATCACCCGATACGCTGTGTTTGCTTATGCGATTTTCATAGTTGAATTGTAGCTGCTCATCATCACATTTCAATTAAAAATCACTTTCATCTTCTAAAATTCTGGCATACTAAGTCCTGTCTTTAGACAAGTGACTTTTTAGCATACGAAAAATGTGAGTTCAAGCTTATACAATTAATAATCTGCCAAATTCTAAAATATTCTCAGAAGCAATATTTTACACTTTCAATGCACCTGATCTGGTGCAGGAAGCCCCAATCTCTTCATTGATGTAAAACCCCCATCCACAACCAGATTATGGCCACTGACATACTTGGCATCATCGGACGCCAAGTAAACCGCAGCATTGGCTATGTCACCCGGTTCACAATATGTTCCCTGTAATTCACCGGAATTATGTATCATATCAATGAGCCGCTGATCATCGACCCCTGCAAAGAACTCCCTCAGTTCATCCATTACAAAGGATGTCGGAATAGCAAAAGGCGATATACAATTGACCCGAATGCCATGCCTGCACAACTCTGATGCAACAGACTTGACAATGCCTACTACAGTGAACTTGGAAATCGAGTAAGTGTGCTGTGATAGGCCACCCATTATTCCTGTAATACTTGCAGTGCAGAGAATTGAACCCGTTTTACGAGGGATCATCACTCGCGATGCGTGCTTCATCCCTGTGACAATGCCACGAACGTTGATTGCCATGACTCGGTCAAACTGGGCAAGGTCGAGATCAACTATGCTCAGGGGAGTATGGCATGCTATCCCGGCATTGTTGTACATGATGTCAAGTTGGCCGTGTGTCGAGACAGTGTAATCCACTGCTTTGGAGATGTCGGATTCTTTGCTGACATCGCAGGTGATGAAGGAGGCGTTTGGTCCGAGTTGTGTGGCAGTGTCTTGGCCAAGTTGGGGTTGGATGTCAGCAATCACGACTTTGGCACCGTTGTTAACAAACTTGGTGGCAGTTTCTTTTCCAATGCCGCTTGCTGCTCCAGTGATCAGCGCCACCTTACCTTCTAGTTTGCTGTGAGACAATTTTGATCTAAATCAGCATTTTTATACACAGAATACTTGCTCACATCAATCAACAAGTCTTTGGATACTAGGTTGTGCGACATAGGATCGTCTGTCAACAAATTCTTAACGTACTCTCTATCCTACAATCATATCTCAAAGATTGATTTTTTGAGATTCTTTCAACTAAAAATAAATAAATAAAACAATTTCTTTGTGAGAAAAATAATGAATAAAGTATATAGGTATTGTAACCGTTGTAGATAGACCATCACAACATTAATCAGCTGTAATTATTTTTATTTTTAATCACGTAAACAAATAGTCTACCAGCATGATGTTCTGAAAAAATTAGATAATGACAACTGGCGACAAGAACAGTGGACGATGCCAAATGACATAGAAAACCTAACATTAATTATTGGGAGTCGTTTGGCAGTAAAAATATAGTAGTACCCTACAAAGACTAGTAGACAATTCATTTATGGAGAGAGAGAGAGAGAGAGAGAGAAAGGTTTCAGGGCAAACCTGTCTCTCTGATTCTGGGTAGAGAATTGCCTGTTGAGAAAAGCTCTTGATATGGAGATGCTTCTTCTGCTGATTTAAATTAGATAGGTAGATAAATAACATAACAAGTCAAATTTTATCCAAAAATCAGATTTTTCCTTTTTGTTCATTTGGCAAGAGTAGATAAAGTTGGTGGCAAAATTACATAATTACCCTTAATGTTTATATTTTATGAGTTTGGGTTAAAAGTAATTTTTTAAGTTGGGTGAGGTTATTTTAGTCATTTTAGTGTAGTAAAAATTAACTTTTTACCAACTTCTCAAATCACTCTAAAAAATCTTGATTAAAAGCAAAAAAGTTGATTTTTACCATCTTCTCAAAATAGGCCTAAGACTAATCAGAATCAAATAAAGCATCTCCCTAACCCTAAGACCTTTAATTTGGGGCATTTTTGGGTATTGACAAGTGTGTCCCTCTCATAGTCACTAGGACCAAAGTCTTCAAAATTTTACCAATGATCAAAATTCACTTAAAATGTGCCCTCATAACAATTGCTTTCTGTTTTACAACAGTTTTAGGAGCAATTTGGGAACTCGGTAAAAAATCAATTTTTTGACTTTTTATCAAATTTTCTAAAAAAAGTCACTAAAAAAATTTTTAAAAAATCAAAAAATTAACTTTTTACCAACTTTTCGAAAATTGTGATTCTAACCAATCATAGCAAATCAAATCAGCAAAATGAATGGAATCTAATGCATATATATATCCTGATTTGATTGACTATAATTTGATCAAATCTAAGGTTATGATCTGGGACAACATAATTTTCACATTATGGGTAGCTGTAATTAACACACAACTAGAAGCTATACTTGGGCAAGGGGATTGAAGTGGTCATATTACACCACTCAGAAGCACCCTCGTCTTTTCAAGGAAGATCCACTTCTTAGTATATAATCAGCAAGAAAATAAAAAGACAAAAAGACAAACCTTAATCCAATCTTCAACCTCAACATACTTTCTGCAACGAAGATGTTTTATATATGTAGAGAGAGAAAGAGAGAGAGAGAGAGAGTGAGTGAGTGAGTGAGTGAGTGGAGATTTTTGGGACCCTGATTATAGAGAAATACAAACAAATGGCAATGAGGGAAAGAGAGAGTAAGATAAGATGTAATAATTGATAAAATCATACACGGAACGTGGCAAAAGATGCCCTTACTGTATGCACGATTGGACCTTTGCTCCGTAAGATAAGGCTTTAAATAATCGAAATTTTTATGCTGTATTTGATTGGAGATTTAGAAATTGATTGGAAATTTAGAAAAATAAAGTGAAAAGATAGGTGAAATGTGAATAAAATATATTTATATTTTATTTAGTTTCACATATATTTTTTCTTTTCTTTTTTAAATCTCTTTTCAAATCCTTTCATCAAATACAACATAAGAGGCAATAATGTCTCTGTATATTTTATGAGTGTTAAAAAAAATAATAAATAATTTCAACAATTTCTACTTGTATGGAGAAGCTAAAACAAAAGTAGAAATAAATTTGATATTATTAAAAAAAAAAAAATTGTTTCTAACATGGACAAAAGTAACTCCATTTGTCTGAGAGCCCTTGAAAATATTCAGTGTGTTTGGTTTGAGTTTTTTAGATTAAATTTTTTGAAAATTGATTTTTTTGGTTTTCGTGTTTTCTTTTTTTAGTGAATATTTTTAAAATTTTAAACATTTTTTTTACTATTTTAGATGCACCTTACTTAGATGTATCTAAAAAGTAAAAAATTTGTGAAAAAATATTTTAAAAAATTAATAAATACATAAAAATACAAAAAAATGTACTGAATTCTTATATATTTCTTGTATTTTTGGTATTTAGTGAATTTTTAAAAGATTTTTTTACAATTTTTTTACTTTTTAGGTGTATTTATGTTAGATGTGTCTAAAAAGTAAAAAAATTACTTAAAATATTAAAAAAATTCAATAAAACAAAAAAATATGGAAAATAAGATAATAAAATTTTTTGAAAAGTGTTTTTTGAAAAGTGAAAATAAATAAAACTTCCTAGTTGCAAAATATTTATATTTGGTAGGGTTTTAAAAATTAAAAATTAATTTGATAAAAAAATAAATACAAAAATAATATCAACTTAATTTTTCTTTTATAAATAATGTACTCAAAAGATATTAAAACTTTAACAGTTCAAATGTCCAAGCTAATTATAATAAACAAAACTGAACTTTCTAGTCCACTAATCATCATTCATCTACAAAATCATAATTCATTTATTTTCTCTCTAAGGCAAAAGCTAGAAGTCACTTTTCATATTAGCCAATGAAACTTTTTTCAAAATTTAAGGTATAAACTGCAACTTTTAATTTTAACAAGATTATAGTGACAAAGTGTCATTTTGAAAACATAGTAAAAAGTCACGTTTTTAGACATTTTGTTCAAAAACGTGGTTGTTAAAAACGCAACAAAATCTTTTTGGGAAGTGCCAAAAACGCAGTCCTAAAATTACAAATTAGGGCCTTTGAAAAAAAAAAATAAATAAATCTCTTATGTTGGGTAAGAGTATTTTGGTCATTTTAATTTAATTTGACACCATAAATAAATATTAAATTAAAAAACAAAAAGTCAGCTTTTTACCAACTTCTGAAAACAACCCAAAGTGTTATTCTATTAAAAACATAAATAAATATTAAATGCAATAGTCAATATTATATCATTAGCTAATATGAAATTTTTAATAATTAATGATACATTGTCACCAATATACTTAAATTAAATTTGTTTGAGAGATATAGTACTGAATTGTATTAATCATTCAATAAAATATTATATATTTTTGGATTTAACTAACCAAACTTTGTACGGGGTATGGAATACAAAATGAGAAATAAGACAACATGTTCGGACTACTATGTAAATTGTAAAATTTTGTCAATTAATTTCCATAAAATAATAGTGAGTCAATTCAACAAATAAAAGAATAAATAATTCTTTAATTTCCATAAACAGGGCTTGTTGCCCTGTTTTGTCTTTCTGTTTGTTTTGCTTTCATCTGTATCAAAAAAAAAAAAAAGAATAAATAATTCTAAAACTACCAATCATAAAAAGGATAAACCTATTTAATTCAGTTTGCCCAAACATGGCCTTTGTAATATATCGCAGCCTCTAATTTATCGTTTGTCATTCCAATACCACCGAAGCCAACCTAACACAGAGCAATGAAATTGCACCGAATAATACACAGAGCAACGCGTCCGAGTCAACTCTGTTTCTCAGCTCTCTCTGTGATCGCGACCAACACGCCTCGATTCCGTTGTTTCGATTTGACTCTGTAACTAAGTAATCCTTCTCTCCCGATACCAATCAATATATAGATCTGTATATATTTCAGTATCTGGTGAAAATTTGGGGTTCTGGTGTGGAATTAGGGTTTTTTTATTTGGTTGTGGAATTAGAACTTCCTGGATTGTATGGTGATCAAATATTTGTTCGAATCATCTCTCTTGTTGTTGTTGTTTAATCGGAAAAGTTTTGTGCCGTTTGTTTCCTGAGAAATATGGCTGCTGGAATGGATAATTGAGGTTTCAGTTCTGGGGATTGGCATCTAAAATTGTGAAATTTATGAATATATATATATATTAATGTGTGAATTATTCCCAAGCAGCTTAAAAAGCTTATAGTTTGTTTTTGTAGCTGCTTCTGTTAATTGACTATTGGAATAAACAGTGGTACATTTTGAGATAACTGCTTCAGTTAAAAAGCTTATGGTTTTACTGGTGTCAGTTTCTTGGAGCTTCCTTGCATAGGTTTTCTTTGTCAGTTATTGTCTTCAAAGTCCATGTGCATGGAACACTGTATTATTATGGAATATAAGATATAATGTGGTGTGGGCATGCATTTCTGTTTATTTAGGTGCTAAAAAGCTAGATATTATACTGGTTTTATGATTGCTGGTATTTCATTTATCTGACATAATTAGCAGAAAGAAGTATCAAGTAGGACAGTATAATTTTCTAATGATCAAAATGATGTTCTGACTTCTTAAAGTTCTATATTTTGTATTGTAGAGGCATGGAAGAAGTATCAAGTAGTTCTCAGAGTGTGGAGCTGCTAGAGCATAATGAAGGTAACATTGAGAATCAATTGGAGAAAACAAGCAATGTAGAAGAGAAAGTAGAGGATCCTAAGGTTGGCATGTTGTTTGATTCCATCGATGAGCTTGTGGAATTTTACAAATTGTATGGGAAGGCAAAGGGTTTTGGCGTGTCTATAAGAACCTCTAAAAAAGGAACCGATGGGAAGGTGAGGTATGTGACCGTTGCTTGTTGTCATACTGGAAAGCAAAGGATCAGATCAAGCAACCCCCTTAAGTTGAAACCACAATCAAAAACAGATTGCAAAGCTAAGCTTAGTGTAGTTCTATGCCCCGATGAAAAGTGGATGCTGAACTCCATGATACTTGATCATAACCATGAATTGAGTCCAGGAAAATCCCGGTTTTATAGATGCCACAGGGTTCCTCAATCATCTAGGAAAAGGAGGCTTGAATTGAGTGATAAAACCGGTATACTGAACAATAGTTTCAATTCATTTGGGGTTGATGCAGGAGAACATCAGAATTCGCCTTTTTTAGAGAATGATTGCATACATCTTTTTGATAGAGTCAAATGTTTACAGCTGCGGGAAGGAGATGCTACTGCAATGAACAATTACTTTTTAAAGATGCAAGTTGATAATTCAAACTTCTTTTACATGATGGATTTAGATGAAGAGGGTCGACTAAGGAATGTGTTGTGGGTAGATGCAAGGAGCAGGGCAGCATTTAAAGAGTTTGGTGATGTAGTTACATTTGATACAACATACTCGGTTAACAAGTATGACATGCCATTGGCTCTTTTTGTGGGGATGAACCATCATGGGCAATTGACTTTGCTAGGTTGTGCACTGATATCAAGCGAAGACACCGAGACATTTACATGGCTATTTCAGTCTTGGCTTACTTGCATGTCTGGATGCCCTCCTAGTGCAATAATTACAGATCAAGACCAACCCATGAAAAAGGCTATAGAGATTGTTTTTCCTAATGCACGACACCGGTGGTGCTTGTGGCATATCATGAAAAAGATGCCAGAAAAATTGAGAGGATGCGGACAATATGAATCAGTCAAGTTTTGTATGCAAAATGTTGTTTATGATTCCTTAACGAAAGAAGAATTTGAAGAAAGTTGGGGTAGGTTCATTGAGAAGTATAAAATTGAAAGAAATGAATGGTTGCTTGGGTTGTATGATGAGAGGCATCGTTGGGTGCCTGCCTTTGTGAAAGATATTTTCTGGGCAGGAATGTCAACCACACAGCGGAGTGAAAGTATGCATGCCTTCTTTGAAGGGTATGTCAATTCAAAGACTTCTTTGAAACAATTTCTAGAACAATATGAGAATGCTCTGACAAAAAAGGTGGGAAATGAAAATAAGGAAGAATTCAATTCTTTTAAGTCATGCCTCCCATGTATAACTCGTTATGAGATGGAGAAGCAATTTCAAAGTGCTTACACGACGGCAAAATTTAAAGAATTTCAGCAAGAGTTAATAGGAAAGATTTATTGTAATTTGTCTTCATGTAAGGAAGGTGCTACCATTTCAGAATATGCAGTAGGTGAAGATATATCAACTGGAGAAAGCCACCGGCGTGCAATTTTTTATGTTTTGTTTAATGAGGTTACCAGTGAAGTTAATTGTAATTGCCGGTTGTTTGAGTATAGAGGAATATTGTGCAAACATCAAATTGTGGTGTTGATTCAGAGGATGATTTATCAAGTACCAGACAAGTACATCTTAAAAAGATGGAGTAAAACTGTCAAAAGGAGCCACACTAAGATTCGGATCTGTTATGACAATTGGTTTGTCAAACCTGAAGCACGCCGCTTTGATAAAATGTGCAATGCCTTTCATGAAGTTGCTGATTTGGCAACTGATACTGAAGATAGATGTGAGATGGTGATGGCGTGGATACACAAATTGAATGGGGAGTTGAAAGAAGCAGAAGATGTTTGTGGAACCAATAAGCCTATTTCTGGAGGGCAAGTTATGAATTGGCAGAGCTTTGAATTCATGGGTTGTTTGTTAAATACAATTCTAATCTATTATCACAATTTTGATCATGCTTTCAAAATGTATTGATGGTGATCTTTTTGCAGGTTAGAAGGCAAGGTTGAAATCATCATTGGGGGAACAAGTGGAATTAGAGCAAGCACAGTGCTGTAGATGTATGGCATACTCGCATATCTGCATGTATTTAGATGTTTGTTTTGCATTTTAACAGCTGGAGAAAACAAAAGCAGAGGGTTCCAAGCATCATGGATTTTGCTATATGTATCTAGTTGTGTTTGTTTTCTGCAACACATTGAGTGAGGACGTTATCTTCCAGCATATGTGTTCTTGGGCTGTCAATGTGATATTTATATGTAGGCTGTCTAGGTAAGTTGTATGTACAAAATTTAATTGAAAACAGTAGTATTGATCTCTCAAAGTTCACTCTGTTTGTCTGAGATGATGCTGATTGGGATGTTTACAACTGAATTTGGGATTGTCTGGGACTTTGAGTTGCCATTTGCCTGTGTTTCATATTCATTTGTATGGAAATGCTCTCTCCCCTGTCTCTCGTTTTATTTATTGATAGTTGGTTTTCCTTGTATAGTCCTATATGAAATTGTTTGCAAGCTTGTTGCACATGTACTTTATTGTGGATGCTACTGATCGCATGATGGCTTTAATGGTATGGTGGTGATAGTTCTATCTTGATGTAACAATGATGTATGTTATGGTGCAGTGGCAGCATAGATTAATGCTAGCTCTATGATTGCTGTATCAAGTTTACCTTCTTCCACTTATTCTGCAAGATAAGTGTGTGCTTTAGTATTCTGCTGAGTGGTTGTATATTTGGCATTATATTTTTTCTAATCAAAAGGTTGAAAATCCCTTTGAAATTCATTATTCTGCTGAGTGGTGGTTGTTGGCATTAACTTACTGCTCCAATAGGCTTCTATGCTGAAGATTCAGTGCATATCCTGTTTGCTGCTCCCAAGCCGGGTCAAAGAGTCTTTGTTGCCACAAACACAAAACCTGGTAAATAGTTAGTTGCAAGCTTTGGTCAAAGCAGTGCATGGCCAGGTGTGTAATTTTTCCAGTGACCCCGATTCCATAGGAAACTCGTCTAGCCTTATAGTGTCATCTATATGATCTCTAAGTTTGGGCTTGTTAAGGTATATGGTTGAGTTGCAGAAATCAATTTTCTAATTATTGGAGTACGTGTTGAATTTTTATTTATTTTTTAAGTACTTTATATTTCTTTTTCAAGTAGGAAAACTTAAAATTGTCATTTACAGAAGCACTATGTGACTATGAAAAGAGCACTTTGAACCAAGTACACCACTCTACTACCTGGTTTTCAAAATTTTCAATCTTCCTATTTCATTTTAAAAGTTTCCGATTGTGGTAAGGTTCCAGACACACCACCAAACCAACCTCCTGTATCAAATTCTGAGTTTATGATGCTTTGCTCTCAGGCAGTGGATAGAATTCAGAAAGCTGCAATGTCTAATGAAATGATTCCAATTAATCCTTTCAAACAGGATTATTTGATATGTGCCCCATTCCTTGAGAAAGGAAAAACCATAGTATTCACAACCTTCCTTGTTTACTCCTGTATGGTAACAAACTGGAATATAGCGAGGAAAACATATGATTTTAGATGCTTATATGCACAAGAGCCACGAGGTACAAAGTTCTGCAATTTTTTTGTTTCTGTTTGCAGGCATGACATTCAAATGGGTAAAAGATCTGCTCATTCGTAATTGGCTTGTGCCGATCAGAAGTAATTTGTAGAACTACTTTGGAAATGTTAACACATAATGTTTAGTTTTTCCTTGTGTTTCTATGAGTGAATGGACTCTCCTAAAATACCACCATGCCACACTGTGTAGCAGGCATTGGAGCAGATCAGTTCCATTCCAAATGAGATCAGATGTGTTTTGCAGTTAAAGTTGACTTGGAAGATGAATATAACCATTAAGTGTTGCAATTTTTCATTGGCCTTTATTATGTGATTAAGAAATAAAGGACTATTGTCTGTGTTTGGTTGAGAGATTTGAAAAGGAATTTAGAAAGGAAAAAAGAAAAGGTAGATGAAATGTAAATAAAATATAACTATATTTCACTTAATTTTACACACATTTTTCTTTTTTAAATTTCCAAACCAAACACAACATTAAGACTTTTCATTGGCCGATAATATCACGTAACAAACTTTTTAAGGGAGTATCCAATATATTTTTTTGTATTTTGAGGATTGTTTTTATCATATTAATTACTTTACTGAGCTCACAACTATTGAACTAGCCTGAAAGAATATCCAAGATGTGTATGGCGTTTATTTAGAAACTAGTGTATTGCCTGATATGCACGGATTGTATTTACAATTATTTATATATATATGAATTGCGATTTTTAAATATCTTTTTTTTTTTTTTTTGCACAGAGAAAAAGAAATATAACAAATGTAGTATATCTTTAATTAATTATTTTATGTTTGCTTTTATTCAAAATTTAAAAATAATGTATGGGCAAAATTTATAACTAAATTAAAGAAAAATTTATTCCTAATGACATTTTTTTACTTCTATACAAATACTTAAAAAAATAAACGTGAAAAATGTAGTCAATATAATATTATACATTAAGTAAAAAAATGTGATTAGCAATTATGCTTACATAAATTTACTATAGTTTTAATTTCAAATTTAAAAATATATAAAAACACCTGGTGTTTTAATTAGAAATATAACTAGATAAATCGCCATAGAATAGGAAGACAATCTTTATTTTTCATCACAACAATTACGTAACTCTATATATAATTTTAATGTGTCTCAATCTTCCACACATCCAATTCTCTATCAATATTAAACTGAATGTATGAACCAAAAAAAGAAAATATTTGAGAAGATAAAGAGATGTGGTTTGAAACCTTTCAATTGGTGAATTTTATTAATCAATAGTTATTAGGCTTCAATGATCAGGGCTTTTAATATTTGTTAGCCATTAAAACTAAGTTATTTGATTTCATCTATATTCATTTGATAATTTGAGAGTAAACACGTGTTAAGTCTTTACACAAATGCTAAGCACATTTTTTAGCATTATTAATGAAATGTACAGTGTAATTTTTTTCTCTTTTTTTCCTGCAATTGCAACCTATTATTTTTTATTAAATATTTATATTTGTTTTATATATTTTTTCAATATACAAATTATTTTTTTAGATTTTTTTATAAAAATAATTTAACAATCTCATCACTAACCATAGTGTATGAGATAAATTGAAAAGGGAGTGGCAGTAGGTATGGGAGAAACAAAAAAGGCTTGTAGGTTGAGATAAGTTAATAAATGCTGGTTTTTTTTTTTAAATCAAAAAATTAGAAAATTAAGATTGGGATATTGGAGTTAGAAACCCCATTTTCCTTATAAAATATATAACTAGATAGATATATATTTATAGATATAGATATTTATATTTGTTGTAAATGTGTTTTTAATATACAAATTATTTGTTTTTAGATTTTTTATAAAAATAATTTAACAATCTTATCACTAACCATAGTGTATGGGAAATGTTGAAAAGAATGCTGCAATATGAAAGAAGTCAAAAAAGCTTGCGGGTTGGGAGAAATCAATAAATGTTAAGGTTTTTTATAAAAAAAAAAATTTAAAAATTAGAAAATTAAGATTGGAATATTGATAGTAGGAGATATTTTCAAGTCATATTTGTTTAGATAGACTTTATAGACTTTTAAAATTTAAAATTGGATATTGAGAGATAAAATAAATATTTTAACAAAACACATAAAAATCAAATTTATTAATTTTATTTGTTTGTATATTTGATTTTTAATTTTTTTTTGTTATATTATAATACAATATATAAGATATAAATAGATACTCACAACTTCATGAAAAATATAGAGGAATGCAAGTTTTAATATTGTTTTTTGAAAATTTGTGAGAGAAATTATGATAGAGAGATTATAAAATATTTTTGTTATCTTAAAATCCATAAATTAATGAATAATTATTATTTCTAAAATAATTAAATAAATAAATCAACCAATAGATTTTTATAATCTATTTTATAAATTGAAAAATCAATAATTTTAGAATGAGAGTTTGGAGCTCTTAGAAAACTTAGAAACCCCATTTTCCTTGTATAATATATAAATAGATATAAATATTTATATTTGTTTTAGATATTTTTTTAATATACAAATTATTTTTTATAGAAATAATTTAACAATCTCATCACTAACCATTGTGTATGGGAAAAGTTGAAAAGAGTGTTGCAATAACTATGAGAAAAGTCAAAAAGACTTGTGAATTGAGGGGAAGTCAATAAAAACTGAGTTTATTAAAAAAACAGAAAAGAAAATTAAGATTAGAATATTGGAGCTTTCACGAGACTTGTGAATAAAAAATCTCATTTTTCTTATATAATATGAGAAATGTTTTTTTCCTCGAATTTCTCCGCCCCGAATGCCCCTAATGCTGAAAACGACGTCGTTTTGGACATTAATTTTTTTTCTTTTTTTCTTTTTTTCCGCCATTTTCGATTGCAGAGGAAGAGGGAGAGAAAGAGAGAGAGGGGAAGCAGATCGCCGCCGATTGCGTCTACCTCGTCTCCGCCTCCTCCTCCATATTTAGGCCCCCTCCAGTCCTTCCTCCCCCTCCTTCTCTTCTTCGTCTTCTTCTTTCTTCTGCTTAAAAAAATAAATAAATAAAAATTAGGGGCATTCAGGGAGTCCCATTTTTCGGGCTCCCAATCACAACTGATATAATATTTAGATAGATGTGAAATAAATCAAATTATTTGAACTCAACTTGTATTTGACTCATTATTATTTTGTCAAGTACAAAGTCAAAGCTTAAACGTGTTTTGGACCTTAATATATTTTTGGGTTAATTTTGAATTTAGCTCAATTGATTTAAACACATTATGAGAAAGAAAAAAAGAAATAAACTATTCAAGTTCACCTTAAAATTAGCATTAAACTAGTAAATTGGCCAAACTTAAATATATTTGAAAGTTAAATATATGCGGAAGGGATTGGGTTTCTCTCGTATTGATATCTAAATATGGGATAATTTGAGGGGCCCATAGGGTCCACTACAGGTTTCTTTTTGATGATCAAAACTGTTCATTTTATAGAGTCATCAATGTATATTGTGGGAGTGTCCATTCCACATCGTTCCGTAAAGAAACCACACCCCACTACATAAGTTGACTAACTCTTTCAACTTAGCATAAAGCCTTTTCCTAAGGAAATAATAAAGTCATGAAGTTACTTTATTTGACACCGTCTTTGGAAACTCCTTTTTTAGAAAGCCTTTTTCTAAGAAAAGAACAAAGCCGTGAGAACTGCTTCATATATCATCCATCAAAAGTTTTAAGTCAATTCAATAATCGTGACATTTTCATTTTATAGCATTTGTCTCTATAAAAATTGATAGTCTATTTTAAAAATATATTTGTCGTTAATTTTTTTGGAGACAAATGCAATAAAATAAAAAAGTTACGCTTATTGAATCAAACTAATTTTTTAATGAATAATATTTACGAGTATCCTACAAAATGAACGATTTAGATCTCATTGAGATCCCGTTGTAGGTCCTATAGACCCTCAAATTCTCTCATATTAAGATCTCAACATAAAAGAAACCCAACCAAAATATCATGTAAAAAAATAAAAAGAAACTGATGTCATTTTTTTGTTTTTTGTTATCTATTATTTTTCTTAAAAAAAAAAAATTTAAATTAAATACAGCCTAAATGTATATTTGCTTTTGCATAATGAAATTTATAACATCATTTAACTCCTAAACGGTGCCGTATTAGTTGGATTTGCTTGTGTCGAGTCCGTCCACCAAAAAGGTAAGAGGAAGGGCTCATCCTAATTAGGTTACTATAAATTAGGTCCGCCGAACTCAGGTCTTCGCTAGCTAGTCATCGTATATTTCTTTTTCTATTTTACGCCATAATCACAGTCTCTCAAATCAAATCTCTCTGGATTGGCTTTGGTGGTGGTGGGCTTCACTTGTTCTATCTTCATCGGCTTTCAGGTCAGTTTATTAGTATTCCAAGAGTTTCGTAATCTCATACTAAATTGTTTTTAGGGTTTTTCGCTTCTTTTCCTTTTTCTTCTTCTTCTTTTTTTATTTTTATTTATTATAATAAGCATTTTCTCTCCTTCAATTGGCATGTTGTGTGATGTGATTTGGGGAAATAAAGATCCCTGTTTGATTAGATTGAAAATTGTTACATACATGTTTCTCTGTGTATATATATGTATAATGAGAGAGGAATTTGATTTTGATTTGATAGCTTCATCAATTCTGCTGAAATTTAGTCTACCAGAATTCAATGAGATAAAGCTTAAAAAGAGTTGCTGGTGTCGTGACTATCTTCTTCAAAACAAAAAATGTAGGTAGAGAATTAATTGAGTAGCGAATTGAGAATTGGTAGCTTAAAGATCAAATGGGAAAGAGATAATTTTTCCAATGGAAAAATGAGATTCTGCTTCTGTGTATTAAACATTCATTTATTGATGTTGTGTAGTATAATCCCACACATAATAATATCTGTGGACATTCTTTTATTCTCTCTTTGTTGTGTCTTTATTGCCAATCTTATGTCTGTTCTCTCTCCACAAGCGCATGCTATCTCATTTCTTTGAAAAAATTCAAGCAAATTTACTGACTTTTTTAGTATAGAAGAGAGCTATTACCAATGAACGTGATGACTTTGTAGGTTATTAGCTCTTCTTGTGCTTCTTTTATTTGCACTGTCAATGTGATGTCTAGAAAGCTCCAGCTGTGACGACTTTGTAGGTTATTAGCTCTTCTTGTGTTTCTTTTATTTGCACTGTCAATGTGATGTCTAGAAAGCTCCAGCTGTCTGTTAATTTCTCATTTTTTTTTAAAAAAAAAAAAACGTTTAGAAGAGAATTGTTGAATTTTATTAGGAATTACATGCCACCTGACAATTGTCTTTGTTAGGTTTGGATTCCAAAGCCTCAATGGTCTAATTTGTCCCATCTCGCCAGCGTCCTTCAAAAAATAAAGAGTGCAGATTGATTTCTCTGTTCAGAAAATAAATGAAGCTGTTATCCAGACTCCTTTTTTATGGATCCACAACTCTTTGTCCCAAATTATATCTGAAATCAGGATAACAGTCGTGTTAAATAACTGTTTCGCTGAATTTATTTGTTCTCCATTGGTGGATAATATCATATATTCAGCCTAAACAAACACGTGAAAGAGCTTTTACCCCTAGTAGTTTGAGATGTATTGCTCATGCATTATTCTGCCACACAAAAACGAGTGATTATCTCCATAATCTTTGTGACGTGGAAATGTTGAGCTGTATTATTCCTTATGCATTATGCTCTCACACATAAATGACTGATTATCTCAATAATCTTCTTGAACATTCATCTTTGCAGAACTGGAACCCTGTTGAGAGCAATCCTATACCTCCACTCTTTGCCAACCCAACCCCCTTACCTCCCACCCGCAACAACCAAAAAAATAAAAGAAAAAAAGAGGAGAAAAGAAAAGGAACTGAGGCTTGAATCTTCCATTCCATTGGATCTGCTGATGTGAATGAAATTAAGTGAAGTCATCTATGAAAAATGTTTCTTTAGTTTTTTTATGAGACCTAAATTTGTGAGAATATTGAACCCGCTTGCATGAACTGTGATATAAGCTAACCTATAGAATTGTTCTTGTGTAGATTTTATGTTACAGAGATTTTTAAGGGAGAAATCATGTAGGTTTTGATACTTCCAATGAGGATGTTAGTCTCAAGCTGTTAAATCCATAAACAATCTGTAGAGGGGACGTGAAGGGTTCGAGTTCAATAGGGAAATAGGGGTGGGTGTGTGCATGTCTTTTACTTTCCATTAGTAAAAAGAAAAAAATTAAAAAGTAAAAGGTCAGGAGCTAGGGCCTTGATTTGATGGAAGTGATTTTCTTCGTGGTCAGGAGTTTGGTGAAGTCATGGATTAGTTTGAGTATAGTTTCCCTTCATTGTGAAATTATTTACTCAGAGCTTTTGAAGAGTGAAACATTTCAGAATAAATTGGCCACTAGCAATGAGATTATAGCATTTATACCTGTTCTCAGTTACATTAAATATGTTATGTATGATTTGGTTGATTATGTTCTCTTGATGCTGACACTGCATAATTTTTTGGGTAGTAGAACTTACCATGACTAAGCCCTTTACTCCAGTCAAACAATGTCCTGCTGCTGGCCCATTTGTTTTCTTTGAAGACACCATTGATTGTTGGACACTGTTAAATATAGCTCCTTGATGATGATATTTGTATATGGAATTAAAAGATTATATTATGCCAAAATGATTATTGCCTTTAAATTGTGAGTTCTTTTTCCCTAGTCATTTTTTGATATGTAAGGTATCCTGGGTTAGCTTGCACACACCAGACTAAGTCGTTACAGTCCGAACAAGCCTTTCAAAACAAGTTTATTCCCTAGTTTATCTATTTACATGGTTTTTGGAATCTTTGGCCAAGGTTTCTTAAATAGTTATGAATCTTTATGTATGTTATTTCTACTCTAATTTCAATTAGAGAGTATTCTTGGAGATTATCTATTAGATATGTATATGACAACTATCGATAAGTGGGGAAATTTTTGAAGTAGGCTTTCAAGTATCATACATATGGGTTGTTTGGTGCAACTTATATGAGTTGCTTATAGCTTTTCTTATTTTAAGAGTCTGTGTCAGACTGTTTGGTGCAACTTTTGCTTATAGCTTATTAGGCAAAATAGTTTAAATAAACTAGGAAAAAAGAAGAAGAAGAAAAAGTTGATTATGGAAGCTGGGGAGGGGTGCTTTTGGTTTTTTCTTTATGATTATCAACTTTTAGCTTACAATAAGTTGCACCAAACAAGCCCATAATAGTCATATGTGTCGCCTTTCTATCATCAAAATTTTATGTAATCTAATAATAGGGATTTTCTACAAACCTTTATTATTAGCTTGGCAAAAGTTGTCTTGTGCCTATCTCCAACATGAGGCTAACATCCATGATTAGTTGTAGTTCATTTATTTTCTTGCATGTTGGATTCATGAAAAGCAAGAACAACTTTAGGACTTTATAGAGATGAAATGATTGCAAGTTACATGCAAACATGCACACATTGTGTCATCATACTAGGAGATTTTCAGTAGACTGTTTTGGGATCTTTTATCGAGATATCCCCGAGGGGCACTTAAAATTTGTTTAGAGGGCTTATGGAAAAATTAATGTAAAGGTCTAGTATTTTTGGGAGCTTTGGGGAATCCATGGCCTCCACATACATCCTCTTAGCCTTGTTCTTGGGTTGAAATTATTATATTGTGGTAACGAAAGCAAGAATGACTTCTTATTGTACAGAGAAAAAGATTGCAATGTACATGAAATCATGCACACCAAGATATGGACAACTCTCTTGTGGTAGGCCAAAAGGCTACTTTTTTTATTATAAAAATGTTTTTAAACTTTAATCTAATATGCTTTTGTAATCTATCATACTTTTAACAAGTTCTGTAAACCTATTATGAGAATTTATCTTTTAGAGAATGGAGAAGTTAGCTGCATATTTGTTTTGGCATTGCTTGTCGTGATAATGTTGCAAACTCTTCAGAATAAGAAGATTGGGATGAACATTCTTTTCTCCTTTCTTTTCTCTGGTTGGCATGACTTCTTATTTCCTTATTTTCCTATGATCTGGCTTTTCTCTATATCTGCTTGATTTGTGAAAATACTCGTATAGTATGCAATATCAAATTCAATCACATAAAATTCCCATGTTCAATGTATTACATATGATGTTGGAATCTTAATTGGCTGGCAGGGAAGACCATGGCATCAGTGAAAAACAAGAAAAAAACTAATAATGCTTCTGAATCTATCCCAAAAGTGATGCTCTCTGACAAGAAAACTCCAAAATCTCTTAAGCCTGAACCTAAAATTGTGAAGAAATCTGTAAATCAGAACTCTGCACTGATGAAGGACACAAAAATCAATGCTGCTGAATCTATCCCGAAAGTGATGCTCTCTGACAAGAAAACTCCAAAGTCTCTAAAGCCTGAACGTAAAATTGTGAAGAAATCTGCAAATCAGAACTCTGCACTGACAAAGGAAACAAAAATTAATGATGCTGAATCTATCCCAAAAGTGATGCTCTCTGACGAGAATACTCCAAAGTCTCTGAAGCCCAAACCTAAAATTGTGAAGAAGCCTGTAAACCAGAACTCTGCACAGACAAAGGAAACAAAAAATACTTCACAAGTTCAAGCAAGAAACAAGGATCAAAAGAAAACTACAGGAGGAGGAACACGAGAAAGCTATGATAGTGAAAAAGATGGCAGAAGGAATATCAATTTAGTTCATGATAACAGAAAGAAGAAAATTACCAATGAAAAGCTCGAAGAAAGAAGCCGGTTGGATCAAAAGGCTGATGAAGATCTTGGTGGAGTTATTTTCATGTGTAACTCAAAAACCAAACCTGACTGTTTTCAGTATCTTGTCATGGGCGTCCCAACCAACAAGCAGGAGCTTGTGATGCGCATCAAACCTGGGCTGAAGCTTTTCCTGTATGATTTTGATCTCAAGCTTTTGTATGGAATATACAAGGCATCTTCTACTGGTGGCATGAAACTTGAACCAGCTGCTTTTGGTGGGGCCTTCCCTGTTCAGGTCAACCTCTTGTCCTAGATTCACCTTCTATTGTTTATTTTACTCTCAGCTCAAATTCTTGAATAACCCATCTTGTTTGTTCTTGACAAATGGTCATTCTGAAGGTCCGCTTCAAGGTTCACAAGGACTGCCTTCCACTTCCTGAGGATATATTTAAGAAGGCAATCAAGGAGAACTACAATGAGAAAACGCTCAAGTTTAAGACTGAGTTAACCGTCCAGCAGGCGAGCTCTATTTGCTCTTGGAAAAGACTGAAAAGACCACAAGAAAATGTTATTTAATATATATATATATATATTAATTTGGCTTTGATGATGTCATGTATTACTGCTTTCAGGTAAAGAAACTGACAGATCTGTTCCGGCCGGCCCCATTGTTGCATTCAAATGCACAATCTTCTGTGAAAGAACTGCAGATTCGTCCCTCACTAGCAGCACCTTCAGCAGACGAGGAAGCTCACTTTCAACAATTTTACAGAAATCAAACGAACCAGCTTCCCAGGCACCCCATCTCACCTGGTGGTGATGTGGCTTCTCCTGATCCACTTTTTCTCACTGAGAAAGAATATCGAAGTTATGGTCTTCGACGGGAAAGGCATATGCTGACAATTCCTACAGCTCCTATTTCATGGACTTTCGATGCATACAAAACTGATGGAGAAAAAGAGCAACTTCAGAGGAACCCTGTTTCTGTAAGTGAAGATGCAAGAAGGAATGAAGTTGCTTATCACGATCCGCTTTTTCAAGATGCAAGAAGGAAGGAAGTTGCTTATAATGATCCGCTTTTTCTTAGTGAAAAGGAATATCGAGCTTATGGCCTTAGGCGAGAAGCACCTGCTGCAGTGACGACTCCTCCCAAAGAAACTGCTTCTACTGCTTTAGACAGCTATCCAAAAGATCCATATTATCCATATAACTATGGCAGTAGCTCAATGGCAGATCGGTATCTTCCACTGCCAAGGACAGTGACAGCTCCTTCAGAATCTTATTATTCTCTGACAACTGAAGAGCCCCGTGGGAATGACTTCACATACATGGAGAGTGACACCAGAAGCTACCGAGGAAGAGTGGTTCCCAATGATACAGAAAGATTATATTCATCATCGTATGCTGCACATTCTCTATCAGACTACAATCAGAAATACCAGCACTTGGGGGGTGAACCTGAATTTACAAATACATCAGTTTCATCTCGATATTCCTTTGCAGCCCCTTCTGTGTTGTACCGTTGAGACGATGTTTGCTTTCATTCCTTTGTTATCTGCTTCATGCATTGTAAGGTTATGATCTTTGAGGTGTATGGGCTCCACCTGGGAACTTTTAGTGGGTAAGCCAAGTTTCTGTCGATGTTGTACATTAGGTATTTTTTTCTGGTTCAATTTGTGTTTTAGTCTGTTTTACCTTTTCTTGGAATACTTTCTGAGACTGGGGAAGAAACTTTAGTAAGGATAAAATTAAAATGATGTTTGTAGATTCTATTAGATTTATCTTGATCTCACTTGAGATCTGAATTAGCTGGTGGTGCAAATTTCTCTGTTAGCGACTGTTGAATTTCACAGTAGAAAGTTGTCGGTTGTGATGGGATAGTCATGACAATGCCAGAAATTTGGTGCCGAATGTGCACCATCCATGGATGAAACTAGTTTAGCATGATATTTGATTGGGTACACTTCAGGAGCACAGGTGCTTCATACAGCCCAGCTGTGATGCTGAACCTCGTTCTTATATGGTTACTAGACGGCTGCCATGTGTGATGCACGCGAGCCTTGCCTCGTTTGTCATGAAAGGAGTTGAAATTTGTAACCATATCTTGTGGTAGATATTAAGCTGAATGGGATTGTAAAACGAATCACTGCTTAGCTTGCAATTTAGCTTGGTAAGAGCTCTGATAGAAATCAGCGTGTGAAATAACAGTGAGCTGGACGGTCTGAAGTTCAATGTCTAGTTTTTAAAAGATAAATACGATTTGATTATGGGACTTCCAATGTTTGATTTTTTAGATGAATGACTTGTTTTACAGAATTTATAAAATGAGAGGTTTAGATTGTTCATGAGCCCAACCAAAACCCACAACAGGGCATGTTATATCCAACTCACAACCGATGCACCCCTCTCTAGATTAGAGTGACTGCCAGAAATGAATGTGGCTGAGTTTACAATTTTGTTAAAAAAAACAGCTCATTTGGGCACAAGCCTCACTTGTCTCTTTGGGCATTGGTTTATGTGTCAATTTATTTAATTTTTAAGCCATTAAATTCAAATTTCATTTAATTATTTACTACACAACAAATATTTAAGAAGCCAATTTATTTCTAAAGCAAATAGAAAAAAAATTAAGTTAGTTTATTTCACCAAAAAAATCTTTATCAAATAAGATAACATATTTTTACTAATATAAAATTCAAAAATTTAAATTGGTTTATGACTTAATTATTGAGTTAGATTAACCTGATAAATATATCTATTGAACCGTAAAAATTAAATAAAAAACATAATTTTAAAAATAAACTTATTTGTCATAATTTTAGATGAGTTCTTATTTATTTTTAGTAATTTTTTTTGGATATTTTAATCAAATTTGTATACTTTTTAGATACACCTAATTAAGGTACATGTAAAAAAGTTTTTTAAAAAAATAACTAAAAATAAACAAAAATTCAAATAAAAAAATGTGTATTTTTGTCCGAATATGATTTGTTTGTAGTGAATTTTTTTTCTTCATATTATAGGGGGTTTTTTTTTCTACTTTTTAAATACATTTAATTTTAATATATCTAAAAAATTACTAGTAAAATATTAAATAAAAATTCATCTAAAAAAAATTCCTCAAACTACAACCAACCAAGCAAAGCAATTTTGTGGCTCCACCCCCACGTTTGCGGGAGTTTGTTGTGGATGTAGACATTGGTTGTTGTTGTGACATCTTTTGGATAGATAGGAAAATGTTATTTTCTGACTTTTAATTTATTTTGGATTATTTTGAGAAAATAGTTAAAAGTTAGTTTTTTAATTTTTTTTTAGTTTTTTTTGAAAAAAAAAAATTATAAAAAATGTAAGAGATGATATGACCTAAAATAGATTAGAAGCTGAAAAATAATTTTTAACCACCTTTTCAAAATAATAAGTCATATCACATTTTTACTTCTTTTTTTTTTTATATATATTTTCTTAAATTTTATTTTTTTTTTAATAATAAAAAAACGATCTTTTAACAACTTTTCAAAACAACCATTAACTCAAGTTATCTATTACCCTCTCTTCTCTTCTAAATTCTAATAAATAAACCGTTGATAAATTCAACGATTCACAGAGAAAAAGCAAACAGACAAGTATGGATTCCAATTCTGCGTCCTGCAAAGCTTCGCCTTCAGGTTCTCTCTCCATCTCTCATCTTTTCTTTTCTTTTCTTTTCTTTTTGTTTTCTTTTGTTTTGTTCCGTCAAATGAATCGGCTAATCTTCGCTCTTATTTATCTTTTGATGATCTTAGCTCTCGTCTTCTTATTCGTCATATTATCTCCATTTCATATTTGCTTCAATTGAACACCCAAAATAAATCAAATAAAAATATGGGTTTGTTGATTTTTATATTTTTATGATCAGTTTGTATATACATCATGATGGATATTCTGTCTCTTTGTTTCTTTTTTATAATTAAATTTATGCCATGAATCGTCTAAATCAGGATCTGTGAAAGTCAATCGTGAGAATCGGAAATGGGGGTTATCGGCATCCGATGTTGTTTATCACTTCGGTACTAGTGGAATGTCTGTTGCTGCTGCCACTGCCATCACTCACCCTTTAGGTTCTTCCCTCTTTTATTTTTATTTTTTTTGAGGTTTCAAGTTTTATTCCAGTTTAAGTTGTTGATTTGATTCAAACATGGGTTGTTCTTGAATTGCATGTATATATAAATTTGAACTAATGACTGCTCATAGGAAGTGCGTAAAATATGATTTTTGATTACCTTTAACCTTAAGTTTTATGTACTTTTATGTACCATTATACCAGACACATCCTCATCCAGTGGATAGAAATGAATTTGAGGTACAGCGTGCCGCACTGCGTTCAAGTTAAATGCATGTCGTGTTTACTTTTGTGAATGAGTTCAGAAGTTTAGATCGAATTTCATAGAATTGAATCTCTTATTTTGCTATGGTGTCAACTGTCAAGTGTTTTAAGCAATTGTCTTTATGATTTAAATGTGAAGGCGGATGGGGTTGATGGATAGAAATTTGATTTATGGAGAAGCAACATACGATAAAAGTAACAAATGTGTTTTAGATGTTATTTAAGTGAATTTGTTCTGCAATTAAAATATTTAAAAAAAATATTAAAGGGGTGTTTGCAAAACAAATTTGTGAAGGAAAGACATGATGGTTTTGTCTTGAACTAGGATTTGTGATATGTTTTGGTGTGGAATGCAGATGTTCTCAAAGTTAGGTTGCAAATGCAACTTGTTGGACAGAAAGGTCCCTTAATTGGAATGGTATGAAGTTGAACATTGTGATTATCCTGACTATCTGGCTTAACAGATTTTGACTATCAAAAAAATCTGGTTTATTACAACAACTAACATCAAGTTTTATCATATGTGGATGTACACAGGGACGCCTTTTTGTTACAGTATTGAAAAGTGAAGGGCCTAGGTTCTTGTATTTGGGATTGACACCTGCATTAACGAGGTCAGTTCTTTATGGTGGTCTTCGATTAGGCTTGTATGAACCAACAAAGTATGTCTGTGAATTGGCTTTTGAGTCCACCAATGTTTTGGTTAAGATTGCGTCAGGAGCATTCTCTGGTGCCTTTGCAACTGCGCTGACCAACCCTGTGGAAGTTCTGAAGGTATTTCGATTCAAAAGCTTTTCTACACATTTTAGACTTTGTCTTACTTAACGCTCTTCTTTTTTCAGGTGCGGTTGCAGATGAATCCAAACTTGAGAAGAGGAGCAATAGGGGAAATGCGAAAAATTGCTTCAGAAGAGGGAATAACGGCTCTCTGGAAGGGGGTTGGCCCTGCTATGGCCAGGGCTGCTTCTTTGACTGCATCACAGCTTGCAACATATGATGAATCCAAGCGGGTCAAGTTCTAAGCATGCTATTTTTCACTTTGAATATCCACGACGTAATTTCCAAAGTTTCTGATTAGTTTAGCTCTTATTTAATTTGTAGTCTAAAATGGGTTTAGGCTTCCCATTTTGCTTTTCTTTGTATCTGCTAAATTTTATTTATTTTTCTAATATTTTTTCATCTATTCCTCTGTTGCAGGTTTTGATAAGGTGGACTCCTCTTGAAGAAGGATTTTATCTACATCTCATGTATGGCTTCTAGCTGTTCCACTTCTCCTTATTATCTATTAAGTACTGCACATTGAATTTTATTGAGTTTTTGTTTTCTCGAAACAAGTACCGTTCAAGCAAAACCCTAAGGTTGTGTTTGGATCTATGATAATTTTATTCACATTTCCCTTCCCTTTTCCTTTTCCTTTCCAGATCCCTTCCCAAAATCTAGATCCAAACATGCCCTAAATGGTTGAGAACATGGTATCTGCAGGTTTTAGGCCATTGGGCCAGCTGCCTAACCCTGATCAAAACATAGATAGGCACATCCAGAAAGTGAAAACATCATTAGTGTGAATAACATTCTTTCATAGTTGAGTGAAATAATTGTGTTGAATTTTGTGTACATTAGTAGTTCTTCAGATAAAGTATCTAAAATATTACTTATATGTGTACATATCTTCTATCAAATTTGGGGACTAAGTATTTTAGCCAAAAAGGCAAAAAGTCACTATAAGTTGTCACATCACCCTCTCTACTTTTCTGCACATTTTTTTGTAAAAAGTTAAAAAGTTACTAAAATAGTATGTTTCCAAACAAGGCCTTAAGTTTCCATGTTGAGTTACCATTTTGTCTGGGATTTGAACCACACTAGTTTCACGAGTACAAAATATGAAGATGCCTTTATGTCTGTTTTAATCAAAATATAATGCAAATACTTTCTTCCACTTTCTAACACTGGTTTAAACTTACTGAAGCTCAAGTACAATAGCAGGCACAGTGAGCACCCTCATTACTGCACCCGTCGACATGATTAAAACCCGTCTCATGTTGCAACGAGAATCTAAAACAGTTGGAACCTACAAAAATGGATTTCATTGTGCGTACCAGGTAATGACATTTCTTCTGTCTAGTTATTGTGCCCTACATACTCTTGTCATAGGTTTTTGCTTTTTTTTTGGCCTCATTATGACTACTTCAGTTACCAATATCATTATTCACTTAGGTAGTGTTTGATTCACTGGAATGGAATAATCATTCCATCAAAATATTCATTCCTATGTTTGGTTGACTAAAAAATAATGAAAAATACATTGTAAATAGAATCATCATTCACAAGTACAAGGGAATGATCATTTCATAGGAAAGCTTAAAGAATGGCCATTTCATTTCATTCAATATCATTCTAGTGAGCCAGATAGAGGATTAGGGTACATTTGGTATGTGGGAATGGGTAAGAATGGGCTGGGTACACAATGAGCTTCCTAGGATTTCTCTAAAAACATGCTTACTGGCATGATGTAAAATTCCATAAAAGACATAAGTGAGACTCTCCCTAGTACCAATTGGAACTATGGTTCGACAAGAGGTATCAAAGTCAGGCTGTCATAGGTTCGAGTCACAGGAGCCTCATCGCGAGGGGGGAATTGTTGGATTCACAATGTCGTTCCCTATAACCAATCTAAAAAGAGGCCTATGGGAACAATGTAGAATGCCATGGAAGACATAAGCGAAGTCCTCTCTAATACCAATTGGTTTTAGGAGAGATAGTAAACTACCGTCCAACAAAATGGAGCACTTGTTCAAGCTTCTCATTCCATTTTTCATGTTTGATACACCAAATGAAGGTTATGGTTCAATTCCCACAATTTCTTGGACTGAAAGCATTCCATTCCACCTCACATCTCATTCCATTCTCACCTCATTCCTTTCCTGTGCACCAAATGTAACCTTAATTCTTGATGTTGTGCTTTCAAGGGGAAGTTGACAGAATTTTGTGAATTTGACTGCCTAATGCAATGTTTATATCTTAAACTTCTGCATAAGGTTCAGCTTGCCTGGCTTGCCTAACATGCTTGTATTATGTATTATTCCAGGTTCTGCGCCAAGAAGGTCCCAGGGGCCTTTACAAGGGGTGAGATTTGTATATCCAGGCAACATCATAGCATCCTTAGATAAAAAACTAGGGTTTTGATGAACTGACATATTGTTTCCATTTTTTGTAGTTTTGTTCATCAACATTTCTGGTTGTTAACCTTGAAACTTTTCCAGGGGGACTGCAATCTTTGCAAGAGTGGGTCCACAGACTATGATCACATTTATACTCTGTGAGAAGCTGCGGGACCTTGCTGGATTGAAGGCAATCTAGTAAGTGACATTGTCTCACATTTTCCAAGTAGTGCTTTTTCACATGCAGAACAGTTGCCAAACTGCCATCAAGCCTCAATTTTTGAATAATTTTTTTTATTTTCATTTTTTTGTGATTTCATTTACTGTTCCATTAAGGAACCAAAACTGAGTTGGGTTTAGGCAAGTGACCTGCCACGAGAAAAAGGTCCATTTATTTGTTGGAGTTGTTGTAATAATGTATGTTTTGTACTCTACACACCCCATTGTTGTAGGATCTAGTTGTATCGCCAAGATTTTCAGCTGTTGTGTTTAGTTTTTCTTGTATTATTATATTGATTATTACATTTGGAAAGATTCATCCGTTTACTCAGTTTGGGGCAAAGATTGATCATATTCTTGCTGTTCTGAATTGATGTTTTGGTTAGCTATTGCTCAAGTGGACTTGTATCAATTGGAAAGCTTGCTGTTTTTGTTTTTAGTTTGACTTGTACTTTTCTGATGGAAAAGGTTTAGGTACAACCTACAACCAACTTTGAACTTTCATTTGACTTCATAGAGTTGCCTTCAACCAAGCTCCAACTCTTAAAAGGGTGGCAGATAGACAAGGGAGTACTTTCATATAGTGGTTAAAGAATGTTCAGGATGGGCAGTGTGCAGTAAAATATCCTTCTGCATTGTGGGTTTTTAAAATTCTTTATTTTCACAAAATCTATAAAGCTTTTTTTTATTCGAATTATTTCTCTGTCGGTGAATTTTTATTTTTTTCCCAAATCGCAAGTGAGACAATATAGAGACAGCTTGGAGCCCCAGTCTAAATATGAAAATTCAAAGTACGATGGTGCTGTTAAGAGTACATTGTGATGAGAAAATGTTGTAGAAACAATGAACTTCATTTCAAGGTCAAATAATAAAGGCCAAATTAAGAGAATATCACATGGTACTTTTTATCCATATCAAAACACTTATGCTGTGTTTGGTTAAGGAATTTGGGGAGGGATTTGAAAAGGGAAAGGGAAAAGATGTGTGAAACTATATGAAATATATGTATGTTTTATTCACATTTCACCTATATTTTTTATTTCCATTTCTAAATCCCTCATCAAATCCCCAAACTAAACACAACATTAAATTTTATAAAAAATAAAATAAAATAAAATAAAAACTGAATTTTTTTTACTAAAGTCACTTAAATAAGTTTCATGTTTTGAGAAATCAAAAGATTTTAATACCTACTGTACTTTCCTTTAAATTTTTATTGTGAAATGATAAGTTGAACATTTTAATACATAGCATCTCTCTATTCTATAGCTCTTTCATTCTCTCTGTGTCTAGTGCTCAGCCACTTATTATATCTCTCGTTGTTGCCATCAATCTTAGATCTACTACTATTAGTGACCAGGAAAATGTTTGGGCCCTTACTTTTTGTGGCTCAAATGGTTCGAAATTGTTAAAACGACGTCGTTTTGGCAATTTTGATGTTGTTTTGTACTCAAAACGACATCGTTTTTACAAATTCGAGCTATTTAAACTACAAAAATTATGACCCTCTACCATTACTGTAGGGACCATGACTCACCATTTACCTTCATCATCTCATATCTGAGTGCTCCTTCTCTCTCTCTCTGTCTCTCTCTCCCCATGATGGTTTCTCTTTTCTTTTCTTTTTTTCTTTTTTTTTCTCCCCCACTTTTGGTAGCATGTTTATTTCAATGTTAACTTAAATGATTTATATATATGGATTTTACTTTATTTCTAACAGTAGAATTTTAATTAAATGCATTTTTATCATATTTTGAACTTTGTCTATGATAAAATATACATTTTTAACTTGTCATTTTATGTAAAAAAAAAATTGGAATCGAGAGATTCCTCGCCTTTTTTTTTTTCTTTTTCTAATGTAATTTTTTTTCCTTTCAGCATTAGTACTCATGGACACTTTTAGAGTTGTTTTAGAAACTACCTAAAATAGTTTTAAAAAAAAAAATCATTATAAAAAATTAACTATTCTCTCTATATTTTTATGTCTTTTATAAAAAAATAAAAAAATAAAAAAATAACTAAAATAGCTAATCTATATATATATATATTAAGGAAAATAGAGTTTTTAATGATAAGGCTTTGGGAGCTCTAAACTCTCAAACTAAATTTTATGATTTTTAAATTTTTAAATAATAAAAAAAATCTATTGGTTAAACTCTCATTTAATCATAACAATAATGTTTTAATTATTCCATAAACTACGACTTTTAAAATAAAAGTATGTCCAATTATTTCAAAATTTAAATTTGTGTGCCACTATGTATGAAGCAATTCACTAAAATTTTATTATTTTTTATTTTTGAAAAAAATCTACTAGTTAACTCTAATTTAACCACAACAATTAAATTCTAATTATTCTTTAAATTACAACTTCTAAAAAAAAAGTATGCACAATTATTTTAAAATTTAAATTTGTGTGCTACTAATATGAAAGCGATTCACTAAAATCTAATTATGATCATAAAAAAAATATAATTATTTCATAATTTATGATTTTTAAATATATATATATTTTCATTTCAAGGTTTGAAATTATGTGCTATAAAATATGATAAACAATTCAATAGAATTTAAAATTTATAAGAACCTTTCATATGGCCATGTTATCTATGTTATGACTAATATAGAAATCTATTTTAAATTTTATAATGATGCTCCTTTCAAAATTCAATATGGTAAGATTTAAAATTAAATTTTAAAAATTCAAAATTATTTTTATTTTTATTTTATTTCCAAACCTCATACTAAATTTCTTGATTATTTTTTATTTATTCCTACAATTATTATTTTTTATATTAAAAAAAAACCCCTTCTATTAGGTAACTCTTTTTCAACAACCTAATGATTTAAGAAAAAAGTATACTGATCTATTTCAACAATCTAATGATATAATTATCTAACGATTTATGAAATTTAAAAAGGAAGTATATTGACTCATTTCAAAATTCAAAAATATGCCATCCAACAATTAAAAAAATATATGGCTGTGTTTGGTTTAATTCTCAAACCAGAATTCCACACTAATAATCAACCCTCTGTTTGATTACAGTTTTCAAATCATGATTCTAGATCAATTTCAAAACATATATTTGAAAGAAAAATGATTTGTGCCCCGAATTTTCTTTCTTCCGAATGCCCCTAATGCCCAAAACGACGTCGTTTTAGGCATTAGTTTTTTTTCTCCCCCCTTATTCTTCTTTCATTTTCGGTCTGAACCACAGAGAGAGAAGAGAGGTGGTTCGCCGGTCGTTTGCCCACGTCGTCATCGCCCCAGCCTCGGTCGTCACTGCCCAGCCCCGATCGTCACAGCACCACCGTCGTCGCCTTCGGCCCCGCCTCCACCTCCTCTCACTGGTATGGCCCCCTCCAGTCCACTCCTCCTCCTTCCTCATCCTTTTCCCTTCTCCCTCCTCTTCCTCCTTCTTCTGCTGGAAAAAAAAAAAAAAAAAGGAATTCGGCACATTCGAGGGAGCTCAAATTCGAGTTCTCAATCGGTTCTGATTTTGAAAACACATTTGGTAAACTAGAGAATTTTTGAATTTTTGATATACTCGGCCGTCCTCCCAGACATCCACCTAAACAGTTTTTAAATTTTTTAGTCTACCCTGTTGCCCCCCCAAACATCCTCCGAACGTCCGCCCGGTTGACCGGAGTATTTTTTTCCCTGTTATCTAAAAAAAAAATAATATTGTTTTTGATATTCTTTAAATATATAAAATATTTGTTCAAGACCAAAATGACAAATTATTTGGATATTTATTTAAAATTAACAAAAAAAAATTGAAATAAAAAATTACACTACTTTTTAAAAAATAAAAAAATATTTTTAAACAACAAAATTTTTAAAAAAATTCCAATCAAATATACAATCAAAAGTAGTTTTAAAGCACTAGTTGAATATTTTTGTTAACAAATAATTTTTTTTTTATATTTTAAATAGAAAATATTTTCAAAATTTTTGAAATTTTTTAAATATATATTTTTTTAATTGAATTTTAAAAAGAGTTTGGTTATGAGTTTTAAATAGAATTTTCAATAGAGTTTTAAGCTGTGTTTGGTTATAAATTATAAGTTTTTGAATTAAGTTTTAAAAAACTCATAATCAAATAACTTTTCACAAACTCAATACTCATTTAAAAAATTCAACACTTAGGCCAAGTTTGGGAAGACTAAATAAGTGCACTTTTTGACTTTTCTTATATTATGTGTAAAAAAAAAAGATAGGAGATGTTGATTGATGTGACCCAAAAAAGATAAAAAGATGAAATAAATGCACTTTTTTAGTTTAGCCAAACTTGGCCTTAATTCAAAATTTAATTCAAAATTCTTTTCAAAACTGATAACCAAACAAATTTTATCTTTTCAAATTGTAATTCCAAAACTCACAAACTCAAGATATAACTCTACACTTAAATCATAATTTAAAATACAAGCCAAACGCTACCTATAATTTTCTTATAATTTATGACTTTTAAAAAGAAATAACAAATCAATTTAAAAATTATGTATTGCAAATTATGGGAAGTATTTCACATATTTCATAAATTTTTGCTTTTGCACTCATTGGATTCAAGTCAAAATAGAGTCGGTGTTCATCAAATGTAACTATTGGTGATGGGAGCAATTGTGAATAATTTAATTGATAAAAAATTTCACGGTAAGTTTATGTTTTTTTTAATTTTATATGAAGATCAATTTCTAATATTTAATCTCCCGCATCCTTATTTGTATTATGCATCTAATCATGGTTTTGAAAACCGGACTGGACCGGCCGGTTCGACCGGTTGAACCGTCGACCGGTTGGGGTTCCGGTCCGGAAATACCCCCTGAACCGGTCAAAGACGAAAACCGGTGTATTTAAGAGAAACCGGAAAAAAAAGTTTTTAATAAGTGCACTTTTTGAATTTTCAAATTAGAAAAGTGCACAATAATATCAAATAAGAAAATTTTAATTTGAAACTCTTTTTCAAAGGTCTCCTCTTGTGAGGAATCCCATTAAGAGTTTGATGAAATTATTGTGAAAGTCTTCATCTATTTATAAGAAAAAAACTCTTTCAAAAAAACTCAAGAAATCCATGTGGGATTCAATTAAATGTATTGGAGGGAATATTGAAATTTTGATATCCCTCCAAAAATTTTGCTCTCCTTTCAATCAAATTATTTGAATTAAAATCATATGGAGGGAATATTAAATATTTGATTTCATCTTCCAAAATTGAAATTAATAATATTTTAAAATATATTATTATATTTTTCAATAAAAAAAATATTAGGACAAATATTTAAGATAATTTAATATTTTTAATATTTTAATTTATAATTTTATTACTTATATTTTTATTTAAATATATTTATTACGTCACGGTTTGATTCCGGTTCAATCCGACGGTTGAACTGGTGACCCGTCCACCCGATCCCTTTTCCGGTTCGACCACCGGTCCGGTTTTTAAAACATTGCATCTAATAATTATGTTAATTTTTTAAAATTTATTGCATGCTTATTTAATACAAGTGCATTCTTTTAAAATAAATTTATAATATTTTTGGTCACAGTTCAATGGTTTAAAATCTACGTTCATCAAGTGTTAACATGGATAACAGAGGTTATTGAGAAGATGTGTATACTTATTCGTAACGTGGCCAGTAATAAATTTTCATTGTAAATTTATTCTTCTTTGCATATGGTTATAATAGTATTTATGCATTTAGGTTTTGTAGTTTCCATGATTTCAAATTTCAAAGTTTTTGTAAGGTTTGCTTTTAATTTTTCATATTTTATAGTTGGTATATATTTTTTTTGGAATAATGTTGTACTTATTATAATTTTGTATTATATTATATTTCATTTTACTGTGTGACTAAGTTTATTTGGTTATAATTTTAAATTATAATTTATTTGATATTTTTATAGCTTATTTGGCTAAAAATAGAGGGTTTTTAAACCACAATTCTTATTTTTTTTTAAAAATTATTTGAAATCCTTGAATACATATGAATATAAGAGTCTTATATCTTTCGTCTTAGTAATAACTTTTGAGACATTATGGATATTCATAATAAAAATGTTATATAAATTATCAAAAGGTATATTGCACTGAATAAATTTACAGCTTATATTAAGTTAATAATCTAAAATTTTATAACCATTATATAAGTTATGCCAAACATTAAACAAAATTTAAGAAATACAAGGTGCATTTGGGTTAAGATCTAAGTTACCTAAATAATGACTGTGGATATGGTACACTAACATGTGGATAATTTTCTTAAATAAAAAAAAGTACTTTTTCTGTATATTTTTACAAGGCATTTTATCTCTTAACTTTAATTTGCTCTTACATTTTACCTTCATCCTTGTGAATATAATTTTAAAAAAATTCAATTCAAATCTTTTTCTTATATATTTCAAACAAAAATTTTGATATTATTTAATTTTTAATTAATTTTTTAAACCCGTGCACGGTGTGACAATATGCTAATTCTTAAAGTAAGAAAAATAACCTTAGACCATCTCCAATGTAACAACAGATGTGGCATCAGATTTGAATTTAATAAAAAAAATCACCTTTTTTGTCTCTAATGGTTTCATCAAAGTGATATCAAACTGAGAATGAATAAAAAATTTAATCAAATTGAAGACGCGCCTGAGATTTCACTAGTTCGCTGTTTGTTAACGTTGGAGTGGGGCCCATCGGAGGTCCACCGGCTCATGTAAAAATTGGACTGCGAACTAGTTCAAACGGTTCAAATTATTGATTCAAATGGTTAAAAAAAAAAAAAAAATTCCCCTTTCCTTTTAATACACACTACAGTAATCATAACCATTGGAGCTACGCGTATCAGATCAAGAAAATCAACTTTGTTTTATTCAAATTTGGTGAAAATTCTACTAAACCGTTAGAGATGCTCTTAGGCCTCATTTGGGAACAGACTATTTTAATAATTTTTTAGCTTTTTACGAAAAGATGTGTAGAAAAGTAGAGAGGTAATGTGACAATTTTTAGTAACTTTTTGACTAAAATAATCACTCTCCAAACGAGGCCTTAGTAAATTTTCAAATGAAAAAAAATTTTAAAAAGTAAACTTTTAACTTTTGTTATAAATAAAAAAAAATTGATTAAAAGCCAACTTTTCAAAAACAAGCTTATGGGTAAATATCCAATTAGCGTAAAATTTGATAATTTCTTACCAAAATGTTTTTTTTTTTTTTTTTTCCATTTATTCGTATTTAGTGCATTTATTAAATAAGATTCCATGTAGTACTCAGTATGACAGTATCTATTTTGACGTTAGATTCACTGTTGGCGTTGGGATCGATGCCACTTGGAATTTCCTTTTCTTTGCTGAAATTAGAGACAATTTCATTGGAGGAGCCTTGGCGGGACAGTCTGGCGCCCTTATTTCCTCACCTCGCTTTTCACTCTAAACTACGATTTCGCCATTTCCCCTGCGTTTGACCCATTGTACCTTTTCCCAAAATGTTTAACTTTCATTGAGAAATTTATGAAGAGATTTTGAAAAAAAAAAAAAAAAAAATGTGAAATTAGGTAAAATATAAGTATATTTTATTTAAATTTTATTTATTTATATTTATTTTTAAAAATTATTTCTTAAATCTTTCAATTAAACACGGTATAAGAGTTTTAAAAATTTATCACAATTTAATTTATAATGATATGATTTAAGAAGTATTCAATATATTTAGTTTTAATTTTTTGAATTTAATTTTTTAAAAATTGATTTTTTTAAAAAATTTTTTTTGTTTGTTTGTAGTGAATAATTTTAAAATTTTAAGTAATTTTTTTTTACTTTTTAAGATGCATACTACTTAGATATATTTAAATAGTAAAATATTTATAAAAAAAATAATAAATACACAAATAGACAAAAAAATGTATTGAATTTTTATTATTAGTTTTTTTTTTTGTATTTTTGATATTTAGTAAATTTTTTTAAATTTTTTTTCACAAATATTATAATTTTTAAGTGTATTTTATATTAGGTGTGTTTAAAAATTTAAAAAATTGCTTAAAATATTACAAAAATAATGGAAAAGAAAAAAATATATGAAAAATAAAAAGTAAATTTTTCTAAAAAGTGTTTTCTGGAAACCACAACCAAACAAGTTGATTATTTTTTTATTAATTATACACTCAATTATATAAAACCCATCGATTATCATAAGGCGGTAGATGTATTTGTAGGTACAAAATATGGGTCTTTAGCATTGCTGTTCCCATACCAACACTCTGTTCCCATACCAACACTCTATTATTTTATTCAAAATGTGGCCTATTTTAGGAAGTGATTTTTTTTTATTGACTTATTATGAAAAAATGTATAAAAAATATAGAAGTGATATAACTCAAATAAACCAATAAACTAATATGTGATTTTATTTTATTTTTTGATCTTTCCAAAAGAAGCCTAAAAAAGTATATTATTAGCAAAGGGTTAGAATAAAAAATATTTTAAATTTAGTGAAAATGTCTTTTTTTTTTTTTATAGAGTGTCATAAGAATATTTAAAAAATAAAATTTTAAATTTATTAACACTTATTAATAATTTTAATTTTTTTTTTAAGAATTGCTAACAAGTGCTCAAATGTCACAAGAAAAAAATGTCAAATTTAAATTATTTTTCATTGAGAATTTTTTATTATATTCATTTGGTAATTATATCCCGTTAATAATTTTTTTCTTAATCAAATTTTTTTAGATTATTAATTCAATCTAAAATCATGCCACCAAAATACACATAATCTTAAAGTCTGACCATCAAATTTAATTGTGGCATTACTCTAGCACTTTTTTGGGGTGAAATTTTAAAGCAAAAAGTTGCGTTTAATGGCTCATTTGGTGTTATTTCTACAAAGAGTGGTGATTTAGAGCACTAAATTTGAAGCTCTAAAAACACTACTAATGAGGTGGCAATTTAAAGAAAAAATAAATAAAACAAAACAAAGGCCAAACTATCACATCAGTAGTGGGATCCACATGATGCCACATCATTAGTGGTGCATTAGTGGTGCTATATTAGTGGTATGAAGCATTTTTCTTCTACAAACTGGCATGTTAGTGACATATTTATAATTATGACAAAAAGTAGTGATTAAAAGAGACCTGAGACCTAAAGTTTGTTTTAGACTTGCTGTTGGTCATCAATTGGCAAAAATTATAGAAAGCCACCCTACCAACCAATGGCTTTCCAGTTATTGTCAAATGCAAGGGCACTTTCGTATATATATACACAACTGGTGGTATTTTGAAATATTTTAATTATATTAAAAATTATATAACGAACCAACTTTGCCATCTGGAAATTAGAAAGGCGTGTTTTCCCCAAACAGGCCCTAAAGAGCGAAGACTAGAAGAAGAAGCGAAGAGAGAGAGAGAGAAGAGAGATCAAGACACACAGCTACAGAGTTGGCAAAGACTCGAAGCGAAGAGAGAGAGAGAGAGAGAGAGAGAGAGAGAGTCGGCATTAATGGCGGAAGGGATAAAACACAGCGAAGAGAGCGTGAAGTTGTTCGTAGGTCAAGTTCCGAAGCAAATGACCGAAGAGCAACTTCTCGCAATGTTCAAAGAGTTCGCTCTAGTAGACGAAGTCAACATCATCAAAGACAAGACTACGCGAGCTTCACGAGGTTCGCACTTTCACTCTCAAAGCCTCTCTCTTCGAATTTCACATTTTGTTTCTCTTCCCGCATTTTTCAAATATTTGTTCGTTCTGGATCGCAATGCGCGATTCGAGTTCATTCTCGAGTGTTATTCAAGATTTGCCTCGTTCGAGTGTTTATGGTGATGTTTTAAGCCCTAATTTGGTGTCTGTTCTTGGCTTTTGGTTGTTTGCAGGGTGTTGTTTCGTTTTATGTCCGTCGAGGGAAGAAGCCGACAAGGCGGTGAATGCGTATCACAATAAGAGAACTCTTCCTGGGGTTAGTATTGTTCTGATCTCTATCCATTGGTGTTAATGTAGTTTTTGAATGCATTAATTGAATAACTTTGAAGAATTTGTCTAATGTTTGTGGACATTATGTCTTATAGTGTAATTTACTGATTTGGACAATTACTGATGTCTCATAGTTTGCAATTTTCGGCTACAGAAATAGCTTGTATGCCATAACTAAGGACTTCTTCCATGAATTTATTATTTCTTGCTTAAGTGTGTTGCTGATTAAAAAAAAATTAAAATTCTACAAACTGAGATACAGCATTGTATGAACTTTAGTTGACTTACCAAAAAAGAAAAAACAATAAGGCTCTGTTTGTTTCGACATAAAAAAAAATAAAAAAATAAAAAATTTGTAATTTGATTTAATAGAAAAAATGTTTTTGTTTTTGTTTTTCAGTGTTTAGTTGATACTTGAAATAAAAATATTTTATTGCCTAAAAGAGAAATTTTGATTCAATAAAGTGTCATTTATGACTTTTTGGTGAGTTAAAATATTTATTTGAAAAGGATAAATGTGTTGAAAATGTAGTGAGTAAGGGCCTGTTTGTTTTCAGAGGTAGAATGGAGGGGATTTATAGTGAGGGAATTGTTAGTGAAATGATTGATAGTGAGGGGATTAAGTAAAATTGTGTTTATTTTGATGATAGTTGTTAGTGTAGAAATTGTTAAATTATTTTTATATAAAATAATAAAACAAATAAAAATATATAAAAAATTAAACATTAATATTTAAAAAAAAAAAATCTCAATATATAAAAAATAAAAAAATAATTTTTTTTTTTAATCTTCCTCACTATTTTTCTAATACCACCTTTACCTTCACCTTCTCCATCCCAATCCCCCTTCCAACCTCCATCTATATCCCTTCCTCCATCCTAATCTCTTTCCCAATTCTACAAATAAACCCACCACTAAATAACCTCACCTCCATCCTAATCCCCTCCCGTCTATTACACCCCAAAACAAACGGGGCCCAGTGTCAACTTTATAAAAATTGACTTACAGAATTTTTAAAGGTGAGCCATTTTTTAAAAAATGATGCACAAATATTTTCCTTATTTTTTGTTCAACCAAAGAATGAAAAATGAGTAAACAAACGGAGCCTCAATGATGTTGACTCTAGTGATTTGGCCTCTTGAGTGTGTTTGAAGCAGGCAGTGGAGTTGAGGGCTTTACTTTTTTATTTTACTAGACTACTAAACATGTGGTTGAGCTGAGATAAATCAACTGATATGGCAGCAAAGAGAAAAATAAAATACACAAATTTTGTACTCAGATTCTCCATAGACATGTGACATTGTGCTCAAATGCTATGAAACACATACACTTCAAAATAGGTGCCATAACAGTCTCGGACATGTGGACACGCCGTGCGTGTCCCTTTAATTTTATCATTAATTTTTTTTTACAAGGGATACGGCGGGGCGGGGACATAGCAGGGACATGCCGGGGATACTCGTGTCCAAATATAGATGATCTATTAATTTGTTTAAATGTAGTGATTTATATATATATATTGAATTAGTGTTAGTTTTTATTAATTAGTAATCTACGTAGCAAATATGTATAAAATAAAAAATAAATTTTTTTTTTTGCATCCCCTGTCATGTCCATGTCTCCATTTTTTTTAAAATCACCGTGTCTGTGTCTGTGTTCGTACTTCATAACTCAAATGTATATCATGCAGTTTACTTGGGTTGCTTTTAAAGTGGACAAGCAATGGATGTGTAAAAAAAATTTGAGTGGGGGAATATGCATAAAAAAAATTGAATCCAAATTAATATTGCAATAACTAATTGGAAAATTTAAAGAGGGAAATATTTTTGGAAACAAGGCAGCGAGTGGAATTGCTAATGGAACTTCAGGGGAAGAATAAAAGAACCTTTTTGGAGTTATTAAAGGAAAGTGAAAGGAACAGGAAGAAAAAGAATTACTATTTGAAACATTCTCCATAGTAATTTTAATAAAAGAACCTTAGAGTTGTTAAAGGAAAAAGGAAGGGGAAGAAAAAAATCATGTGAAACATGTTCCACATTAATTTTGTAACTGGTACTAGATAAAAATGTAGTTAACCTTCTTGTAATTAATGCTATATAACTTTATGACCCCTATGATAAGAATCAACTTCATTGTATGATTATCCACCCAAAAAAAAAAAAATTTCATTGTATGGTAGAATATTGATAATTCTTTTACTTAACAACATTTTAAAAATAATTTTTTTTATAGACTTATATGCCCATACACGAGTAAATATATTATGTGGATATCATTATTAATGATAATTTATCAGTTATAGAAAAAGACATTTGGTGATTCTTTTCAACTCAGTAGGTATGATGTATATTTAGTTGGAAAAACTCTATCGTCATTAGTCATACAAGAAAAGTCACACATGCATAGTCAAAATTATGATTAAAACTTAATTAGTAATTCTATTACTTTACAATATTAAGCCTCCCATGGTTATTTATCATTAAATAATATAAATTTTTGATTTTATGAATAGCCTTAAACATTTTGGGAGTGTTTCCTATCCACTTGCTAATGCTTCCCAAATTATTTTATCACCAAGCTTTTGAGACTTGTTCTTGCACAGGAACATGTTTCCTGGTATTAGATTTCCAAATTTATTTATTTATTTATTTTTTCCTCCCTCTTTTTTCACAGACTTATGTCTTGACATGTATAATTCTTTCTGACTGTGGATGCCTTATCCTTTTAGAGTTTTTTTCTTGCTGAGGAATATTCTTCCTCAATGGCTTTGATGTAGTCTTATGAACTCATGGTTAAAGAGTTTTTCAGACACCGAGGAGGATGTAATTCCAGATTTTGGACTGAAACTGTTGGTGATGTGAGTGGTTGTATGAGAAATGTCCTTGGGTTTGACAAATGTAACAGTCATTACATATTTTGCATGAAATTATAGGTGTATTGGAAAATATCACTCCATGTAGTCAGACTTTTTTCTTTGTTGACTGACATGTCAATTTACAAACTGACCATGTTGAAACTGCCAACTGTATGGACTAATTTTCAGTGCCATAATATAGATATTCATTACTTAAATTGTGGCTCAGCCCTATTAACACCCCTGGTAGTGAGGCCATAAACTTCAAGTGAAGACTTGGGAAATGCGTGTATAGAATAAACCTGCTCTTTAGGGTTTTGGAGAATATGTCCAGTTTTTTATGGCAACCACCAAAACTATTGGTAATATGCAAAAGAATAATATTATCATTTGGAGTCTGCAAATCAGAAGGCTGTGGAAAAAGGAAAGGAATTAACAGTTTCCTATGATATGCATATTATTTTTTGTTTGTCATAGCATATCTGTGTTAATTGCGAGCTTAAAATTAGCAGATGTCATGGTTCAAATCTTATCCGAACCTCGTAATGCACTATAAGACTATAAGTATGTATACTTGAAAATTTACATAGTATTTGGAAATACTTAAGCTTTAAAATCATTTGTAGCTGATAACTACATAACTTTTTATGTGTCTTCTATGCTTCTGTTTCGGTCTGGCACATGTTGTCCTCTTTCTGATTCAAAGCCATCCTGTTCTTTTATGTCCAATTCAGGCATCTAGTCCGTTGCAAGTGAAGTATGCAGATGGCGAGTTGGAAAGGCTAGGTGTAATATAATTTCATTGTTTTATTACTTATGTTTTGTCCTTAAGATGGTTCTCTTAAATTGTGCTGGTGCCAGTTCTCATTCTCCATCTTTTACTGATTTTACTTGCCTTTTTCCCTATCATATGTTATTGTTTCATTTAATTTATTAATACTTTTTTGTTCTGTGATTCAGAACACAAACTTTTTGTTGGTATGCTTCCAAAGAATGTTTCTGATGCTGAGCTTTATGCATTATTTTCTGAATATGGAACTGTTAAAGACTTGCAAATACTGAGAGGTTCTCAGCAAACAAGCAAAGGTGCATCTTCTGCTCCTGACTTCTTTTTTTGCTTTAATTCTTACAAACTACTAAAATCTGACCTCATCTTGATAATTTTCTTGATTGTGCTACTTATCTCAATTATCGCAGGCTGTTCTTTTCTTAAGTATGAGACAAAGGAACAAGCTCTTGCAGCCATAGAGGCCCTCAACGGGAAGCATAAAATGGAGGTTTTTGTTTATTTTTCTTTCAATGGACAAGTTTTCATCTTAAAACATGTTGGTGTTGATACTCAATACTATAATATATATCTCAACACTATCTTTATTGTTGATTGTGATTGTTGTGAAGTGATTTTCATCTTAAAAGTTGCATGATTAATATGAAAACAATTTTGACTTGTATATGTTAGGAATTTTATTCTTCTGATGACTTGTTCTTCATTAATCACATGCAAACCTAGACTTTGGTTGATGAAACAATTTTCGAGTTCTGCCCCATTTTGTGGTGCTGGCTGTAAAAAGTTTGTACATAATAGTTCGAGGTTGTTTTCTTTTTCCCTTTTTACCTTTTTGATTTGATTTGATTTGATTTTTTTATAGTTAATTGTCAGCACATTGCTAAGCTTTTTATTTTTTATCTCTAATATTGCAGGCAGTCTGGGAAGATTTTAGATTGAATATATGTTGTATCTCATAGAATCACTTGCATTTAGTTTAGCTTCTTGCAATTATCAAACATGCTTCCCAGAGATATTTCTATCATGTGTACCTTGAATGGATTGGCCAAGATATGAACTTAGCAATTCATACTTTAAAAAAAAAAAAAAAAATATGTAACTACCTAGTCGTTGTAAAATGCTCTCAAATCGGAATCATTTTGCAGGAATAGGTTTAATATAATCCTGATATGGTTTCTTAAAATGTAGTTGTGATTATGCTTAATGCAAAATATTTCTATTCTACTTATTGTGAGGGTTCATGTATACCAATGCCACGTCCAAGGATTCATGTTGGTGATTAGTGTCAAATGCTTAAGCCCTTTGAATTTTGCCTTCTGCTGCCCTTGTTGTCTATATTTTTTTAGAATGCATATTATTGAAGGCCCTGAGTTTAAATGGATCAATTGCTTTTGTGAAATGAAATATTGTTTTCTTTTCTGTATCAGGGTTCTAGTGTTCCTTTAGTTGTCAAATGGGCAGATACGGAGAAAGAAAGGCAAGCTCGGAGGGCTCAGAAAGCTCAACCTCAGGCTTCTAATGTGCCAAATACTAACTCTGCACAGCATCCATCTTTATTTGGATCCTTAACAATGGGTTACATTCCCTCCTATAGTGGATATGGTTATCAGGTTCTGTCATCTCATGATTTAAATTTCAAATTATTTAATGTCATGCAATGCATAAGCTAATATGTTCAAGCACAACAGTTTGTATGTTATAAAATGTTTCAATAGTATAGCATTCTTTATTGAAACACAGCACTGTGGTATACTATAAAATATTCCAACAGTATAGCATCCTTTCCTCTTCTTTTAAATCCTTAGCCTGAGTTTTTAATTTGTTTTCTTCATCGGGTTCCTCTTTCTAATTATTAAAGCTACAATTCTACTAAAATATAGTTGTTTTTGTAGACTCCTGGAACTTATGGACTTATGCAGTATCGGCTTCCATCAGTGCAGAATCAACCTGCTTTCCATAATGTAGTTCCGCCAGTAAACCAAGGAAATGCATTGCGTGGAGTCATACCTGATCTTGTCCCTGGTATGGCCACAAGAAATTATGCTATACCACCAGCGAGTTATGTGGGCTCTGCGTATCCGGGAGTACCAGGGCTTCAGTATCCTATGGCATATCCTGGGGGAATGATGAGCAACAGGCCTTTGAGTGGTTCTGCTTCTGTATCACCTGCCACAGTAAACAGTCCGTCTGCAGCATCTTCAAGTGTCAGTGGAAGTTTTGGGGGTCAAGTTGAAGGTTGTTGAAACTTTTTATTGAGATTTTTTTCCCCTTCCCTGCCCTTTTTTTATTATTAAGTTATGTGGTTGTTACATTATTTTTTTTATAAGAATTTGCTCTGATTCTAGGTCCACCTGGAGCTAATTTATTCATATACCACATCCCTCAAGAATTTGGCGATCAAGAACTCGCAAATGCTTTTCAACCATTTGGTAGGGTCTTGAGTGCTAAGGTATTTGTTGACAAAGCAACTGGTGTTAGCAAATGTTTTGGTAAGAATATCTTCATCGTTAGCTTTGAATCCGCAATAAGTATTGTTCTGCGTCTAATAAGATTCGGTTGGCAGGATTTGTGAGTTATGACTCAGTGACAGCTGCTCAATCTGCAATTGATATGATGAATGGCTGCCAGTTAGGTGGTAAAAAGTTGAAGGTACAACTTAAAAGAGACAACAAACAGACTAATCCTTATTGATTCAAAGTTAAGCAATGGAAGAAAGCAAGAACCCTAACACGATGGTCACATGCAACTTGATGTGGGAATTACTGCAGTATCTGCTACTACGGGGTGGGTTTAAGGCAGTTGATGGTTCGATGCATTACTCCATCCTACTTGTAGTTGACTTATGGGATTGATGTCCCTGAAAATTGTAGTTAGTGGTTAATTCTGTGCCAATGTATTGTGTAATTTTGTGTAACATTAATTTCATTAGACATTGATTATTATTTTATTGATTTTTCCCTCAAGAACATTTGTTAGTGGTATAATTCTTTAAAAACATCCATGACAAACCATTGTTTGTCTTGTCTAAACTCTTGTTTCTTTTTTCCCACTCTTCAATGACCACAATACTTTTTTGCTACTTGTTTCTTTCACTTTTATTGAATTTTTTTTTGGAAGTATAATTATTTTGTGCTGGATAAACTCTGGAAGCATCACGTGTGTTCTCCCTGTGCGTTGTATCAGCTCAGAGTGCTTGTGTCATTGTCTTTCTTCCCTCTGTGTAAGTCATTGTCTCCCAGACACTTGTGCATACCTCTGAAGTTAGTAGATTTGGGGTTGCACTGAAGCATTCTTCTTGTCAATGCCATGTCCTTAAACAGATGTTTTGAACCACAAACTCAAGTCAAGTGGTTGTTCGTCATGTTTCTGTTGAAGATGCATTTCCCTGTGCAGGGAATCTCAGGTATTTTGTATATCATGTGCATCTTGATGTCTGACATCCTTTCTTCATGTCTTTTTTTCTCCATTCCTATTTTGGTTGTTCAACGTCACCCATTCAACATAGTTGCTTCTGGTTGTCCAAGAAAAGAGGGAATTTCAATTTTTTCCTTTTTTGGTTTGGCTCTTTGCTGTGTCTAACCTTTTTTGTCCTTGTTATCATGGGTTAATCGGATAGCATAAGAAATTGGTCTTATTTTGAATATTCCTTTGGTGTTGATCTTCCCTTCTGTTTGTTTATTTTTAGGATGTTGACACCAAACCATTATTGGAAGAATGAAGAAGAGCATTAATCTGTCAGACAGGGGACTCCTAATGGACAAGGTTTGATATCCTCAATGTTATTTACTGTCCCAGTTGACCATACTTACAAATTATCGTGGCATGTGAACATGACCATGGCTGTAGGAAAAGGGAGCTCCCAGGACTCAGGTATGGTACTAGGCTTGATTTCTTTATCGTACTGTGATGTTGGAGACACATGCGCACACACTAACATGTATACATATCCATATTCAAGTTTGTGTATGTGGAGGAGAATCATGATGAGTAAATTACTGAAAAAATAGCAACTTCTGTGACATGTTTGGTGACATAAAAAAAGTGCACTCATTTTCTGCAGATTTTTTTGGTTGATAGAGGTGGATTTTTTTTTTATTATATATATATATATTTTTTAATTTTTTTTTGAGTGTCCAAATTGGTGTAGGACTCATCTTGACACACCTATCATTTTGAACAGTGTCAAACACCAATTTTGGAATTCATGTTTATATTCACCTGATTAAGGAATTTTTTCTGCTGGAATTTTCAGGTCATGAAAGCCATACAGGTTGTACTTATCTGAAAAGTAAAGGGAAAAAAAGAAAAATATAAGATTCCATACAGGTGATCAACTTGTGATCAGGTACCTCAGGTTCATTATAATTTGGGTTATTTCAAATTGCCTTAGTTGTGTATTACATCTTTATATCTCTCAGGGATTTAGGTTTTGTTAGGTTGGCTTAACAATGGTTGATTTCAATGAAAATGAGGCAATTTTGGGTATTGTATTTATAATGTTTTGTTAATGAAGTATAATAAAATTACACTAAGTTGTGTAATAATAAATAAATTAATAGTTGAAGGAAGTTAAGGAGACAGTAAAGATGAAGATGCATTTAAATATAAAAAATTTAGCTAATTGTTGAATAAGCTAAGAAATAGTTGTTTGTCCCTCAGTAGTTTCTATTAAGTTATACATTGCATTTTGAAGTGAAATTCTGAAGAGTAGTAATTCTTTCACTAATTACTTACTGTCTTACACAATGAGAAATGAAGATGCATTTAAATATAAAAAATTTAGCTAATTGTTGAATAAGCTAAGAAATAGTTATTTGTCCCTCAATAGTTTCTATTAAGTTTAGATACATTGCATTTTGAAGTGAAATTCTGAAGAGAAGTAATTCTTTCACTAATTACTTACTGTCTTACACAATGAGAAATGAAATTGATTATGGAGAGAGAGACCGAGAGGAAGAAAAAAATCAAAAGCAAAGCAATCCATGTGTCACAACCACAGCAATATTATAAACATATAGATAGATAGACAAATAGATAGATAAGTTGAGGTGAATGGGTGAATTCTTGGCAATTTGGAGGGACCTGCTAACTGCACCTTTAATTTGCCCTCTATTTTTAATACTACTTCTGATGACATGCTTTTATGGATGGCCAACAGATTGTTTCATTGTAATGGAATCAAATGCAACAGGTAATGCCTTATTGATGAGGTCTCAAAAGAGATGCTTAAAGTTAAGATATTATTCCTCGGTCGGTTTCTTTGTAGAAGATCATTTTGCTTGCGTTATTTGATTTATGCCTTTGATGTGAGCATCCCCTCCCCGCCCAAGCAACAAAAGCAACCCCTACCGCACGAGCTGTCACTGATCTCAGGCAGGAGGTAACTTCTGATGGTGCATTGTTTCCATAACTATCGGTATCTAATTATTTTTACACCTATAGTTTTTCCTACAATCAGGGTGTTGACATTTTGTTGGTTGGCTTGCATTGATTGCTATAACAGTACAGGCACAAGTCTTGGTGGTGAGATGATGAATGAGTGCAGACACTTCATGTTGCTGCAAAAGTCAGCTTTTTACAGAGGTACTTATTGCACCTTGCGATTCAATTTTTAACTGAATGGGTTTGATGGTGATATGCATGGGGGGTTCTCTATTCTTTTTGCTGCTCAATTTATCAAGTTCATGACGCATTCAAACACACACCAAATGTGCTTTCAGATTATTACGTTAGAGACATGGATCGTATGCAAAAATTTGAATCAAACATAAATCAGGGCAAGTGCATGTACTGTATTGGTCAAGTTTTCAGTTTTGTTCGGCTGGCTGGCTGGTTTTGTCTGTTTAATTATTGCTACAATTGGATTTCATAACATCAACCCTTTGAGCTCCATATTTTCAATTTAGACAATGCATTTTGGAAACAAATATGACTTACGAAATTAATCAAACTATGTAAATTAAAATTTATCTTTCTACAGCTTTGGGGGACTAAGTTTTTCTCTTTTTGTGTTTGTTTGAGAGTTTTTTGTGTGTAATTTTTGGATTTGTATGTGTTGTTGCAAGTCACATTATATTTGTTGTTTTGTATTTGTTCAGCAGTGTTTCTTGTGAAGTTGTGGATGTGTGGATTTGTTGTATTGTTGTGATAATTTGTTATTGGACTTTTTTTGGATAAGAGGGGCAATTAAAGTAATTACCAAAAATATGAAGACCTTTACAAATAAAAAAAATAAAAATAAAGTGCATCTAATAGAAATAGGAGTGTGAGTGTGCCCACCCTTCGAGAGTTAAATATAATGGATGATGTGGCATTTGCAGTTGTATTCTAGAAGACCAAATCTCATTAATATAATGGAGTATGAATATGACCAAGTCTCTTTTAGATAATCTGCAATATTATTATTTTTCTAATGCTTTGATGTTAATCAAGAATGAGCAACGTACATTATGATAGATCATTAAAATTTGAATAAAATTTTGAAATTGTTGGTGGTTTAAAATTTATTACAAAGTTAAATGTGCTAATCAAAGATGAAAAATTGTCGAATTATTTTGACTCCCTTTCTTTGGTAGAATTGTGAGTTCTAAGAAAACTTAAAATATATTGCATTCTTCTCTTTGACAAAGAGCATCTCATTAAACTAACTAAATTTTTAGTCAAATTTTAGTTAGAAAGGGACTTTTCTATTTTTAAATAGTCATTTTTTAAATACATTCTGAACAATCTCTCTATTGACTTTGAATATTTCCTTTATTTTTTAATTTTAAATTATTCTTTATTAACTAATACAAAAACTCTTAAATATGAAGTAATCTTTTATTAATGTTTCACTAGCCAATAACAAATGCTACTATAGTTGGCTTGATAGTTTTATGGGGTTGAATTTTTTACGATTGACTATTTATTTTTAAAAAATAAAAATAATTAACTTGATAGAGGTACTTACTCTTAATCAAGGTTTTTCTAATGGTTATGATTGTAATTCCTTCTAGAAGATAAGATGGCTTCAGATTTGTCAAGTTAGCCCACCACAAAAGGTGGCAGCCCACATCACTCCTTTTCTTCTTTAATTAATCATCATTATATTTTGTACAACAATAATCAATATGGGCAACTATATGCATAGGAAGGTTCACTTCTATCCCAAATAACCAATTCTTCTCATCCTCCTGTGTAGGAAGATGGATGAGAAGAAAGAATTTGTTGATTTATCTTCTATGATGCTCTTTGAGGCCACAGGTGATTCAGAGGCCATTTCTGAGCTAAATATAGCTGCAGTGGATGCGGAGCTGATGGGTGCAGCGGAAGATGATGCACTCTCATGCAGCTGTGATGACTTGATGGACTGTGAGCTTGGCAAGTTTGATGACCTAGGGCATACCCATGATGAAGTTTATCATGTTGCTGATCATGGTGATGAAGAGGACGAAGATATTGATCAAGATTGGACTGATGGTGGTGATGATGAAGATGATGATGAAGTGGTGATGAGCAGCACTGCAAAAGCAAGGGAACACAAGAAATTGAGGGTTTGTGTTGATTCAGCCATGGAATTGATGAATGAGATGGAAAAGAGCAGGCTTTTCTGGGAGGCTTGCTTGGCATCTTAGAAAGTAGGTCTTCTTTCTTTCTTTTTTTGGTATATTGGTGGCTGGGACCTACTTGAGAAATAAGAGTTCTGATCACTAAGCTAATCCAGTGATTTTAGAATGTCTTCTTGTTCTTGTTTTCGTTGTTTTTTTTTTTTTTCAAAAGCATGTTGTGTATGAAAAGTGTGAATCAAGTCCACTTTTTGGCCATCCTATTTCCAGCTGCTTTATTCTTAATTTTTTCAATTGTGAATATATGACTTGTAAGTTATATGTTCCTGAAGATGTTTGATTAAGAGTGATGTATAAATTTTTGTTCTGTTCCTCTCTCAACCATTTGGTTCCTTAGTTTCAACTTTTCTCCATGTAAATGCACATGTTAGGTGTTATTGACAATGACCGACTCCAAAAAAGATTTTTCTAAGACTATTATTTTTTTTTTTTTTTGAAGAATATTACTAAGACTATTCTGTGTGTTTGGCTTGAGTTTTTTGAATTAAGTTTTTTAAAAATTGAGTTTTTTATTTTTTGTATTTTTTTATTTTTAGTGAATATTTTTAAAATTTTAAGCATTTTTTAAAAACTTTTTTAGATGTATCTTACTTAAATGTGTTTAAAAATTAAAATATTTGTGAAAAAATATTTTTAAAAAATTAATAAATACACAAAAATGCAAAATATGTATTGAATTTTTTTATTTTTTTTATTTTTTGTATTTTTGGTATTCAGTGAATTTTTTGAAGATTTTTTTTATAAAAATTATACTTTTTAAGTATATTTATGTTAAGTATATTTAAAAATTAAAAACAATATTTAAAATATTAACAAAATTTAGTAAAAATAAAAAAAATATGAAAAATAAGAAAGTATAATTTTTTAAAAGGTATTTTTAGAAAATTCAAACTAAAAAAAGTGATTATATTTATATTTTAAGTTTTAAATCCAAACACAGTGTTAACATTGATATAGACAGATTCCAATCATAGAAAACATTGAATAGCTTGATGGGTGCAACTTGTTTAAAAATCTTATTTGCATCTTCAAAGCAATTACTTGCATTTTCATGAAGGGATATTCCCTATTGATTTTGACCAAACTAGAATCTCTTTCTCCTTTGTGCCAACAGGAGTCCCAAAAAAAAAAAAAAAAAAAACAGAGTTTGGAAATAGTTGTAACGATCACAAATTTTGGTTACTTAACAAAAATAAATTAGAGGAACACATATTTGGGGAATACAAATCCATATTTAACAATAGGGTTAATTACATTGACGCTCTCTCAATTATTTTTAAATATTGATTTACCTTCCTTAGCTTCAAATTGTATATTTGAATATTAAAATAAAATTATAAAATTACATAATCAAAAAATTGTTGGGTAGGGGTAAAAATATCACGTAGCATTGTCTGGTGAAATCTAAAATAACCTTTCCAAATAGGTGCATTTGTATTGTTTTTTATAGTCAAGAAGTTCAGATGTATAATTTTGTGGTGTTTTGGGAAGTTGGTAAAAAGTTGGCTTTTTGGCTTTTTTAGTTTATTTTGTCTTTTTGTGAGAAAGTTTTGTGAGAGGTGATGTGACTGTTTTGTTTTTTGTGGGAAAGTTTTGTGAGAGGTGATGTGACTCAAAATTGGTAAAAAGCTGGAAGCTGGCTTTTTACCAGCTCCCAAAAATCAAGATGTAAAGTCAAATTCTGGCGCAAAGTCAAATTTGGTCATAGTTGAGGCCTCTGAAATCAACTCTTTGACAATACTACCCTTGTGTCAATTGCTATTTCTTACAACCGAACCAATAACAATAATTCATTGAATAAGCCTCTCTAATATAATTTGTTAAAACATTTTCAACTCACTAGATATATAACGTGTGTTAGTCAAAATGCTTAGTAGGATTCTTTTTTAAACTCCAATGCACTAGGCATATCATTACATTTTTTGACTTAATTCACATTCACTAATTACATGTATCTAGCATTCAAAGATTAGGCAAAATGTATTTAATCGTTATGATCATTTCTCTCTGCCTTTGTTACTGATGTGATATTCTATAAAGTCAACAATATTTAGATGAATAGCTGAAATAAAAAGGATCGTTAGAATAGAAAGATGAAAAAATTGATAGGCAAAATAAAAAGTATACTTTATAGTAATGTTTTAATAGGTGAAATACCTACTAGCATCGGAGATGCTTATAGATAATTTACTTATTTATTTGGATACGAAGGAAAGTTTGAAACAAACATACAGAAATTAAAATAGGTCGATACAAAATGGAGGGTTAATCGCACTAATAGCAAACTCATATCTGCTATTACCAAAACGCTAACTGATTCTGTATGGTCTTCTAGGACTACAACATGTTCATCTTGCGCTACTCAGTCACAGGTTAGCCAATTTCATTTTGTTTCCCTCTCGGGGATTGTTCAATGGAGCATTTGCATCTCTTCAACAGAAATTTTGCATCTTCTGTGACAGATAATTGACATGAGCTGGAGACATACAAGTTTTAGTATGAATATTCCTAAAATAGAGAGAGAGAGAGAGAGAGAGAGAGAACACAGGCATTCTAATCTAAAATTGCCAAGAGTTGAACATCCTTTGCTAGTGAATCACATACAACAAGCATAAAGTCAGCCTCACGCTGAACAATGACTCACAATCAACTAGCAAACAACTGGCATCCCTTCTTTGACAGTTATGCGCAACACTCGAAAACACTTTTCAATTTACAGAAGCAACTATGGCTAATGGAGGAAAACCCAAAATCTGCAAACAACATTCTAATCCAAATCACTAATAAAATGGAGATCCAGCATGACAGATTTACTGAACACCAAGCAAAAACGTTGGCAAATCAGACTCAACCAATTTCTCTTCCATATCCACATCAATGGTGTTCATCCATCTTTTTGATTGAAATTTCAAAGCAACAACAACCAGACTTGTATCTGCAGAGTCTTCCCCATCACTTGTGGTCAAACCAGAACCTCCAACTTTGCTATCAGAAAATGAAACACCAGTTTCCCTATAAGATGTAGAGCCACTTCTAGGACTCACATGCTGTCTTTGCAAATCTCCCACTGATTCTTTCATAATTTTCGCATCCAATTGTGTCAAGAAACACTCTTCTACCTCTCTCAAAGACTCGATGTCAGCCTCATCTTCACTGCTGTTGTTGTAATGGGCGTTGTCATCACATTCTGACATCGGCCTTCTTAATTCGCAGCTGGTATCCATCTCTCGGTGGCTATCAATTTCCCCATCAGATTCCTGATTGGAAGAATGAGACGAAATTGGTGAGTATCCTCCTTCTGTTGCAGCAGCCTCTTCACGTTCTCTTAGTGTTTTCATGATCAATGTCTTAAGCAAGTTCATTATTTGAACAGCGTGCATTAGAGCCGTCAATGGATCAGACATCTGATTAGAAAAAGAAAACAACATGAAAAATAACATGATTAATGCAGAAATAGCTGAGATGGCTTTCAAACAAAGTCAATTGGAGAAGGAAATAATGTTGTATAAATTGTGTACTTAAATAAAATAAATAGATTCATATTGAATAACCACTTTGAATTTCAGAACAAGGACATACTAGAATTTACAGAAATTCATAATAAAATAAAACTAGTAGAAGGAAGCAAATCGAAGCCTGTGTGATAACTACTCAGACCCACCTCAACCGACGGTTGGATCCCGCTTTAATTTCGAATTAAAGTTGCTGAAAAACTATTATTTTCCAACAAATAACACTTTTGTGGCAGATTCATTTACCTGAGTCATGTTTGGAGCAAAAACCATGGCAATATTTCTAGCATTCATTTTGTTGGATTCCTCTTGTTCAACAACGTCGGCCATGAGATCAATTGCCCAGCTAAGCAATGCTGATTCAGTTGGTTGTAGCTGCTTCACAAGCTCAACCGAGTCCTCCTCTGCGTTGCATTGCAAAACTTCTTCAGGGGAAAGCCCATCTAACACACCAGAAGGAAGTTCTCGAAACCAGGCTTTGATAAGCCCTGACAAACAATGAACATCAATGTTATCGGGCACGATGCCTCTGTTCAGCTGGCTTCTCACTTCCTCCTCTTGACTGTTTTCCGGGTTTATTCGGAAAATTCCTTCTGCCTGCAAAAAACCATTCAGACAAACATAGTTAGGAAGCAATTCCAGGTCAAAGAATGAACCACAACAACAATCTGCACTCTGTTAGTTATACCTTTAGACCTCCTTGTGAGTATAGCCTCTCTTGCATTAGTAAGAGAATTGTAGGGACACTATTGCCTCTTGAATCATGACAACACTGCATCGATTCTGCTGAGACACCGAAAACGCTAGCACTGCAAAATTGGATACTACACAAGTTAGCAAACAATCTCACAATACAAAATATGAACTTCAAATGATAAGTTAGTGTGCTTTAAAATCTTTCTATATTTTCACTTTTAATCTCATTTTTTGTCAAGCACAGTTTCTCTCTCTCTCTCTCATACATGAACTTCTCTTTTTTTCCCATGTTGTTCACACAATGCCAAAAATATGTCAGTTTGCTCATAATCTGGAAAAAAACTATTTGATCACTATGTTTTGAGGAAAATATAACCTTCAAATGAGAATTTTATAGCCATTTGATTGTGTTTCTGTTTTCTGTTTTCGATTTTTGTTCTTCAAAAAACACATCCTAAATAGTCCCCAGACTACAATCCTCCATACCTCTCCTCCAGTCCCCAAGCTTGAACTTGTGAACAAAATAAGAGAAAAACGACATGCACAAACATGTGCTAATCCACTTCGCTAAAGAATTCTGCACTAAGACTATGTTTGAATCGTCGATTTAAGCAAGTATTTGTGAAGGGAAAGGAAAAATGAAAGTAAAAGTGACAAAAATAGGAACTTGCCACTTTTCCCTTGAAAGATCCATCCTCAAATCCAAGATTCAAACACTGCCCAAGAATATTCAAGATTTCTATATATCTTTTCACTTTTGGTCTCAATTTTTGTCAAACACAGGTCTCCTCTCATGCTGTCATCATCAAAAAAGCACAGAATTTCTTGGGGAAAAAACGTTGACTTCAAAAACTTGGGTTTAATTTCAAATCTTTGAAGCTTAATGTTTAACCTTTTGCTATGAAAATCGTAATCAAATCGCAAGAACGATTTTTTTTAATTTTTTTTTAATTTGTTTAGATTCGAATCAAGATTTTTGAAATTTAAGAGACTTATTAAAAGAGAAAATTTAGGGAAAATAAAAAAAAATAAAAGTAAAAAACCTGGCACTGGGTACTCTGCCGGGTATCTCGACTTCGAACTCAACAGGAAGACCACGAAACCCATCGAATCGATCGAAAGTGACGTGGGTTACGTGCTGGACATCTGTTGGCCATCCGATTTCCATGTGATGGACGGTGGAGATGGATTCATCATTGCGATCGATTCGGCAAGAGACCATGGATTTTCTGAGAGCTGCTAAGAGGAATGCAACGAGAGAGAGATTATTGTTTTGCTGATCTTCAGCTTCTTTGGTTCCCTTCCCACCACCACATCCAACACTTTCACCACCACCCTTTGTCACCATCACCATGGCTGTCATCTCTCTCTCTCTCTCTCTCTCTCTCTCTCTCTACTGAATTTTTTGAGTTTTCTGTGTCTGTCTATGGATTGGAGAGCTGAGGAGTGAATGAAGTGATTTGAATGAGTTTGGGGGTGGTGGAAGTAATTGAAGATGATGATGTTGGATGTTGGGTGGTGGTTTAAACTTCGATGTCCTTCTGACGTTCAAACGGCCACATGTTTCAAATTTTGACGACTTTTTCCTTTATTTAGCCTTGCCTTTTATGTATAATTACCAATATGCCACTCCTTTGCCTTTTCCTTGCCTTTAAAAAAAAAAATATTTGTTTATAATTTTTTTTTTTTTTTTGTCGGTCCCTAAATCTAAAATTAAAATTTGTTTGATGAAATGTCCATGCGCTAAGAAACTTCGCCCATGACATGACAGTACAAAATGTCCAAATTATTCATATATATATATACATGATTAAAATCTCTCAATTCTCCCTTTCTATTCAAATCCTAACTCTTTCTCTCTCTAAACTCTTAGACTTAGCCTCTGCTGCTTAAGAATGTTTTGAAAAGATGGTTAAAAATTAACTTTATAATTTTTTTTTGATTTTTTTGTAAGAGATGAAAGTGGGTTAAAAGTCTCAAAATAGGCCTCAATGCCGCCATGGTGGAAGACAGAGAGAGAGAGAGAACCTCTTCGCCACCGTGGTGGAAGCATTTTACTATTGGTGAGATCGTCCATGACATTATTATCTGCATCTGTAATGGCCTAACTATCCTCTTTGCCAAAGCCACTAGCCTCTTTGACGCCAACGCGTCCTCCTCCATCATTCTCACAGCCAGTACAATCTCCATAGGACTTGGTAGGTATTAGAGCATGTTTGTTTTGAGGGATAAGAGGGTGGGATTGGACTATTAGTCCCACCGGACTAATAGTCCATTGTTTGTTTGAAAAATTTTGTTCCGGACTAATAGTCCTCCCGGACTATTAGTCCCACAAACATGGGACTATCCTATCCCATGGGAGGGTGTGGGATAGAAACCATGGGATTGGTATTCCATGGGATTATTTTGTGAAATGTCCATTTTACCCTCCATGCTATTACTTAGTAAACAATTAGAAAATGGTAAAATAGTCTTTTGAACATTTATAAATTATTTTTTTAGTGTTGTTAATTTAAAACTATATATTAAATAAAAAAATTTAAATTATAAATTTAATTTAATTAAAAATAATAAATTATAAATTATGGCCTTATAAATTAAATTTTTTTAGTGTTGTTAAAAAATTAAATTTACATATTAAATAATTTTTTTTTTAGTATTGTTAATTTAAAATTATATATTAAATAAAAAATATAAATTTTAAATTAAATTTATTTAAAAATAATAAATTATAAATTATGGCCTTATAAATTAAATTTTTTTAGTGTTGTTGAAAATTTAATTTATATATTAAATAAAATTATTTTTTTATTGTCTTTATTTAAAATTATATATTAAATAAAAATATAAAATATAAAATATAAAATATAAAATATAAATTATAAATTATAAATTATAAATTATAAATTATAAATTATAAATTTAATTTAATTGAAAATAATAAATTAAAAATTGTGGCCTTATAAATTAAAATTTTTTAGTGTTGTTAAATTATAAATTATAGATTATAAGGGTAAAATAGTCTTTTGAACATTTATCCTTATCCAGTCCGTCTAACCAAACATTAGATTTACTAAAAATAGTCCAATCCAGACATCTAATCCCATGACTAAACAAACATAGGATACAAATCCAATCCAACCAAATAGTCCCGGGACAATGTATCCCGAGACTAACAATCCGATGGATTACAATCCCCCTTTATCCAGTCCGTCCAAACAAACGCACCCTTATTAAAACTCATTTCTCTTCGATTTTAACGAAAATATAAAAGAATTTAGTCGGTAATGCAGAGGATCTTCTTCATCCTCTGAGATCTAAGGTCTCTCAAATTGATTACGAATTTGAGGGGCTCTGGACTCGAGAACAACGCCGATCTCTCTCCTCATCCGCCGCTGCCTCCTCTCTCTCTTCTAAACACCATTCTTATTTTCGAGCTCAGCAATTTTAGACAGAAAATCTCGATATCGATTTCCATGGAGATTGATTTCCAAATCTTAAGTTCTAATCCCCTATTCTCTCTCTTTATATGATTACAAAGTCTCTTTGAATACAATACTGCACATGGATTCTTGTAAGCTTCTTCATGATATACACCTATACATATGTATTGTTTTGAGTTGGATCTGTCACGACCTGCTCCCCGTACGCAAAAGTTAAACATCGTAATGACTAGTAACTGAAGTTACCTTTGACCAATTATTGAAAAAATTAATAAACGTGAGCGAAAATAATATTTAAGTGAAGGTACCAAAATAATCATCGGAGTTTCTATTTTTATTATAAAATTTATTGATTAAAAAAGCCGATATTTACCTAGAAAAATATCATAAAAGTGCTGTATATGTCTATTCCGTAACCCGCGTCTAAAATTTTCCAAAAACTATTTTTGAATTGTATTGTTTCCTGAAAATTGGTAAACAGTTATAAGCACATGGCAGAATGAAAAATATTATATCAATAGTATAAGCGATACAAAATAACCATGGATAGTTATGTAACTAAAATATTCAAGATAACTTTGGGAACTTGGTTCCCAAATTTTTTTCTCATTTTTTTCACTAAAAGACAAAAGTTTTGCAAAATAAAAAAAAATACATCCAAACAAAATATCACATCCAATCTCATAATCATTTCACTTTTTCTCTCACAAACATCACATCCAACCACAAAAAAACCCAACTATCTTCCCAAACACTAAAATTTTTTTATCCAATAATATCCTACAACTAAAAAAACTTACATAAAAACCTACTTCCCAAACACCCACTTAGTTTGAACAAATAATCATTTAAGTAGCAAAACTGAGATTACTTAAATAAATAACTATAACCACAGTACCGAACAGAACAAAACAGAAGTCACAGGAGTGACAGTCAGAACAGAGGTACGAATTCAAGAGGTGGCTCCCACAATAGTGTAGCACTTAGCTCTGTATAGCACTTTGCTTCACACCAGAAATTTGAGAGTTAATGGATCCATGACAGACAGAAAGTCACAAAGTGACTAAACAGAAGCCGATGGTTATTAAAGTCCCCTAAGACATGAGACTCCCGTAGTAGTACTTACAAAACATAATTGTTTATAAGGTCATAATCAAATATTCTTTAAACTATAAACCAAGACATCTATGGGTTTCATTTTAACAAATAGAGTTCAGAAATTAATCCACATAATTGAAATATTAATATAATTTATAATAATTTATAAAATATAACTTGTATAAAATAAATATGGTAAATCAAAACATGCGTAAATTATATTATGGTGACTCAATGTGTAATATAACTCACCTTAACTTTAATACCTCTGTAACAACCACATCACGTATAATGATTAGTACTTGATTAATTAAGAGGATTAGGGATTTAATTGCCGAGTATTATAATTTATTTGGAATTTATAAGAATTGTGGAATCTGACTCGTATATGATTTTATTGAAGGTTTATTTTGAAATTAGAAATTAAGAGTCTAAATGGCTTAAGTAAGTGAAGTTAAGAAGTCGAATCAATTTAATCTTAATTATGGACCCATTTGAGAGTTTAATTAAATATTCGATTCAGTTTAGTAAAATTGGGACTTGATTAATTAGGTTATAATTGGAGTTGATTAAGTCATGAGGATTTGTGAATTGTGGTTATTATAAATTAAATTTAATTATGATGTGTCCAATTTGAATATGTAATTTATGGTTGAAAATTTGGAATCTAATCAGAAGTTGAAGGCCTAGATGATTTAAGAAAACAAAATTGAGGATGATAATAAGTTCAATTTAATAATTGGCGCCTTTTGGTATATTGATTAAAAATCTGATTCAGATTGATAAATTTAGATATAATTAATTGGGTCTTAATGGAAGTCAAACTAATTAAACTATATGAGATTTGTAATTAGTTATGATTAATTAAATTTGTGCTAATTGAAATTATTAAGATTAAGTATTAATTATAATTAGTTAAGACTAAGTGAAGGTAATTAAGTTAACTCTAATCATAAATTAATTTGAGGAAACATTCAGCTTGTGCAAGTGTGTGCACGTGTTACGAGAGGTGAACATGTGTGTGTTGATAAACTCTTAAGTCAACAAGTGTAGATGCATTCTTCCATGTGTTCTGCTTGGTTGGGAAGGAGAATAAGAGAAAATGTGGATTCATGAGTGGAGAAAAAAAAAACAGAGAATAACCGAGAGGGAGAGAGAAGCAATTTCGGTCCAAGAAGAAGAAAATTAAAGAAAGAAAAGTTAGGAGGATCAAGAGAATAAAAAGAGAATCAACTAAACTTCTTGATATTTAAGTTTAAAGTATGAAATCATACTTAATCTTGGTAGAATCTCTACATTACACTTAGAAATTAAAGTTTGAATCTTGTAGATAAATTACCTAAAAGCTGGAATTGAGAGATAATTAGGTTCAATTATATATAACAATAATGCTAGAGGGCCACAATTTTTGTGGCCACAATGGGTCAAAATTGTCAAACGACGTCGTTTTGACAGTTTTGACCCATTGTGGCCACAAAAATTGTGGCCGTCAACCATTTTCCTATATATAATTGAAAAGAACTTAGCAAGAAGATTGAGAGGGGAATTTATGCGCAAATTGGGCCAAGATGGGCCGTTATAGGCCTCAATGCGAAGGGCTGAGTAAAAAGGTCGTAAAGTTACTCCGGTCTTGAAGAGGCTTAAAGTTAGTCCGGTTCCAAGCCCATAAGTTAGTCCGGTCCGAGGGAGGCTTAATGTTAGTCCAGTCGAAGGATACTTTGTAGTAAGACCGGTTTAAAGGTGCTTTGAGTTTATACCGGTCATGGCACAGTGTAACTAGCACAGTCTAAACCGTGCTAAATGCTAGTTCGGTTTTGGGGCAATGAACCGAACTAAGTATAGTTCGGTTCATTTTGCGGCTAAGTATAGCCATATTTACTTCGGTGATGGTAGTCCGGTCAAAGTAAAACCATCTCACTTGGTTTAAGCAGTGAGAGGAGTGTTGAAGGATAAATATGATCTTTCAGGAGTATGAATCCTCGGAAGACTCTACATGGAGGAGTAAGAGTCCTACTTGGATTGTGCCACACGAAACCTATAAAAGCTTACAAACATCACCTATGAAGAGGTAACACAACTTTGATTTCCGAATACACAGAGCTTTTGTCTATTTGTCTAGTTTGCTAACTTAGGCATCGGAGAGGTTTCCGGCACACACCTGTCGGCTAGCTCACGTTTGTGTTTTCAAGTGATAAAGCGATAACGTACGGAGGAGCGCAGACTTGATCAACAGGATTATATGAGAAGATTTATTTCTTTCCCGTACAAAGATGATGAATAGTAAATTATTTGCATGTCTCATGTTTCAACTTGGTTTTGAAGATCTTGCATGGCATGAGAGTGTATATATATACACATATTGCATGTTTTCAAAAACAATTATGGCTCACATATTTAATTTCTTGTTTTGAAAATCAAGAAGAAATAGAACCCACTTGTATATAATTTTACATATAATGAAAAGAAAAGAATTAAGTCAAGAACTAAGAAACTAATTTGGAAATTTTATCAAGTGAGTTTAATTTGTGTTATTCCTCATGAAATTGGACTTTATCTTTACATGCAACCGTTTGGGAAGTAGGCTGGCTCTTTGGCTTTTTGACTTTTTTGGCTATATGAGCCTGGGCTCAAAAGCTTGGTTTGGGAAGAGTTCTTGGCTTTTTGGCTTTTTTGGCTTTTTTTTTGTGAGAGAAGAGTGTAATGATTATAGGGTTGGATGTGATGTTTTGCCTGTTGTGGCTCATGAGCCTATTTTGTCTTTTGTGGCTCATGAGCCCAATGAGCCCTTGCCAAACAATTGAAGACTTGGCCCATACAATGGAGTTCTGTTCAATTATGGAAATTTATTTAGAAATCAATTATGTTGAGTTTGGCTTTTATAGTTTTGCATGAATTTGAGTTTCATCTATACATACATGGACAAATTTTGTAAGTTCTAATATTCTAAGGTCATGTTTGATTCAAAAGATTAATAGTGAAGTATTAATAATCCTATTAAATTAGTATGGTATTCACTATCTAATTGGATTAATAATCCCACCCCTACACCATTATTAATAATCCTACAAATTTGTTGGATTAATTATCCGTTGGATTAATAATCCTAAACCAAAATGTTAAAACAAATATAGAATAATTGGGCCCACATATTAATAATCTCAATTCCATGCTCTAATCCACCCAATCAAACATGCCCTAATTGTACATGCATCATAGATGTTTAAAAGATTTGAAGAATTAATTCCATGTTTTGGTTTAAGAAGAGCAAGTTTTGGGGAATTATGAATTCATGAACATTTTGAATTTAATATTGAATTAAAGGAATTTTGGATGTAATTGGTTTGAATTTTGACTCTAATTTCACACATGCAAATATTTTCTAAGAGTTTTATAACTTTAATTTCATGTTTTAGATAATCCTCCATGCATCATGAATTAAGAAAGTTATGGAATTAGTCTCATGAATTTTGTAAGAAATGAGGTTTTGAGTAAGAAACTAAGTAGACTCATGGTTATGGAAATTAGTTGGAAAATTTATAAGAATATAAAACTTATAGTTTTGATATGAATTTCATACATGTAAATAATTTTCTAGGGAATTTATGACTTTAATTTCATGCTTGAAAGGAAAGTAGAAAGAGCTTGAAATCAATTTTATGTAACTAAAAGGAAAATGAGAGTTTGGAACCATGTTTAATTTACAGAGATTAAGTTAGAAGTTAATCATTTTGAGTTGGAATTTGGCTTGATATGGAGAAAATGAATTAAAACTAAATTTGGCAATTGGGGCATGATTTTGAATAAATGATTTAGCAATTTATGACTTTAATAAATGGTTCTCTATGGTTGTATACTAAAGTGCATGTTTTGAAACTTTGAATAACAAATTTAAACCTCATTTGCAATTTTAGAATTTCAAAATTTTCGTTGTCCGCTCGAGCGAGGGAAGTCCCGCTCGAGCGTGAAAATCGACCTCCCAGTAGTTTTTCAAATTTTACAGTCTGCTTGAGCGACCAAAGTGGCGCTCGAGCGAAGACCCATTTTCAGCACATTTTGGAAAGTTGCATTTAATTCATATTTTTATCCTCATCTCTTTCTAATGCATTCTAGACATGATTTATGACTCAATAAAGAATAATAAGTTACTAATCAACATAGATTAGTTAGTTAAAGAATGAATCATTGATCTTGTGGTAATTATTTAAGAAGCCAAGTAAAGGATCAATCTATTTGGAAAAGAGGGACTTAGTAATGAAAGAATATGTGAAATAAGAACTCGGTTTATTTAAATGAGAAAGAATAAACGTAGTAGAACTTCGGACTATAAAGACTAGAAATGACAAGTTTAATCAAAGGAGTAATATTGTATTTTAATGTGTATATGTTATTTGCTTGTGTAGGTCACGCGCCATTGTCTGATTTTTTCGATATGTCCAAATGTCGATTTAGCCTGACCAACTGTGAGTAATAACTTAGTAAAGATATGTTCAACTGTACTTATTTTTTGTGTGACAAAATGAGGTCTGTTTTCTGAAATGATATGTTCTGTACAATAAATGATTGTCCAATTTCTGACATGTATTCATGACATCTTTAGTATCATGTGATATCTACAGCCGTTATCCGGTATCGGAGGTTCCTTCTTGGAACTAGGTTATTCATAACCTTACGCTTATGCGTCATGTTCTGTTATGCTTATGCGTCCTGTTTGTGCACTGTTACCCATACCGGAGGCCCGCCATGGGGGCTTAGCTGTCCTGTTCTGTTACCCGGATCCGGAGGTTCCTTCTTAGAACTAGGTTATTCATAACCTTACACTTATGTGTCCTGTTCTGTTATACTAGTGGATGTATCACGTAAACTTAATCATGACTTATAATTTCTATCTGTATATGATTTGAACAAGTATGAATTTGATAAAACTGAATTATGATTTCTGAATCTGTATGGACTCATTCATTAAAACCCTTTACTCTGTTATTATTCACTGGGCTTTAGCTTACTGTATTATTTATGTATGTAGGTGATCAGGCACGTGACCAGGCTTAGATGCATCTGTCTAGAATCTGTTTTGTCAGCCAACTTATGTGCCTCCCGTGGAGGTTCCGGATATGTTAAGTGTTATTGTTATGTGATTTAAAGTTTAAGTTATATTCTCTTGTCTGGTTCAGCAAGTCATGTGTATTTTGAAAAAGAGACTAAGTCCCTTTCTGCCTAATCTGTATATATATTATGACGTGAGGATGATGTGTTTATATGTACATGAAAAGTTTAAAATTTTGCTGTCTCATATAAGTCTGCACAGCTCAATAGACGTTGTATATTGTTATTTGCTTCTGCTAGCCCCTAATATTATGTTAATTTGTCTCAGAGGCCTTCGGTAATCTCAGGATTACTGGCCGGTTACAATGCTAAACCTATAAGGGCTGGTTTGGGTCGTGACAACCTCACTATTTCTTTCCAATATCAAAGATCCTCTCGACTTCCATTTATGTTTTTCTTCCTTTTCTTCGTTTCTTTCCTTTCTCCTTCCTCTCTTTTTTCCTTTTCCTTCATTTCTTTCTTTCTTTCCCTTTCCACACAGATCACCTCCTCCCTATTTATAAGGGGTAAGAACGTTATCAACGCGAATCCTCCCACAGATTCGATCATAAATTATATAGATTGATACTGATCTTTAATAAATATTTAAGATAATTATACTTTGGCCCAGTTTTTTAATGTAACTATATATATAAATCAATTCCTAATTAAATTACACTCTATCGTATACCAACAAAAAATTATTTATTTATTTTACTACCACACTCATTATTATTATTATTATTATTATTATTATTATTATTATTATTATTATTATTATTATTATTTATTTATTTATTTACTGTTACTTTTATATTTATTTATTTACTATCTTTAACTTTAATTTGGCCCAATTAATATTATAATTCCATATTTTTGTTAATTTGGCCTCAAATAATAATCCCTAATTAATCACATATTTGATAATTCAATGCCAAATTAGATTCTGTATTTATTATTATTTATTTAATAATATATCATCACATACAACCATAATACTAGTATAAAATTTAAGGAACAACTTAAATTTTCAGGTTGTTACAGGATCTGGATCTGATAATCTTTTTTCAATGTTTATTTTTCATTTCTTTATTCCCAGAACATTGTACTGTTTCTTGGATTTTCTCTCTCCTTTGCGAGATGTTCGTCGATTTATTCCTCGCTATCTTCTTGGTGATGGATCTTTGGTTGTTTTGACGGATCTTGGAGTATCTGCGTGAATTTCCATCTAGATCTATAATGTGTGTAAATATGCTATGAAAACATGTGTTTGTGATTTGAATGTATCTAGTGGTGGTGGTGGTGGTGGTGGCGGCGTTATTCATTAGTTTTTATTTTATTTTAGTTGTTTTATTAATGTTATGATGGTAATATCTAGATAGAATGCCATTTGTTTGATTGAAACTGAACAAATACAACATTTTAGTTAACATTTTCAACAGATCATGCATTTGTGCATAAGGGGAGTCTTAGTTCAATTGATAAGAGAGAAAGCAGGTTTGGGAAAATATTCTAATAGATCTGTAAATTTCAACAAATAAAAGAAAAAATAAGTTTAGTAAATTTTAACAAATAAATTTTTTGAACAAATAATTTCAACAGATCATCGAAATGTGCTATGGAAATTTCAACAGATAAGAAAAAAAGTTTGGTGAATTTTAATAGATAGATTTTTAGTAGATAATTTCAACAAATAAGTTAAAAAAATTGAATAGATAAAAAAAATATTTGAACAGATAGGGAAAAAATTCAATAGGCTGTCAAAAAATTTGAACAAGCAGATATAAATTTAAATAGATAGTGAAAAAAATTTGAACAGATAGAAAATAATTTAAACAGATAGTCAAAAAAATCAACAGATAAATTAAGGGATAAAATTGAAAACAAAATGTCTTTCAAAATAAATAAAAAAACTTATTATCAAACTATTTTACAAATGATGAATCTCTCACTAACAAAAAAATATTTATTAGATGTAATGCATTAGACAATTGCTAAAGTGAACTTATTTTTTGCTTACAAACTTATAGATTATCTATAAGCTTGGAAGTATATATATATATATATATATATTTTTTGAGAAGCTTTAAAAAGGATGCACCGGTCTAAGGTGGAAGGGCCTTGCTAATAAGTGTTCTCGGGATGGGACGTAAAAACTAAGAAGAAATAAATTAAAAACATGAGGCACTCCTCACTTAATTTAATGTATTTTTAATAAAATCAATATATTTCTTAACATTTTTAGTTATTTTCAAGGGGTTTTTTCAACATAGTTCCAATGGCGACCAATGTCTTAGGAGCAACATTTAACATTTACCAACCTAAAATATTGTATGCAACAATAATATTGAGAATTTTTTTGACCAAAGGTTGTTTGAAAATTAATTTTTTAAATTTATTATAAAAGATTAATTTTTTTAAATTTATTATAAAAAATGTATTAAAAAAATTAATTTTTTTATAATAACTTTTTAACTTTTAACTAAAAAAGTATGTAGTCAAAATAGGCTTGAATACTATTTATAAAGAAACATAGAAATACAAACAGGCCCAGCCTTGAGAATTTCGAGATCCAAAATCGATAATCAACTAATAAATTTCTGGGGCCCTTCACATTTTTTTTATTGAATTAAAAAAAAAATTAAAAGTAAAGGACAAAAGATTTGTGTGAAAATTACAAAAAAATACTTAAGATTACATTACAATAACTAATAAGTATCGCTTGATCCTCACTCTTTTTGTATTTTTAGAAGCAAATAAATCAATCATACTTGCATAATCTAATTTTTTTACAAAATCATTTTCAATGAATAACAATGCTAATTATTTTAAATGAGCCTTTCAATTTTTTAATAGATTAATTTATTTTAAGTTAATTTGGGCATTCTTTAATTTTTTTTTGGACTTAATATATTAGACTAAATTATAATAAGAGAGACCCTTTTTTGGGTCTATTTTCAATGGATAAAATGTTAATTTTTTTGAATGGCCTTTCAATTTTTTAATGGGTCAATTTATTTTAAGTTAGTTTGAGCCTTTTTAAAAAAATTTTAGACTTAAAACATCCTTAATATATTACACTAAATTATAATAGAAAGGATCATTTTTTTACTCTATCATTTTTTTACTCTATTTTGAGAGGCCCTAGGCCATATACCCCGAGGCCAGCCCTGAATACCAAAAAAAAAAAAATGACAATGATAAATAAATAAATAAAACAACACAAAAAGGTTGATAAAAAATTGATAACCATTGAGCCATGATTAGGATCTAACATAGGTTTATTTTAATAATTGGATTAAACGCTAACTTTTATATCCTTTTTTATTTTCTTGTATATTTTTTTTAAAAAATAATTAAAAAATAAAAAATTAATTTTTGATCTCCTTCCTAAAATATATTATTGTAGCTTTTCATGAATTTGAAGGGCAAATGAAGAAATTTAGGCAAAATAGAGGGAATTTGAGAAGGAAAAATGTTATAGGTCTCAAATTTTCTACTAAATAAATGACAAATGTCTCACATAAGTATGTAATCCACAAATTTGCAGACCCCACATCCATGTAAAACATTTGATCATTTGTTTGGTAGAAAATTTAATATCCCTAACATTACTGTTGGCACCATAAAATATTATTATTATTATTAGTAGTATTATTATTATTGTTATTATTTTTAGAACACGTGGCATCCTCTTATTCATTTGAAAGTTAAAAGAAGTTATGGAGATGATGGAGAACATGAAGGATAAAGTGGATGAGTAGAAGGACATATGGCAAAACAATGATGAAGATGGGAGAAATAGGTAGTTACTAAGTAGTTATTACTGTATTTTTTCCTCTATAAATAACCATCAATTGTTACATTGTAAAAGGATTCAGAACTCAAATCAAAGACAATTGATTTCTATTTTTCTTATCATTTATATTTTCTGCATTTTATTTTACACACTTTCCTTTCGAAGTATTTATTTTCAGTACTTCATTTTCGAAACATTGTATGCACTTCCTTTTCAAAGTATAGAAGTAGTGGTAAGTAATTGTTATTTTGATAGTTCACTTAATCACCATAATTATTCACTCACTTATCTTTCTCTGTCATCCTTGTTCTTTTAATTTTTTTTTCCTTAACACTAGGCAATTTTGAAATCCTTTTCATTGAGACAAAAGAACCATCAACACAATTACTTGATAATTAATGTATGTGCTGTTTTCTGACCACACTGCCAAACAAGTACTCAGCTGGAGAACACCGGCAGAATAGATTGCGCCTGAACGACTTGTCACAGAAAGATGAGACTCCGATGGTGGTTCGTCCACCCGAGGGTACTCTGACGATCAAGTCAGTATTCAATTATTTCTCAAAGATAGCAAATAGTGCTTTAACTCACTATCCACGAAACAAAAAGCGTACCTTAGACTCACGAGGGTGCCTTACTTTTATAGCTAGCATTAACCTAGTTCCTTTAGAAGCCTAGCTTCTCTTGGACTCTGGCTCAATGTTCATCCTGGACTCTCCTATTGATAAAGATAAACTCTCTAAGAGTTTGATCCTTATCCAAGCTGAGGTCCTCTCCCATTCTAGAACTCTTATAGCTTATCCGTTTATCCCAGATTCCGGTATCTCCGTAGATAACCTTGGCCTAGCCGAGATAATCTCTGCGTCATGACCAAGACACGTGGCACCTCGGCTGGCACATCGGTGCCACCTTGGCCACGTGTTGTTATTCAAAAAATATGTCCCCACAATTGTCCCCTAGGTTCTATTACCTTGGCATCCTGAGGTGATGGAACCTATATCATCTAACCATATAGCACGTCGGCTAAGCTTGCTCTATCCTTCATTACTGAGGTCATCATTTGTCAGCTTCATATGACCCAGACTTGTAATTTGTTTTCATCAATGCCTTAGAACCAAGAACCAAGTTTTTTCAAGTTCTTTAATCGACATCGTTCCCGTAATCGAGGTCTTTGCTTCATTAAATCAATAATTCCAAGAGTTTCTATACGTGTATGAGCTGTCACACACAGTAACTCAACCGTTTTTGCCACGCGTCTCTTTCCTATTGAACCATACCTGACACGCGCCATCAGGTCGCGTCATTTCTGCGGATGTCGCCTGACGGACACGTCGTCCTAAGCACACTAATTGCAATTTTGTCGCCTTTCTGTGTTTTGATAAAAAAATGCCTTTCTCTCTCTCTCTCTCCGTCTTTTTACTTTATGCTCTTTGATTTCTCTTAAGCTTTCTCTCTCTAAATCTGCCATTGTTTCAAGCTTTCCAAATTCTATACCTTGCTCCGATCATCTCTTCCAATGAAACATTCATCGTTCCGTTCCACTCACTGTGACCGTCTGACTTCGGCATACCTCATACCGGCGTCGTTTTCCTGCGGTAAGTCACTGTTTTCCCCCTTTTTTAATCTCAAAACTTTGTTGCTTCTGTTTACTGCCATGGTGAATGCATTCATGTTCTCCAAGCTTTACATGTGTTTTTAAACTTCATCATTTAGCATGTTTTGAGCATGTTTTCGTTTTGCAATTTCGTCTTTGCCCACTGTAGACACCCCATTTTTGACCGACCTTAAGACTCAGACGTCACCGATTGAGCGCTCGGTGATGTTGCATACTGTGCTCGTTCAGAAGTCTCAGAGTCGCGGCCGTGCGCCCTACCTCCGGACTTCCGAACTTTCTCATGTGCCTTGCCTCGGTTTGCGAACCAGACTCGGTTTTCTCTGTTTTCTTTCCTAAGGGGAGGGAGTGGTCCTGTAGGCTATCTCTCAGTGGCCGTGAGCTACTTTTCGTGGCCGTAGGCCATTTTGCCCATTTCGGAGCCCGGTTCCCGGTTTTCGGAGCCGTCAGGCCGTGTGCCTCGGTTCGGGACCACCCAACCGTCTCCGATTTCTCCGGTTTTTGGCAGGTACCTCTGTTTTATCATTCCGAGGGACACTGGGGTCTCAGATACCCACTTCGTGGCCGAATGCCACTTTCGGTGCCTGCAGCCTATTTTCGGGACCCCGAACTGCGTGATTTGGGCCCCGAGCATTCATTTTGCATCGGTTTTTGTTCAATTTTGGCAGGTACCTCTGTTTTAGCATCAGGAAGATCACTGGAGGGTGGGAGGCCAGCAATTGTTCCAGAAAACCAGTTTCGCTCCTCCGGCGCCCGTTTTGCTCACTTTCGGGCCAATGTTGAACACCCTAGTGATATTTTCTTCAAGCCGGGACTACATATTTGTGATGAGGGCACATGGGAGGACCCTAAAAAGTGGTAGTCGGCCAGTAATTGTTACTTTCATTTTTGAGCCTCTCCTTCAAGTTCAATGTTGTGTCTCCTGTTTCAGAGTTGCCAAATTCCAACCTTGGGGCCTTGTTCTACACACATTGGAGGACACCAAAAAGTGGTGGTCGGCCAGTAATTGTTACTTTCATTTTTGAGCCTCTCCTTCAAGTTCAATGTTGTGTCTCCTGTTTCAGAGTTGCCAAATTCCAACCTTGGGGCCTTGTTCTACACACATGGGAGGACACCAAAATGTGGTGGTCGGCCAGTAATTGTTCTGTTCCATTTTTGGCCATGGCCGGCCGGCCAGGGAGAGTGGCCGACCAGTTGGGCCAGGCCAGGCCACCTTCAAGAAAGCCACCGCCTACCGCTTCTCGCTATTACTTTCAAATTGTCATTTTTCAAAATATCTTGATCCTCCGAGGATATTTTGGGAGGAAAGCTTGGGTGCATTTTCCTCCCCTTTTACACCCTTTTTGGTCTATTTAAGGGGCTGAGGAGCTCCTTTGTTAGGGTTACAAAAATTCATCTCAAGACTTCATCTTCCAAAACCTCCATTTCCATAGCCAAAAGCTCCAAAAACCTTTAAGATTCTAGGCCATTCCTTCATCAACCCTAAGCCTCACCATCACCATCTCCATTCCAGCAGCAAAGGAGGGTTTTTCAAAGGCTAAGGACCAACAAATTGAAGCCAAGAAGCAACAAAAGACTTGTCTCCAAGGGTAAGACTCTAATTCCCTTTTTCTAGCATAATTTTGAATCAATTCTTTACCCTACTTGCTCTCAGTTTTGGGCTCCGACCCTTACTGGTTTTAGGCTTATTTTGAGCCCCTCTACAACTTTGTAGAAGGGCTCAGCTCTGTTTGGTGTCTCCATGATGCACCTCTTTCAATGTCACTCTTTATGCCATTATTTTGCATGCTTTATTTGGCTTATGAGTGATCCATTTTCGCGCCTGATATATACTGTGAGTGGGCCTATTTTGAACCCTTCTTCAACTTTGAAGAAGGGCTCAATCATGTTTGGCCTCTCTATCATGCACTTTCTTTGTAATCCTCCATATTTTCCGTAAAATTGCATGATTTATTTGGCCTATTTGTGATCTGATTTGGAGCATCTCATGAACTAATATTGTGCTTATTTTGAGCCCCTATTCAACATTGAAGAAGGGCTCAACCTGGTTTTCATGCTCTACATGCCACTTGCTTTGAATTCATGTTCTACTCCTATTTGGCATGCCCCTTTGAGCTTATTTGGCTTCTGTTTTGAGTCTTCATCAGGTCTGGAAAGAGCCTTGTTTTGGCCTTCTCATAATGTTTTGTTAAGGGTTTTAGGCCATTTTGTGCATGCTTCTGGTACTTCATGTAATACCACCTTTGATTCCGTAAAATTGCATGCTTTGTTAGGATTTCTTGGCTTCTTTTTTCAGCCTTCATCAGGCTTAGAAAGTGTCTTAAAATGACCCATTCTTCATGTTTTGTTAAGGGTCCAAGGTTGTTTGATGCATGCTTTTGGTACCTCATGTTATAGCCTTTGTTGGCTCATTATTTTGCATGCTATGTTCAGCCTATCTACATACTGAATTGGGGGATTTCATCTCTTGTAAATGTGCATATTTTTGGCCCCTCTTTAATTTTGTAGAACTGTGTTTTTCATTTTGAGCATTGTATATACCACTTGATTTGTAATTCTCCTCTTTTCCCCCATTTTTGCAAGCTATTTTTGCCATACTTGTGATCATTGTTTGGCCATACTTTGTACTGAAAAAATGCTAGTTTAGGGGCTGTCTTGCTACTGTTTTACATGTTATGTCCATATTGTGCATGTTTAGTAGGGCTGTAGGCCGTTTCGGGTGCATAACATTGCATTTCGGGCATCGAGTGTAATTTTGTCATAATTCGAGGGCTATTTGTGCATCATTTTAGCTACTGAAATTTGCATTTTTCTTATGCCATATGCCACGTTTCATTTGCATGCCATTTCATGCTGTCGTCAGCTTTCGGTTTTATGCGTCTTGCGTGTCTTGTAGATTTTCGAGGCGACTTGTTTTCATCTTTCTAAGCTTATGTGAGTGTGGCTGAGGCTCTCTCATGTTAGTGTAAGCCCAATTTGCATTTTCCATGTCATTTGCATTGCGTATGCCACTGCCTTGGTTTGCGTGCTCGTGTGCACGCATTTCGAGGCAGCTCATTCTTATCTCTCGGCAGCTTATGTGAGTGCGGCTGAGGTCCTTTCATGTTAGTGTAAGCCCAATTTGTTATTTCATGCCTGTATGTCACCGCCTCGGTTTACGTGCCCGCGGGCATGCATTTCGAGGCACTTTTTTTTTTTTTATCTGGCGACAGCCTATGTGAGTGTAGCTGAGGCCCTCTCACGTTGGCATAAGCCCATTATTGCATTCCGTATGCCATTTTCTCGGTTTGTGTGATGTGGGCACGCATTTTGAGGCATTTCATTTTAGTCTCATTGTATATCATATTTCATGCCATTTTCTCGGTTTGCGTGCCCTTGGGCACGCATTTCGAGGTATCTCATTCCCATAACATTATGTCTGTTAGGATTGCATATTAGCTACATTTCATGCATACCATGCATATCGCATCGTGTTCGGGATAGGCGTTAACCCGGGCACGGGAAACGAGGCGCTGCCAAAGTGACTCGGGTAACGGGTCTCAATTTCCAAGTCACCGACACTCCGGATTACCCATGATGGAGTTAGGTTTTATTGCAGCATTCATATGCATTCATCATATATTGAGTTGTGCAATCCGACTCCTCGGCCATCATGCATCGATATGCGTGATTGATGGCACGAGGATCGAGGCATGCATATATTTGTGAAATACATTGCTATGCCCTTTTCCTGCTCTCTGTTGCAGCAAAATCAAAGATTAGCAACTTTTCGGAGTATTGACACGCATTTCGAGAAAATTGCAAACAGAGGCTAATTGGGGCATCCTAGTGGATTTCCGCGCCAAGGCAGCCCAACATGCATCATTCATCGATCGGCGATCCACGGCTTGCATGCGGTTCTGATTCTTTTAGTTAATTTGTCAATCAATTAGGTGCCGTTTGGTAACACTTACGTTTTCAGTTTTCTGTTTATATTTACAAAAATTTTAAAAACTCAAATAAAAACTTGTTTGGTAAAATTTTTGATTTATAAATCAGTGGTCTCAGTTTATAAATTTGGCCAAAAAATGAAAACACAAAAAACGTGTTTCCGTTTTGAGTTTTCAGTTTTTTTTTTTTTTTACCACCCAACACTAACCACCATCCACCACCACCGTCTTCCGCCACCACCACCCACCACCAGCCACGCACCAACACCACCCATCACCTCCTTATCAGCCACCACCCACTTGCCACCCACTCGCCACCACAACCCACTCCTCACTGCCGCCGCCGCCGCAACCACCACCACCCACCTGCACCACTACCACCCGCCACCGTCACCCACCCACCCACCACCACCACCATCACTCGCCACTTACCCTCCACCACCCGCCACCCGCCATTGCCACCCACCACCCGCCACCACTACCACTACCACCACCACCACTCACTCGCTACCACCCGCCACCGTCACCCACCCCTCCACCATCCCCCGCCACTTCCCCTCCACCACCCACCACCACCCGCCACCGCCACTACCATCACCCACTCGCTACCACCCGCCACCGTCACCCAGCCACTATTACCACCCACCACTCGCCACCCACCATCCGCCACGCACCTGCCACCGCCACCACCACCCGCCACCACCCACCACCCGCCACCGTCACCCACCCACCCATCACCGCCACCGCCACCGCCACTCACTAGCCACCACCCACCACCACCCGCTATCCGCCACCCACCTGCCACCACCACCCGCTACCACCACCACCACCCACTAACCACCACCCACTACCACCCGCCATCCGCCACCTACCTGCCACCACCACCCGCTACCACCACCACCACCCGTCGCCTACCCGCCACTACCACCCGCCATCCGCCTTCCACTTGCCACCACCACTCACTACGCGCTACCACTACCACCACCACCCACTCGCTACCACCCACCACCCATCGCTGTCACCCACCGACCCACCCACCCACCACTTACCCGCCACCACCACCACCCACCCACTACCACCCGCCATCCGCCACCCACCTGCCACCACCACTCACCACCTGTCACCACCACCACCAGCACCACCACCCACTCGCTACCACCCACCACCCGCCACCGTCACCCACCCACCCACCACCACCACCCGCCATCCGCCACCCACCTACCACCACCACCCGCCACCATCGCCGCCGCCGCCGCCGCCACCACCACCTACTCGCTACCACCCACCCACCACCACCACACACCGTCACCACTTTTCACCACCGTCTTCCACCGCCACTTGCCAGTTCTCACTCTTTTTTATATTTTTAAATTTTTTTAAACATTTTGTCAATTACCAAACGCGTTTGTAATTTATGTTTTTCTAAAAATAAACAAAAACCAGTTTATAAAATTTTTGTAAATATAAACTGAAAATGTAAACATTACCAAACACACCCTTAGGAATCTGTATTATATTCGGACTGTACTATTCTTTTATTCGGTCTCAGATATTTATTGGACTCTGAGGGCAATGTTGTAATAAGGGTGTGTGAGTGTGATGTATGTCTTCCAACCCCCATTTCTTTCTCCCTTTTATTTACCTACTTACGATGGTTAGATATAGGGCATATTTCAATTAGCATACTGATGACAAAGATGTTTGCATCATTCATCTGCTTTTGCACGACTGGGCTCTACAAGATCATACAAACAAAGATCTCAGATTTCAATTCCAAATTGAATACATGCTAATTGTAGCATCTCATATACCATGTTTAGAATAGCCGAGCCTGCTATAGTTGCATTTTGCATGTGTTGCATTAGGCATTTCAGTACATTTAGGATCATGCATGATTTCTAATCAGCTTTTGTTTTGGCTAGGAGTACTGTGAGTTTTATGCTTTAGCATCCTTGCATGCGAGTGAGTGTTACCATGAATAGCATGCTTACCATGAGGCTATGTGCTTATATGATATAACTGCCTTGAATGCCTGTTGGTGGAGGTTGAGTTATCTCAATTGGAATAATTCATCAAATGCTTGTTTTAAGCCCACTAGATAGTGGCAAAATCATTGTTTTCTTAAGCCCACCGAGGGTGGCAAATCCGCGTCTTAGCCTACTTTGCCGGTAGCACCATCAAACCATTTTCAAACAAACAAACATGAGATGTTCGGTTCCAATTCAAAGCGATTCGGTCTATACTTGTATCTTGTCGCATCACATAGTAACCTAGGCTAATAACCTAATAAGAACTCACAAAGTTTTCAAAACAGATATCATGGTTAGTAGGCGGTCTTTGATCAAGGCGAAAGTGCTCACGATGTGACCTTCCCCAATCGTACCCAAGTTCCCGAGCCAACTTTGGTGATGACGGACACGTGGCCTTTGGCACCGAGTTAGGGTTTCCTAAATTTCCCATTTAAAAAATATTTAGGTGGCGACTCAGATTCAAGTTAAGCGATCCATGTTCGGCACTTCTTTCAAAAAATCTGTTTTCAAAACGATTTGCCGGATTTGGACTCTTTGGTTCAAGATTTGAAACCGCGACAAAATCGAGTCCGAACTGTAGCGAGGTCCCTCGCGGGCTTGTTACACCCACTCTATTATGCACACACATACTGTTCATACATTTGTCTTCACAATTTGCCACTGTCTTTGGCTTTGCACACCTGCACAAACTTTACTCAGTGTTCTTTGAATTCTTGCTTGTCTTCTTGAGTCTGAATCATGTTCTTGTTTCTGTTTTTTTGTTGTATTTGCCAGATTCTTGCCTTCAATTCCTATTTTAGTAACTCTAGGTTTGGGATTTGCCCTAGAACTCCAATTCGTAGAGAAATTGAAACGAATCCCCCTTAGATCCTCCAAAACTCTTGCCTCAGCATCCATTTAGGTTTTAGCCGAGGTCCCTTACACCCACATAATCCACCTTCTTCTGAATTCTCTCACCTGAACTGTGTACCAATACCTCCCAAGCCGACATCATGGGAATGTTTAGGTGGAGAGTTGATACTCTTGCTAAGCTAGAGTACTTTAAGTAGGAGTTTGCCATCCCTGCCGATGTCCACCTTAGGTTGGCAGGGGAAGAGGACTCCATCATACCTGATGGGGACTCCATGTTTTTCCCTGTAGTGGCCTTTATTGAGTGTGGACTTAGGTTCTCCCTTGACATCCTCTTCCGCCAAGTCCTTTACTATTACAAACTGAACCCAATGCAGCTTGCCATTAACTCTTACCGAGTTATTAATGGTATAATCGCCCTAGCCAGCAGAGAGAATGCTAGGATAACTTTAGCTGATATCCAGTACTGATATACTATGTGTGGCCTGAAATCCGAAAAAGGCTACATCTATTACCTTAAGCCGAGATCCACCGTGTATAAAGTTATCGCCGACCTCCCAAACTCCAATAAAGGTGTTGGAGATGATTATTTCATCATCTCGGGCAACTGGGAGTTCCCACCAGGTAACGATCTTCACCTCTACCTCTTAAGCCGAACAACATTTAAAGAGGAAAATGGTAAAAGCCAAGTGTCACTTTACTTGCTTTCAAGTCTTTTATTACTTTGATACTTTCGTATGTTCTAACATTTGTTTGTTTTTACTTTGCAGTTTTTCCTCAGCCCCCCAAGGACTTTTGCAAGACATTCTTTCCTAGCAAAGACTTCAAGAGGTTGCTGGTCTTGCCTGTTAATCAGCGCAAGGCTCCTCTATTGCTGAACTACATCCCAACTTACAAAACCATCCTTCCCGACGTTCCCAATAAGAGCAAGTCTCCACTGTCAGTAGCAACTCCCCCAACTACCTCATCACCAAGGCCTGACCAAGCCTCTACATCCGACCCAGCAAAACAGCCATCAACTTCTGCTCCACAACTGATTCCATCTTCATAACGCCAACGTCGACATCGAGCTCCACTGCTCGCCCTCGCAGGCAGAACTCGTAGCCGAAGTACTGAGGCATCGGCTTACGATCCAGCCAACCCACCGATTGCACTTCCGGCTATCCACTTCGGCACTAAAGTCACTGTTGCCGTTGCCGCCAATGAGATGAGTGGCAAAAAGGCTATTGTAGATGATCTTCTAGCCGACATTCCTAATGTCGTCATAATCTGTCACGACCCAAACCCGTCCCTATGGGTTTACTATCGTAACCGACCAGTAATCTATGATTACCAAAGGTTTGCTTAACAGTAATAATAGTAATACAGAGTAAAGGGGCTGGCGGAAGCCAAAACAGTAAATAAAATGTGTCAAATGAGCTGTGACAGTCTGAATGCGAAAAGACCTTTTTATAAACATGCCACATAGATAACCAAAACATATGTACATGCGACATAAACACAAACATCCATGTTAGGGACTAAGTCCCTAACTAACTGTACAGTCAAGTCTTAACATTTATTACAGAATAGAGACAAAATGGGGGAAATCTAAAACACCCCAAAACAGCCTTGGCTTTGACGTACTTAGAATCTTGAGGTAAGGCACGATGGTTGGCTTTGACAAAACGAGAGCTAACCCGACGCTCCTAGCCCCGGTCCGGTGCCTGGACACCTACATATATATATATAAACAGTGAGCTAAAACCCAGTGAATAACAGTAATGTAAAGAGGTTAAGAATGAATGTCCTTTCAGTAATTAAACAGTCATATCAGTCACTTAGAAACCATAGCAATCATATGTGGTACATCTCATAGCAAAACAGTACAGTAGGTCTTAACAGAACGAACAGTTAGTTGATGGCTATCGTAACAGTAACAGTAGTGGTTTCAAACATGGGAACCAACAGAGATCTCTGTGACAGTAGCAATAACAGTACAGTAGCAGTAAATTGCTATGGATGCCAGGAATATAGTTTACAAATAGGATAAACATTCATTCATTAAACAGTGGCGTTTCAGTAGGCAGAACAGTTGATCATTCAGAAAATAATCATAATTGAACATATCTTTACAACATTGTTACTCACAGAGCACTGGGCTATAGGCAAGCTAATGCGCGTCCTCGGATACCAACCCTACAGTTGCAGAACGAACACACACTCGGGATTAATAACTTAGCCCCTACTTATACTTGGTGGGGTTCTATAACATTATCCTCATTAAGATGCCTTAAACTAGGCCTACGAATGCCTATGATGGAATGAGTATGCAAAGATGCACTTTAAAACACTTTTCAAAATTTTCAAAAAACAGGGGTCTTGCTCGAGCGTGGCTTTTTTCGCTCGAGCGATCTTGTCAAAACAGTGGGGTTGCTCGAGCGGTATGTAAAAATACAAAAAGTGCTGGATGTTGAAAATCCCCGCTCGATGCTCGCTCGAGCGTGAGACACATTCTTTGCTCGAGCGTAGGTCTCGTCACTCGAGCGTACGTCTGTGTGCACCAATAACCTGAGAGCTTGCAATCTACGTTCGAGCCAGCATTCTTTTGCTCGAGCGGAGCTCTGAACAAAAGGCGGTTGCTCGAGCGTGGAAGCCAAAATCTGGAATTTCCAAATTTGCCTCCCAAGCTCAAACTAAGCATTCAACACCTCAAAACTTAACCTTTTGGGCCCATATTATGGAAAACACTTGAAAACCAACAATAAAACATGTTTTGAAGATCAATTTGTAAAATCAAAGCCCAAGGGCGAGTCAATTGAACACCAATTTCAAATAAACTTCAAGAACAAGATGTACATTTAGCATGCATGTATTCAATTGAATTCAAAGCTTCTAACACATGATCAAATGAGTCAATCCCTCCAAAAACATAATGAATTCATGAACTACAACTAGAAATGGACATGCATGTAAGGATTTTATGAAAACAACCTTAAATTCCAAGAATATGTACATGCATGCATGGATTAATTCTCAATTCAACACTTTAAACCATAATTTGACTCTAACCTCCAATAATCCCATAAACCATGCAAGAACAACTCAATATACAAATGAGAGGATGAAATCTCTACCTTAGGTCTTGAATTCTAAGATGTGGAAGCTCAAATATGCAAATTCCCTTCAAAACTCCTAATTCTCCGAGCCAATTTTGATGAACTCAAGTTTTCTCCTATCTCTCTCTCTCTCTTGCTCACGGTTTTGGTCTCAAATGAGATAAGGAAATGATATAAAGTACAACCATTAAGTCCAAACAAAGTGTGTAGGAAATGGCCACTTAATGGCAATTTGGTAATAAAGCCAAACTAATGTAATTTAATCATTCCAAATCGAATTTTAATTAAACCTACCATAAAATCACATAAATTCTAATTAACATAAAATACCAATCAATTTCTGAATCGGTCGCCGATAAGGCTTTCAATTCGCAGTTCAAAGATAAAACATAAACATATTATTTAATGACTAACAGATAGAAATGCAATTTAAACAACATACTCATGCATTCAGTTCAGAATTTCAATATGTTCAATTACTTATCATGCTCAATCAGAGATTAGTATTAATCAGAGGTTTGGGTTATTACAGTCTTCCACCTTTAAAAGAGTTTGGCCCTCCAAACTCAGATTACCTTCATTTCGGAAGAACACTGGATCTAGGGGGAACAGTTTAGGATGTCTCTTCGACATATCATCTTTTCTTTCCCAAGTGGCATAAGTGCCACTGTGGTTTTGTCAATCCACTTTCACTAACAGAATTTCTTTGTTTCTCAACTTTTTGATTTACAACCTGAATAGGCCGTTCTTCATAAGTGTAGTCATCACTTAGCACTATATGGGTGGGCTCGATAACATGGAAGGGATCCCGAAGATAATCCCTCAACATTGAAATATGGAAGACATTATGCATATGCTCCATTTCAAGAGGAAGCGCTACTTGATACGCCACCAGATTGATCTTTTCAATGATCTCATACGGCCCAACATACCTTGGTGCCAGCTTACCCTTAACTCAAAAACGAGTTTGCCCTTTCATTGGTGTCACTTTAACAAAAACATGATCACTTGCTTCATATTCCCTGTCTCACCTCCGGACATCCGCATAACTTTTCTGTCGGCTTTGTATGGTTTTCAATCTCTATTGAATTAGTTTCACTTTTTCCGTGGTTTCTTGTACAATCTTAAGCCCAAGCAAAGGCCCATCTCCAACTTCTGCCCAGCAGATAGGAGATCAACATTTCCTGCCATATAAAGCCTTGAAAGGCGCCATACCAAAACTCGAGTGAAAGCTGTTGTTATAGGAAAATTCAGCTAAAGGTAGATGACTTTCCTAATTTCCCTGGAAATCAAGAACACACATCCGCAGTAAATCTTCCAGAGTCTGAATGGTCCTTTTTGACTGGCCATCTGTCTGAGGATGGTATCCATTACTCAGTCTCAGTTCAGTACCCAATGCAGTTTGCAGACTTTGCCAAAATCTCGATGTAAACTTCGAGTCTCTGTCAGAAACAATAGATACAAGCACTCCATGCAGTCTAACAATCTCATCAATATAAATTGTAGCCAATTTGTCCGCATTATAGATTGTTTTTACAGGTAAGAAGTGAGCAGATTTAGTCAATCTATCAACAATAATTCAAATTGAGTCCATACCTTTACTGGAGCGAGGTAAACCAACAATGAAATCCATAGTGATATGTTCCCATTTCCACTCCGGTATTGATAAGGGCTGCAGTAAGCCTGCGGGTTGTTGATGTTCAGCTTTAACTTGTTGGCAATGAAGACATTTCGATACAAAGTCAGCAATCTCTTTCTTCATTCTCGGCCACCAGAAATTCAGTTTCAAGTCTTGGTACATTTTCGTATTTCTTGGATGGATAGACAATTTCAAATTGTGGCCCTCTTGCAGAATTCGTCTTTTCAATTCAGAATCATTCGGTACACACAACCTTCACTAGAATTTCAACACATTATTCTCAAATTTAAAATCCGGCCTCGATTTGGATTCCCGTTCATCATTGATCTTTTTCAGAAACTCATCATGTTGCTATTTTTCTTTGACCTTTTCAATAAGTGCTGGTTGGGCAGAAATAACAGCTAATGTTCCACCTTGTTCATGCAAAACAATTTCAATCTCAAATTTTTCAAGGTCACATAGCAGTTCTTTTTGTCCAGTGAGTAAACAGGCTAAATTCCCAATTGACTTCCGGCTAAGTGCATCAGTAACGGTGTTAGCTTTCCCTGGATGGTACAAAATTTGCAAGTCGTAGTCTTTTATTAGTTCTAACCATCTCCGCTGTCTCATATTCAGTTCTTTCTGTGTAAAGAAGTATTTCAAACTCTTGTGGTCTGTGTACACCTCACATGTTGCCTCAAAAAGATAGTGATGCCAAATTTTCAATGCAAACACACTACTGCAGCAAGTTCCAAGTCGTGGGTCGTATAATTTTTCTCATGCGGTCTCAGTTGTCGGGAAGCATATGCAATAACTTTACCATTCTGCATTAAGACACATCCTAAACCCTTATAAGAAGCATCACTAAAAACAGTAAAGCCATCCGTACCTGAGGGTAGGGTGAGAATCGGTGCAGTTACAAATCGAGTCTTCAATTCTTGGAAAGCTGATTCCCTCTGATCGGTCCAGTCAAATGGTTTTCCTTTTTGAGTCAACTGAGTCAACGGTAGGGCAATTTTGGAGAAGTCCTTCACAAATCTTCTGTAGTATCCGGCTAAGCCTAAGAAACTTCGAACTTCAGTAACATTCGACGATCTGGGCCAATTCACTACTACTTCAATCTTCTGTAGGTCAACTGTAATGTCATCCTTACTGATCACATGTCCCAAAAACATTACATTGTCTAGCCAAAATTCACACTTCATTAGTTTAGCATACAGTTTCTGTTCTCTTAGGGTTTGTAAGGCAATTCTCAAATGATGTTCATGTTCTTCTTCACTTTTGGAATAAATCAGAATGTCATCTATAAAAACAACTACAAATTCGTCGAGGAATGGTTTAAAAATTCTGTTCATAAGGTCTATAATTGCAGCAAGTGCATTAGTAACTCCGAAGGCATAACAAGAAATTCATAATGTCCGTACCTCGTTCGAAAGGCAATCTTTTCAATGTCCTCTGGTTTGACTTTCAACTGATGGTATCCAGATCTAAGGTCAATTTTAGAAAAAACCTGGGCACCCTGTAACTGGTCAAACAAATCATCAATTCGAGGAAATGGATATTTGTTTTTCACTGTTACCTTGTTCAGTTCATGGTAGTCAATGCAGAGTCTTAGTGAGCCGTCTTTCTTTTTCACAAAAAGAACCGGTGCGCCCCACGGCGAAGTACTGGGCCTGATGAACTTCTTATCTAACAATTCTTGCAGTTGAATTTTCAGTTCTTTCAATTCAATAGGTGTCATTCTGTAAGGAGCTTTAGAAACTGGTTGTGTACCCGGTAATACTTCAATGGTGAACTCGATGTCCCTGTCAATCAAATCCCTTGGCAAATCATCTGGAAAAAATATCTGGGAATTCTCTGACTATAGGAATACTGTCCACATTAGCTTTAACATCAGTAGGTGCAATCAATATACAACATAGATACCCTTTACATCCCTTCTTAATCAGTTTAAAAGTTTTCATAGACGAAATTAGATATGAGGGGAGGCACTACACCAACTCTGTTAAATACAAATTCAGGCAATCCAGGTGGAGGGAAAACAACTTGTTTTGTTACACAGTCTATGGTAGCATGATACTTTGTTAACCTGTCCATTCCCAATATCACATCGAAATGATTGATATTCAAAGGCAGTAAATCAATATACAAATCCATATCCCCAACAATAATTTCACATGCAAGGTACATATAAGCACAAGTCATGGATTCCCCAACAGGTGAATATACAGCTAACAAATAATTCATGGGTTCTAATGGTCTATATAGTTTTCGCAAAAAAGCATGCGAGACATAAGAATGTGTAGACCCCGAATCAATCAGAACATAAGCATTTTGAGCACAAATTGAGAGTATAGCTGACACAACGGTCTCGGTATTCTACACATCTCCCGGTACAAGTGCGAACACTCGGTCTTGCTTTAGAGGCTCCTTTCCGGTAGCTTTGGGATTGGGTTTCGGTGCAACAGTTGATGCTGCTGCGCTAGCTGCAGCTTTACTATTGCCTTAAGAAGTGGAAGGACAATCTTTAACTATGTGACCCACCTTACCACACCTATAACAAGCACCAGAGATTTTATAGCAAACCCCCTTATGCCTTTTCCCACATTCAGAGCAGGGTGGTATGGAATTGTTTCCTTGACTAGAACTGGTTGTTGACCCTGTATTTTGCTTTTTGTTCAATGGACTGCTTCGGCTTTTCTTAAACTTAAAACCTCGTCTCTTAACACGCCATTCAGTCGCTGGTGATTTGGTCTGTTTTAATGCCTCGATGTTCGACTCAGCTATTATTGCTTAATCAAGAACATCCACATATTTCAGTAATTTCAGCACATTGATACTGTCAAGTATCTCTACATTAAGGCCGCCTTCAAATTTCCTGGCCTTTTTGTAATCAGTGTCCACCATGTGTGGTGCGTATCTGCCGAGTTCAGTAAACTTTGATTCATATTCAACCACGAATATGGTACCTTGCTTCAATTGTTCAAATTCGGATACCTTTCGGTCCCTGACACACTGAGGGAAGTACTTTTCAAAGAAGGACTCTTTAAACTAAGCCCAAGTCATGACAGTATTTGTGTCACGAACAAGCATCCATCACCTTCTGGCCTCTTCTTGTAAAGTAAAGGTAGCCAGCAATACCTTGTGTGCTTCGGAACACGAAAACATTTCAAATAATTTCTCTGTTTCTAGAACCCATACTTCGGCCTTTAGTGATTCAAGGCCTCCTTGGAATGATGGTGGTTTCATTTTGCTGAACTTCTGTGTCAAAGCAATTATATCATCATTAACATTCTGTTCGGGTTGTACTGGAGGGGGTGGGGGCTGTTGGTTCTGTTGTTGTCTTAAAGCTTCAGTCAAAAATTCAACTGTTCTTTCTAATCTTGCCATTTTGGCATCAGATGATTCTGTTTCATCAGCATTTCTTGCGTTGTCCATTTCACTATATGCAATACAGTAATAATAAACATAGGAATTGCTTACTTAAACACATTAGCACATATATTCATGTTATGGCCACACACACTTTTTCAATGCTCATGCAACGCCCTATTTGCTTTTCTAGGATATCCTATAGCTCATTTGGACACGTGTGTGTGGTATAACTCATGGTTTGATATCGCTCTGATACCACTCTGTCACGACCCAAACTCGTCCCCATAGGTTTAGTATCGTAACCGGCCAGTAATCCGTGATTACCAAAGGCCTGCTTAACAATAATAACAGTAATATAGAGTAAAGGGACTAGCGGAAACCAAAACAGTAAATAAAAGGTGTGCAATGAGCTGTGACAGTCTGAATGCGAAAAGACCTTTTTATAAATATGCCACATAGATAACCAAAACATATGTACATGCGACATAAACACAAACATCCATGTCAGGGACTAAGTCCCTAACTAACTGTATAGTCAGGTTTTAACATTTATTACAGAACAAAGACAAAAAGGGAAAAATCTAAAACACCCCAAAACAGCGTTGGCTTTGACGCACTCGAAACCTCAAGGTGAGGCACGATGGTTGGCTTTGACAAAACGAGAGCTAACCCAACGCTCCTAGCGCCGGTCCGGTGCCTGGACACCTACATATATGTATATAAACAGTGAGCTAAAGTCTAGTGAATAATAGTAATGTAAAGAGGTTAAGAATGAATGTCCTTTCAGTAATTAAACAGTCATATCAATCACTTAGAAACCATAGCATTCATATGTGGTACATCCCGTAGAAAAATAGTACAGTAGGTCTTAACAGATCGAACAGTCAGTTGATGGCCATTGTAACAGTAACAGTAGTGGTTCCAAACATGGGAACTGACAGATATCTCTGTGACAAGAAGCGATAGAATAAAGACAAGAATAAAGAAATTGCTATGGATGCCAGGAATACAGTTTACAAATAGGACAAACATTCATTCATTAAATAGTGGCGTTTTAGTAGACAGAACAGTTGATCATTCAAAAAATAATCATAATTGAACATATCTTTACAACATTGTTACTCACAGAGTACTGGGCTATAGGCAAGCTAATGCGCGTCCTTGGATGCCAACTCTACAGTTACAGAACGAACACACACTCGGGATTAATAACTTAGCCCCTACTTATACTTGGTGTGGTTTTATAACATTATCCTTATTAAGATACCTTAAACTAGGCCTAGGAATGCCTAGGATGGAATGAGGATGTAAAGATGAACTTTAAAACACTTTTCAAAATTTTCAGAAAACAGGGGTCTCGCTTGAGCGTGGCTTTTTTCGCTCTAGCGAGCTTGTCAAAATAGTAGGGTCGCTCGAGCGTGGACTTCCTCGCTCGAGCAGTCTCTAAAAATGCAAAAAGTGTTGGATGTTGAAAATCCCCACTCGATGCTCGCTCGAGCATGAGACACATCCTTCGCTCGTGCGTTTGCATGCACCAAAAACCTGAGAGCTTGCAATCTACACTCGAGCCAACATTTCTTCGTTCGAGTGGAGCTCTGAACAAAAGATAGTCGCTCGAGCGTGGAATCCTTTGCTCGAGCGTGGAAGCCAAAATCTGGAATTTCCAGATTTGCCTCCCAAGCTCAAACCAAACATTCAACACCTCAAAACTAAACCTTTTGGGCCCATTTTATGGAAAACACTTGAAAACCAACAATAAAATATGTTTTAAAGATAAATTTGTAAAATCAAAGCCCAAGGGTGAGTCAATTGAACACCAATTTCAAATAAACTTCAAGAACAAGATGTACATTTAACATGCATGTATTCAATTGAATTCAAAGCTTCTAACACATGATCAAATAAGTCAATCCTTCCAAAAATATGATGAATTCATGAACTACAACTAGAAAATGGACATACATGTGAGGATTTTATGAAAACAACCTCAAATTCCAAGAATATGTACATGCATGCATGGATTAATTCTCAATTCAACACTTTAAACCATAATTTGACTCTAACCTCCAATAATCCCATGAACCATGCAAGAACAACTCAATGTGCAAATGAGAGGATGAAATCTCTACCTTAGGTCTTGAATTCCAAGATATAGAAGCTCAACTATGCAAATTCCCTTCAAAACTCCTATTCTCCAAGCCAATTTTGATGAACTCAAGTTTTCTCCTATCTCTCTCTCTCTTGCTCACGGTTTTGGTCTCAAATGAGATAAGGAAATGATATAAAGTGCAACTATTAAGTCCAAACAAAGTGTCTAGGAAATGGCCACACAATGGCAATTTGGTAATAAAGCCAAACTAATGTAATTTAATCATTCCAAATCGGATTTTAATTAAACCTACCATAAAATCACATAAATTCTAATTAGCATAAAATACCAATCAATTTCTGAATCGGTCGCCGATAAGGCTTTGAATTCACAGTTCAAAGATAAAACATGAACATATCATTTAATGACTAACAGATAGAAATGCAATTTAAACAACATACTCATGCATTCAATTCAGAATTTCAGTCTGTTCAATTACTTATCATGCTCAATCAGAGATTAGCACTAATCAGAGGTGAGGGTTATCACACAGTCTAATCTTCACCTTCTCAGTCCTAGCCAAAACCGAAGCCAAAGAGGCTAAAGAAGGCCCAAGCAAAGGCAACGGTGACTCAAATCGATTCTGAGGACACTTTGCTGATTTCAAAATTGGCCGAAGGTGAGAAGAGTTCCTCCGCCGCCGAGAAAAGGCCTGCTAAGGACGACCTCTCTAAATCTACCAGTCAAAAAAGTCAAGGTCGGACTCTACAACCACCTCGGCTTTAATTAAAGTTGAAGACCCTTGGGCTTTATCCATTACGATCGAAGATAAGCCAGTTAGGACTGGTGATAGTACAGCTGACATTGAGGTTGGCGCTGCCCTCTCAACTACACTACTCCTTCCGAATGACCTCAATCGTATGGCGAGGTCAACGAATATAAAAATTTTGCTCTGATGGTATTCTCTGTCTTCACACTTTACTGAATTTACTAACTTTGTTCTTTGCATTTCTTCTAGACGATCCGGTACGCCCACTCCTTTGCAATGCAAGCAGAGGAAATGAAGAAGGAACTGGTCTACAAGACCAAGAAGGCTGTTGGATTGCTCAAGTCCCTGAACAAAGCCGAGACCAAAATGAAATCCTTGATAGATCAAGCCAAGGTAGCCAAGCAAGCTCAGGACGAGCCCGAAGAAAGGGTCGGGGCTGCAGAGGTTGTTTCTGAAGTTCTCAAAGCCGAGAAGAAAGATGTAACACCCCAATCCTTCACATATCATCGATATTGTCCGCCTTGGACCACGCCCGCACGGATTTGTTCTTCCCAATGGGTCACCTATCCCAGAACTACTCCAGCCTAAGCACGCTTAACTGTGGAGTTCTAATAGGGATCTCACCACCCGAGAAAAGGCCTCGATGCTATATAAGGGTCCAAGATTTTACTTTTATAGCCCAGGAACTCCTCCTTTATTCCCAATATGGGACACCAGGGCCTTACAATCACCCCCTCTTAGGGCTGCACGTCTTCGTGCAGTAGCCTGCCAGCTCATAAGCCCGCCCACATGCACCGAGAGACGCCAGGGGCCCACACTCGGTACTCCGGAGAGTCGGCCCTGATACCATTTGTAACGCCCCAACCATTCACATATCATCGATATTGTCTGCTTTGGACCACGCCCGCACGGATTTGTTCTTCCCAGTGGGTCACTCATCCCAGAACTACTCCAGCCTAAGCACGCTTAACTGGGGAGTTCTAATAGGGATCTCACCACCCGGGAAAAGGCCTTGATGCTATATAAGGGTTTACGTTTTTACTTTTATAGCCCAAGAACTCCCCCTCCATTCCCAATATGGGACACCAGGGCCTTACAAAAGAGGCCGAAGCAAAAATTGCTGAAGCCCAAGCCGAACTCTGAACTACCTTGACCACAAAGGATGTCGAGATCAAAACGGCGGATGAGAAAGCCTATGCCGAAAGGGCAGCCGATGTCCGAGAGGACTGCAAAAAGCAAGTCAAACAAGCATGCAACAAGGGTTACACCCTTGACTGGATGGCTACCTTGAAAGAGTTGGCTGTCCCCGAGGATTCACCTCTCCGAGAAGATAGCCGCCTTGTCCCGCTATTCCCCCCTACTCCAAGCCAATCCGAATACAAAGCTGAGTCCGAGGAGGAAGTCGAGGCCATTGAGACCAAGAAGGTCGAAGTTGCTGGGGCCAAGTCCCCAACTCTGAATGAGCAAGTCTTAGACTTGACTCATGATGAGGAGGAAGAAAACTATATCTGAGGTGCCAATCGCCGAGAAGAGTCTCGACCAAAATCTGCAAGAGATTGACGCCGAGCTCAAGGCTGAGAAGGTTGCCAAGAAGAGTTCACAGTTGTCTTCTGAGGCCGAGACACATCCTACCGCTGACGCCAAGTAGTCTAGATACCAGTTGTTACTTCTTGACTTTGTATTTTCTATTTTTTTTTGGAGTCATTGTAACCTTTTGGATAATGTTTTAACTTTAGTTTGGCCGATATGCCCTTTTGTATCTGAACAAGTTGTCTTTTTGAATGCAAGTCTTCTTTTTTGACTAAGTGTTTGAATGCTTGTCTCTTCTTTACTGTCTTGTATGATTTCATACTTAAAATAATTTGTATATCTTTAGAGTACACCTTAACTGTGCAATCTCCTTGGGGTAAAATACCTCGGATATACCCGCTGACTATTTATCTCGGCCTTGGCTTAACACTTGAAAACATTTGTAAAAATATTTTCATAAGTATTTATTTAAAACTTGTCACCTTACTTATTGTCTTCTACCAAGACTTCAATCTTCCATACTTCAAGTTTTGGCAACCTAGAAACTCAGAAAGTACGTATGTACTTCTTTTAAATTTACATCGGCTTGGCTTTAACTTGTAAATTTTTCTACAAAATTTCAACAAGTCCCAAGTACTTTATTACTTTCCAGCTCCTTGCCCCCTAATGTGAACTTAAGTTCCACTTAGGTTCTCATTAAGCATGTGACTATGACCTTGTTGCCGAAGTTATATTCAAACAAAGACTAGCTGAGGTTTTCAACCTTGGTTCCTCTGTTAATGTTACTCAAATGTAATTAGTTTCAACTTGTGTTTAACTCTGCTGATATGGCAAGTCCAGGTTAATTCAACTTAGTTCAACTCCATTATATGCAAGTATAATTCAACTCTACCATATAATGAGTCTAAGTTACTCGTTATGTTTCTCTTAGAAACATTGCCAACTTAGTTCAACTGTATTATATGCAAGTATAACTCAACTCTGCCATATAATAAGTCTAAGTTATTCGTCATGTTTCACTTAAAAATATCGCCAGCTTAGTTCAACTCTATTATATGCAAGTATAATTAAACTCTGCCATATAATAAGTCTAAGTTATTCGTCATGTTTCACTTAGAAACATCACCAATTTAGTTCAACTCTATTATATGCAAGTATAATTCAACTCTGCCATATAATAAGTCTAAGTTATTCGTCATGTTTCACTTAGAAACATTGCCAAGTGACTAGTCAGTCGTATTACACAAGTTTTGAAATTAAAAATCGAGCTAAAATTTTATTTATTACTTCGGCTAATAACAAAAAACTTTAAAAAACAAAAAATCTAATGATAGAAAAATTTCAGGTTGCAAGTATGCCAGGGTCTTGGCAACTCTTCGCCTTCACTGTCTTCAAGTCGATTTGTCTCATTGCCCAGGACCGAAATGATTCTATAAGGTCCCTCCCAATTTGGCCCAAGCTTTCCCTCTCTGAGATCCTTCTTGTTGCCGACAACCTTTCTCAGGACGAGGTCCCCGACTTGAAACTCTCATGGGTTGACCTTCTTATTATAAGCCCTAGCAAGCTGTTGCTGGTATGCCCCTAGCTGAATTGCTGCTTTCTCTTTTTTTTTTCTTCTAACAGATTCAGATCTCGGGCCAAGAATGCCTCATTGGTCCCATTTTCTACTCCCTGGGTTCTGATCCCTGGGATGCCGACCTCCAGTGTAATAACTGTTTCTGTGCCATAAACCATGGCGAATGGGGACTCCCCAATTGATCTTCTCGGCGTAGTTCGATATGCCCAGAGTACATTGGGCAACTCATCTACCCACTTATCCTTTGCTGCATCCAACCTCTTCTTAATTCCATCCAAAATAGTTTTGTTGGATACTTCTGCTTGTCCATTACTTTGAGGAAAGCTTGGAGTGGAATAATAGTTCTTGATTTTGTACTTTGTACAAAAGCTCTTGATTAGCTTACTGTCAAACTATGTACCATTGTTTGCTATTATGGCCCTTGGAATCCCAAACCTGGTGATGATGTGCTTCTATATGAAGTTCTTTACATCAATGTCCCGAATCTTTGCAAAGGGTTCAGCTTCTACCCACTTGGTAAAGTAATCTGTTACCACTAGTAGGAACTTCCTTTGTTCAGTCGCTTGAGGCAGTTGTCCAACAAGATCCATTCCCCATTGGACAAATGGCCAAGGGCTAGACACTAGGTTCAAATCCAATGCTAGTTGGTGTATCAAAGGTGCAAACCTCTAACACTTCTCACATTTTTTGACATAAGCATCAGCATCTTTCTGCATATAGGGCCACCAGTACCTCTGAGTAATGGCCCTATGAGCAAGTGACCTGCCCCCAACATGGCTTCCACATACTCCTTCGTGTATTTCATATAGGAAGTCTTCAACTTGTGAAGGATGTACACACCTTAAAAAGGGACCAGTAAAAGATCTTCTGTAGAGATATCTTTCTGCTGTTAGATTGAATCTTGCCAACTTTAGTCTGATCTTGTATGCTTCTTTATGATCATCTGGCAGTTTCCTATCTCTAAGGAATACTATTATTGCATCCATCCAACTTGGTCTCATCTTCACACACATTGCCTCATACTCTGTGTTCAGTGGTTCTATACTTAGACTTGACAAATAGTCAATCATTATTGTCCTTGTCCCTCCTAGTTTCATTATACTAGCCAGGTTGGCCAAGGCATCAACATGGCTATTGTCATCTCGGCTAACTTGCTGTAGTCGGCAATTCTAGAATAAGGCTACTAATTTGCCCACCTCCTTTACATAGGCCATCATCATTTCATCTGAGGCTGCGTATTCACCTATGGCCTGGTTGACGATAAATTGGGAGTCACAAAAGACCATCACCTCGTCGGCTTCCATTGCTACTACCAACTTTAATCCTGCGATCAGTGCTTCATACTCTACTTTGTTGTTTGAGGCCTTAAACCCCAAATGAATGGATTGTTCCAGTATTTGTCCATCCGGTGATACTAGTACTATTCCTGCCCCTGCTTTTTGTCGGTTTGAACTTCTATCAAAAAACAAGTAGAAAGAGTCGTCGACATAAATACTGCATGGTCTGAGTTTCTCTTCTTTCCTCTGTTCTGTTATCCCCAGCTGGGTTTCTCCTTGTTCACCTGAACATCATATACCCCGGCTCAACGGAGCCCGATGTATAATGGCGCTTGGTGTAAACTTGGCCACAAAGTTGGCCAAAACCTCGCCTTTGATTACTGTTCTGGGTCTGAATTCCAGGTTGTATTGGCCCAACACCACTACCCATCTGGCTATCCTGCCTGTCAGATCCCCTTACTGCAATAAGGACTTCAAAGGATGCTCAGTTAATACCACAATCTTGTGGGCTTGAAAGTAGTGATTCAGTTTCTTAGAAACCATTACTAAGGCCAGTGTCAGTTTCTCTAAGGGTGAGTATCTTGTCTCTGCATCTGCTAGGGTTTTACTCACATAGTAAACTGCCATTTGTTCTCCCTTATCTTCTCTGATTACCACTGCACTTACTGCATGCTCTGAAACTGCCAAGTATAAGAACAACTCCTCTCCAAGTACTGGATTTTAGGGAACTGGAGCGGTGGTTAAGTATTTCTTCAAGTCGGCCAAGGCAACTTTGCATTCTTCTGTTCATAAGAAGTCTGTGGCTTTCTTCACTAAACTAAATAAAGGTTTGCATTCGTCAAAACTTCTGCTTATGAATCTATTTAGGGCTGCATCCCTTCCAGTCAACATTTGTATTTATTTTGCCGACGTTGGGCTCTTCAACTCCAAGATGGCCTTGATCTAATCCGGGCTTGCCATAATGCCCTTTCTGGTGACCAAGTATCCCATAAACTTTCCTGACCCAACTCCAAATGTGCGCTTCGACGCATTGAGTTGGAGTCGAAATGTCCTCAAGATATCGAAGACTGTTTTTCAGGTTAGCTAGATGATCTTCAGGTTCCTTGGTCTTTACGACCATGTCATTAATGTATACCTCCACTGTTTTGCCTATTAGATGTCTGAACATCTTAGTCACCAATCTCTGGTAAGTTGCTCCTGCATTTTTCAACTCGAAAGGCATCACTCTGTAGCAATACAGCCATTTTGGGGTAATAAATGCAGTCTTCTCCTCATCTGGGGGGTACATGGCTATTTGATGGTACCCCCTGTAATCCAAGAAGCTCATCCTTACATGTCCTGAGGTGGCATCCACCAATTGGTCAATTTTGGAGAGTGCGGAACTGTCTTTGGAACAGGCCTTGTTCAGGTTGGTGAAGCCCACACAAACCCTCCACTTCCCATTCTTTTTCTTCATAACAACTGTGTTTGATAACCATGTTGGGTAATTTACCTCTCAAGTGGCTCTGGCCTCAAGAAGTTTATCTACTTCCTCTTCTACTACCTCAACATGCATCAACGTAGGCCTCCTTGCTCGCTGGATGACAGGTTTGGCTGACCTATCCACATTTAGTCTATGGCAAGTGACCTCAGGGGTCAATGCCAGGCATCTCGTATGGTGTCCTAGAAAACACCTCAATGTTTGCTCTCAAGAACGCCTCTAACTCTTTTTCCTCTTCCTCAGCCAAGTCTGAGCCGAGAAGGAAAAAGCGTTCTTCATCCCCTTGCTGGACTAGGATCTTCTTCAGGGCTTCCTCACTCTTCTCGGTTGGTTCTTTGCCGACGTCCTCCAGGACCTCCATGTCCTCGTCCTCAATTTCTGCTGATTCTGCTCCTCGCACACTGCAGGTGGACTTCATTGTTGCCATGGAGCAATTCTTTGCCTCCACCTGATCCCCTCTGACCTCCTCAATTCCATGCTCTGTTGGGAATCGTAACAGCTGGTACAGTGTTGACGGAACAGCCCCCATTGAATGTAGCCATGGCCTTTCTAGGATAACATTCTAAGAGGATGGGGTATTAATTATTGTGAACTCCGTGTTTACCTTCTTGGTGCCAGTCTACACCTCTAAACTTATTGCTCCTAGGGGTCATGTTGGTATTCCATTGAACCCAACCATTGGACCATTGGACTGCTCTAGATCATCTTGGTAAAAGCCAACCTCCTTGTAACACCTGACATACATGATGTCACAAGAGCTGCCCTGGTCAATTAAGATGTGTTTTACCTGGCACTCTCCAATTTTGAGGGATATTACCAGGGTGTCGTTGTGTGAATGTTGCACCATGTCTAGATCGTCTTTAGTAAAGGACACCATTGGTCCCTGGTGCTCATCTACCCTAGGTCTTTTTTACCAGACCTGATACACATGTTGCAAGTGTTTTACCTTCTGAGTTTCCCCACGTATCTGGTTTTTATTCACCTTCAAGTGAATTACATTGATCACTGCGGTTGTGGTCTTTTGCAAGGATGGTCTTCCGCTGAGCCCGAGGCGCCTCGCTTGTTCCTCCCTCGCCCTTTCCTCATCTACTAGGTCCCTTAAATGACCTTGTCTTACCAGGTCTTTCAGATGTGTTTTTAGGGCTCTACACCCCTAAGTTAGATACTCATCCTTATTATGGTAGGCACAGTACTTCCCCAGACTTCTTCCCATAAATTCGTAAGGAATTTTCTCTGGTGCTCTATAATAGGGCTGATTCCGAATTTTTTCCAAGACTTTGTAAACCAGAATTTGGAATACGGTTGTGACTACCTGTGCAGCCCTCAGTCTTGTCTCTTGCTTGTTGTATCCAGTGTTACCTCGACCTCGCTTCGGCGAGCTGTTTCTCTTCTCTTATTTTGACGCCTTTGTCCCTAACGTGTTTTCCTCAGCTCTCGCATACTTCTCTATCCTGGCTATAAGTTTCTCCATACTTTTTGGCAGTGTCTTTGCTAGCGATTTTCGAAGAAGACAATCATTGTTCAGACCGTTCTTGAAAGGCACAACCTCCACCTCTTGGTTGTACCCTGGTATTCGGTTGAATACCTCATAATATCTCTTGGCATAAGCCTTGAGGCTTTCATGCTCGCCAATTCTCAGAGCCATCAGGGAGTCCACCCTTAACGGCTATAGTTTGTTTGTCACAAACTTGGCCATGAACATCTTAGCCAGGCCTTCCCAGCTTTTCACAGTTCCTTTCGGCAACTTGTGAAACTAATATGATGCGATTTCCCCAAAGGATGAGGGGAACACCTTGCAGAGCAACGGCTCGTTCCTGGTGTATAGTGCCATTGAGTTCAGGTACAAGCCGACGTGAAAGTTAGGGTCAAACTTACCGTCGTATATCTGGAATCTCGGCATGTGGAACCTCTTCGGGGCCTCAAATTTGTCCAATTCTATTAAAAACGGTGTTCTCAGCTTGACCGGAGAGGTTACCTCGGCATCTTGTCGCTTCTTCTGGAAGTAATCCCTCAGATCCTCCTTGGTCCATCCAGGAGCTCGGTTATCAACGGATTTTAGCCTCTTTGGTGCGTTACTCCCGGTGTCGTTATGGGTCCTCTTTGACCTCCCTCCATTAGTCGTGTCGAAACAAAGCTCCTTCCTTTAAACATTCCGATGTTCTTTAGTATAGGCTTCTTTGGTACGATGTGTTTTCCGAGACTCTCCCTTATTGACTCTCCTCGTCCGACCTCCCGTAAAGGCCGGTGAGAGTGTTCCTTGGTCCTGTCGTGCTGAGGGACTGGAGGAACTGTTTTCTGCTCCCCTTTTTGGGCATCTTTTTTAGCCACTAGAATCGGCGTATCTTGTAACGAAAACGGTGGCTGCATAACGTTGTTCTGCATCATGAAATTGACGACCAATTGCAGGTTCGCCAATTTGTTCGCCATTCCCTTCATCTCGCCGTCCCTCCGCAGGTATCTATCTTTCCATACTCGAAGGTTGTCCTCGTTATAATACCCGCCTCGGTCTACATTCTTTGATACGTCTCTCTCCTGGCCGACGTCTTTCTTTCCCAGATTCTGATCCCAAGTTTCTTCGTTGCAGTTATCCTCCTCTATGTTAGGATCAAAGTGTTTACCACTTCTAGTAGGGATGTCGTCTTCAATCTTCTCTTTCTGTTTGTCGTTGGCCATTTATTCTCCTTTCTTTTCCACAGACGGTGCCAAATTGTGTGTTGTTTTCTGACCATACTGCCAAACAGGTACTCAGTTGGAGAACTCCGACAGAATAGATTGCTCCCGAACGACCTGTCACAGAAAGATGAGACTCCGGCGGTGGTTCATTCACCCGGGGATACTTCGACAATCAAGTCAGTACTCAATTATCTCTCAAAGATAGCAAATAGCGCTTTAACTCACTATCCAAGAAACAAAAAGCGTACCTTAGATCCACGAGGGTGCCTTACTGATGCAGTGCAAGTCGTAACAATAGTAACAATCTTAAAATCCGTTGATTCAAACAAGAATACTAGAAATAAGACTCCTCTCTAGACCCGTTGATTCGCCAAGAATACCGCGTTTAAAGGCTCAACAAAAGTTGATTCACAAAGAATTAACCAAAGTTGGAACAAAGAGTATAAAACTCAAAATAGATTAATGATCAAAAACTAAAGAGCCCTAAGGCTTTACACCCAGTATTTATAAGAAAAACAGAGGCCTCAACAAAGCAACAACCAGTTTTGGAAATAAAATAGAAGGCAAATAATAACATAGAAGGCAAATAATAAGGCAATTGCTAAAAGTGAACATAATAAAGTAATGGCAACTAAAGCAATAAAATAATGGCAACTAAAGCAATAAACTAATGGCAACTACTACGGTGGGTGGTCATGGATTGCTTGCATCATCCTTCCCTAGATGGAGAGAATTCGCCATCGAATTCGCAACCTCGTCGGTGGTGTTGTCACCGTGATAAGGAATGAGGTATCGAATGTTGAACACATTGGAAGTACGAACATAACTAGGCAACTGCAAACGGTAGGCATTTGAATTGATCTTCTCCAAAATTGCAAGGGGCCCAATTTTTTGTGCTGCCAACTTGTTATATTCACCGGCTGAAAACTTGTATTTTGTAAGAACTGCCCATACTAAATCGCCAACTTCAAATTCGACCAATCGTCGTTGCCTGTCGGCTGTCAACTTATACTTGGCAACTGATTGTTGTAAGTTGAACTGGGTTAATTTGTGCACCTCCTGAAGGTTGTGAATCAACTCTTCTGCCTTCCCATTTATGCGCTTTAAGTCTGGCACAGGGACTAAATCCAGCGGGGCCCGTGGTTGGTAGCCATAATTGATCCGATTTACAAAGCGATTGTAAGCAAACTCTGCTTGGTGCAATTTGTGATCCCATGATTTCAAATGATCCGTTACTAAACACCGTAACAGGTTGCCCAAAGAACGATTGACAACTTCTGTCTGGCCATCAGTTTGAGGGTGATAGGCGCTACTGAAATCAAGCTTGGTATTAGCTAAGCGCCATAGACATCTCCAAAAATGACTAAGAAAGCGAGTGTCTTTGTCAGATACTATGGACTGAGGAAGCCCATGCAAACGATAGATTTCTCAAAAATACAATTGGGCCACATTTACAATGTCCGTCGTCTTTTTGCAAGCAATGAAATGGGCCATTTTTGAGAACCTGTCCACGACTACGTAGATGGAGTCACAACCTCGTTGAGTACGCGGGAGTCCCAAAACAAAGTCCATACTAACGTCAGTCCATGGCTGATTGGGCACACGTAACGGCATGTATAAGCCTGCGTTTGTTGCGGATCCTTTGGATACTTGGCAGATGTAACATCCGTCCACTAGTTTGAAAATGTCTTTCCTCATAGAAGGCCAAAAGTAAGAACCAATCACAAGCTGCAGAGTTTTGTCACACCCAACATGGCCTTTTTCATGCAACTCCTTGATAATTCTCAATCGAAGACTTGACGCAGGCACACAGAATTGGTTGCCTTTGAAGAGGAATCCATCATGGAGAAGAAAGTCCGACCTTTGTCCTAATTTAACTTCCGCCACAATACAAGAGAAATAGGGATCAACAGACAATAATTTTTTAAAGGAATCAAACCCAAGGACTGTATTTCTCATAGTAGTAAGCAGCAATGAACGGCAGTTAAGTGCATCAGCCACTTTATTTAAGGTCCCGGATTTGTGCTTAATAACAAAGGTGAACTGCTGCAAATATGCTGCCCGATTGGTGTGTCTTGATGAAAGCTTGTCTTGGCTATTGATGTGCTTTAAAGCATCATGGTCAGAAAAAAAAATGAATTCACTTGGGACAGATATGAGTACCAATGCTTCAGGGCTTGGACAATGGAGTAAAATTCCACATCATAAGTACTGTAGTTGCTTTTGGAACTGCTAAGCTTCTCACTAAAGTAGGCAATCGGTCAACCCCTTTGGCTCAAAACAGCCCCAATGCCCATTTTAGATATGTCACAGTGTAGCTCAAAGGGTTTAGAAAAATCTGGTAATATGAGGACTGGTACTGAAGTCAATTTCTATTTAATTTGCTGGAATGCTTCTGTCGCTGCCTCTGTCCAACAGAATTAGCCACTTTCATGCAGTCCGTAATTGGTGCCATAATGCTACTGAAATGGGGAATGAACCTTCGATAGAACGAAGCCAACCCATGAAAGCTTCGTACGTCGTGAATGTTTTTTGGTATTGGCCAGTCACGAACTGCATTTACCTTGCTTTCATCAACAAAGAGGCCATCTTTAGATACGACATAACCGAGGAACACAACAGTATCGGTTAAGAAGGAACACTTGTTGGTACCAACATAGAATTTTGCTTCTTGCAGTACTGATAGAACATGGCGCGAGTGCTGGAGGTGCAATTCATTATTAGCGCTATAAACCAAAATATCATTAAAATAAACAACAACAAACTTCCTGATAAAAGACCGAAATAGTTGGTTCATCACACGCATAAAAGTCCTAGGAGCGTTTGATAAACCAAATGGCATGACTAGCCACTCGTAAAGCCCCTCTCGAGTTTTGAAAGCTGTCTTCCGTTCATCACCTTCCCGAATCTGAATCTGGTGGTAACCACTTTTCAGATCCAACTTGCTAAACACGGTTGCTCCATTTAACTGATCTAATAAGTCTTCCAACCGAGGTACGGGGAACCTATATCGGATAGTGATCTTATTAATTACTCTACTATCGACGCACATGCGCCACGAGCCATATTTCTTGGGAGTTAATAATGCAGGTATAGCACATGGACTGAGGCTTTCTCGGATGTGTCCCTTGGCTAGCAATTCCTCAACTTGTCGGCAAAGTTCTTCATGCTTTTTTGGACTCATGTGGTAGTGGGGTCTATTTGGAAAATTTGATCCTGGAATCAAATCAATTTGATGTTGTATGTCTCGCATAGGCGGTAACATTGGGGGTAACTCCTTGGGAAATACATCATGGAACTCTGCAATTAGAGCTTTCACAGGCTCAGGGATCTTACTCTCTATAGCACTGTCTTTTCCTACTAGTACGAACACCATTTCTGTTTCAGCCACCTCCTCTAAGAACCGGTGCATAGACAATAAGCTAGAACTCTTCTCAATGGCTACCTTTGGTGTTTCTTCTCTATGAGGTTCAAGAACAATGCGGATCTTGTTAAATACAAAGGAGTAAGTGTTCCTTCGTCCATCGTGTAACACATCACAGTCAAATTGCCAATGCCTTCCTAATAAAATATGACAAGCATCCATCTGAACCACATCACACCAAATCTTGTCCCTGTAATTAGAACCAATAGATAATGGGACTAAACAAAGCTTGGAAACCATTACCTCCTTGCCTTTTTGAAGCCATGACAGTTTGTATGGGTTGGGGTGTTGGCTTGTACTTATTCCCAATTTTGCTACAGCGTCCTCCGCAATGACATTCACACAACTCCCGGAGTCAATTACAAACTTGCACACCTTTCCACTAATGGTACACGTGGATTAGAAGATGTTGTTTCGTAACCGCCCATTTTCTTCAACCTCTCGCGGTGTAAAACAAGCCCTGCGCACAACCAATAGAGGACCATCATCGCCGGCAACTCGTTCTTCCTTGTCATAAATACTAGCCTCGGGATCGTTGGTAGGATCTTGCAGACTTTCATTAGTCCCATCTTCAGCAATCTCTTCGCTATCTATAAATAGGCCTTTGCCAACCCGGTCACTTTTTCTGCAATCTACAGCGCGATAACCAACTTCTCCATACTTGAATCAACGCATACCACTACTAGTAACAGGGTTCCTGTTTGACTGCCCTCCTAAAGGTTTACCAACCGTATCAGATTGTGTGGTGCTCCACCGTGTCCCTGGTAAGTTCGTACTCGTATTTCGGTTCATTGGAGGTAGATTACGGTTGCCACTAGTGTTTCCACTTGACCATCCAGTACCTCCTGCGTGACGCTTTGACCTTTTCTCTAATTGTATAGCCCTCTGGTGTGCTTCAGAAATAGAATAGGGATCAAATAAATTTAGGGTATCTTGATATTGTTCTTGCAATCCCCCAATGTACCTGGAAACAAGTTGGTCTTCGTTTTCAGCAAGGTCATTACGTGACACCAATTGATAGAATTCAGTGGTATATTCATCGATCGTCTTCATCCCTTGTCGTAAGTTCTGCAATTGTTGGTACATCATGCGTACCATACGCATATGTTTCTTCATCTTCTCCCAAGAAGCAATTTTACTCTTTCCCTGTCAGGTTCGAGTTAACTTTATTTGTTACCACCAAGCTGCTGCTGCTCTTCCCCTGAAGCGTGTGGCCACCAAGGAAACTCGTTTGTTTTCTGGAACCTCGTTGAAGTCAAAAACCTCTTCGACAGCAAAAAGCCAATCCAAGAAGTCTTCGGGTTGAACACTGCCTTGAAATTCAAGGATGTCAATTTTCAAACCTGCTTCCCACCGACGTGAATTTGCTCTTGCAACTTGTCGAACTCTTTCCCTACGAAAATTTCCAGCAAAAGGGTTGTCGTCAATCTCCTCCATACTTTCTTCGTCCTCCATAAACCGTGGGTGTGGATGTGGCTGGTGCTGCTGCTCAGTCAAGGCATCAATTTGTTGTTGCATCCTCGCGATGTCAGCTTCATAAACGTCGTCCATGGGCTGCCTCCTTGGTGCCATCGTAACGTATGCTCTGATACCAACTGATGTAGTGCGAGTTATAATAATAGTAACAATCTTAAAATCCATTGATTCAAACAAGAGTACCGAAAATAAGACTCCTCTCTAGACCCGTTGATTCGCCAAGAATACTAAGTTTAAAGGCTCAACAAAAGTTGATTCACAAAGAATTAACCAAAGTTGGAACAAAGAGTATAAAAGTCAAAATAGATTAATGATCAAAAACTAAAGAGCCCTAAGGCTTTACACCCAATATTTATGAGAAAAACAGAGGTCTCAACGAAACAACAACCAGTTTTGGAAATAAAATAGAAGGCAAATAATAAAATAGAAGGCAATTGCCAAAAGTAAACATAATAAAATAATGGCAACTACTACGGTGGGTGGTCATGGATTGCTTGCATCAGTTACTTTTATATCTAGTACTAACCTAGTTCCTCTAGAAGCCTAGTTTCTCTTGGACTCTGACTCAATGTTCATCATGGACTCTCCTATAGATAAAGATAAACTTCCTAAGAGTTTTATACTTATCTAGGCTGAGATCCTCTCCCATTCTAAAACTCTTATAACTTATTCGTTTATTCCGGATTTCGGTATCTCCGCAAATAATCTCGGCCTAGCCGAGATAATCTCGGTGTCATAATCAGGACACGTAACACCTCAGCTGATATTTTAGTGTCACTTTGACCACATATTATTATTCAAAAAATATATCTCCACAATTAATTTAAATTTAATCTGTAAAAAAATTTTAATTCCTACCAACATATTTTTATTTATAATATTTTTCTTTATAAGAAAAATAAGTCAACAAATTTCCTTTGAGAAGACCGTTAGCCCGCAAGCAAGCGACGAGGACAAGGTTGATATTTCCAATAATGGCGGGGTTACTTTTCATGTCAAATCAAATGGCGTGTTTTTTTGTTGCATGGATACCATATTAGAATTTTTTTGAGATTTTGTTTTCTTTATTATTATTTTTTGTGTTTCCCAAAAACATATATTTATCGTCTTTGGGAGCCCCGTTCCGCTTTTCATTTTTTAAAAAAGTATAATATTATTACATTTATCAATTTTTTGTATTATCTATAATTTATCAATTTATGCGACAAATTCATAATCATAAATTAGGCACATCGATATATGAACCGGAGCTATGCTAGGACCCCAACACGAGCTAAGAGCCTCTCCTTGCAGGCTTGTGCTTGCAACCGTCCTTGCAGGCCTTCGGGTCTATTTTTAGGTCCAATTTTGATAATCCGAACCGTTCATATTTTATGATTTATTCAGTATGTTATACCTGTAAAAAATCAAATTGATCGGATATCGGGAAGCATATGTTCAGAAAACTGTTTATTAAATTATTTAAAAAATAATTTTTAGTTCAATTTTTTGAACACATACTTCCCGATATCCGATCAACTTGATTTTTTACAAGTATGATATACTGAATAAATCATAAAATATGAACGGTTCAGATTATCAAAATTGGGCCTAAAAGTAGACCCGAAGGCCTACAAGGACGGTTGCAAACACCAAGGCTGCAAGGAGAGGATCCTCTCTCCCCCAACCCCCCAGTTTCTGCGCTCTTAAAAGGGCAAAAAAATAAAAAATAAAAAATAAAAAAGTTTTGACCAATCAGACCCTATTGAAGGTCTTGGGGTCACCCCAGTGAGGCTTGATGCATTCTTCTATAAAAAGTGTATCACATTCATAATCATTTATTAACAAATATAATAATCATAAAATATGTGATACATTTAATATTTTTTAATATAATTATATCAAAAATATAAAATTGACATATTTAAAAAAATATAATTTAGACAAATATTACTGTCATATAATTTTACATGTAATTTTCATATAAACAATTTATAGATAATATATTAATAAGTCCAATCTACACAGTCAAATCACTCAAATTAATAATCATTGATGTATTGAAATAAAGTGGGGTATAATATTTTCTCGGTTCTGATTTAGAGTACTAATTAAGCAACTCTAAAAGTATCATTAATGAGTTGATAAGTGTAAGAAAAAAAAAAACCAAAAACAAAAACAAAAGCTAAACTATGGCCTCAATAGTAGAGTCTACATGGTGTCATGTCATTAGTGGTGTACTAGTAGTGTTGAATTAGTGATCTGAAGCATTTTTTATATTTTTTAGGTCAGACTTCTGACCAGTTTGTGTGATCGAATTGAAGTGTGCTGTCGAGTCTGTGGAAGCCCATCACGAATCTCGTTTCGATAATTCGAACCGTTTAATATGTAGAACTTTGTGAGTATTTTATTTCTGTAAAAAATCTTGTTGATTGAATATCGATAGCTACTTGATCGGATCAGATTTCTGTCAACGGTCAATATAATTTTTAAAATAAATTATTGACAAAAATTTGATCCGATCAATATAATTTTTTACAAAAATAAAATACTGAACGAACTCTACACATTGAATAGTTCGAATTATCAAAACATGACCGGTGATAAGTCTTAGGAATGCAACAACACCATTCAATCCAAGACAAACAGCTCCATATTTTTTTTTTTTCATAAAATGTAAAACTCATTAAATGATATGGTTAGATTCTTACGTTACTATTTTTTTTTTGTCCTCAGGTCTACTCTTACGTTTCCTAATCTTTACAAAGGCAAATAATATAAAATACTCGATAAAATAATGGCAAAGGGAAGCAAGGAGAATAGACCGCGACGTGGGTCCCATGACCATTTGGTCTCCCTCCAAAAGGTACCATTCGAATTCAAAATAGTTTTTGTGAGTCATTTATTATTATTAATGGGATGTATTACACACATCAACCCTTTTATCACACATCATTATTTAAATTTAAGGGTCATTTGGGAGGTTGGTTGGGGAACTAGACGATTAATAAAGATAAAATAAATTATTTTAATTAATAAGATAAAATATTATATTTAAATTATAATTTTTTTTTTTACAATTATCAAATTCAATATAAAAAAAGTCAATCATAATTTCAAATATAATTTTTTTAATCAGGATAAAATAGTTAAAAAATCAAAAAATCATAGTAAAAAATTTTATTCCAAACAAAGGCTTACACTTCAATATAAGTAATTTGTATTTTTATCCTCAATTCACTCTAACAAGGTTTCATAATACCCACATTTTGAACATTATTGCTCTAATCCTAACCTTAAACAACCACTTATTACTACTACTCCTATCCTAGCAATCAACTCCACCTCTTTTTCTCTTTACCGCTACCTCCTCAACCATACCTCCTTCCCACTCACCATTATCATCGTGACCTATCCACCTCGAACCACCACCATAATCTTCCTTCCTCCATTGTTGTAATCCTCCTTCTAACCTTTTTCCACACCAGATTTACAATTTTTAGATATGAAATAAATAATAATACCACCCACATTTTAGGATTTTTATAAAGAAAGTAAAAGATTGTCTCGCCAAAATCTAGTATTTTCATAGGGGAATTAGAAAAAATGCTAAGGAAGGACTGGTGGTTATGGAAAGGGGGTTTGGAATAAAAAATGTCTGTTTGGTAACGTTTACGTTTTCAGTTTATATTTACAAAAATTTTATAAACTGATTTTTGTTTGTTTTTTGTTTATTTTTAGAAAAATATAAACTACAAACGCGTTTGGTAATTGACAAAATATTTTTAAAAATTTAAAAATATAAAAAAGAGTAAGAAATTGCAAGTAGTGGCAAATAGCAGCGGAATACGGTGGTGGAAAGTGGTGACGGTGGGTGGGTGACAGTGGCGGGTGGTGGGTGGTAGCGAGTGGGTGGTGGTGGTGGTGGTGGTGGCAGGTGGGTGGCGGATGGCAGGCAGTGGTGGTGGTGGGTGGTGGCGGGTGGGTGGTGATGGCGAATAGGTGGCGGGGTGGTGGTGGGTGGGTGGCGGTGGCGGATGATGGGTGGTAGCGAGTGGATGGTGGTGGTGGTGGTGGTGGGTGGATGGGTGTGATGGCGGATGGTGAGTGGTGGCAGTGGATGGTGGTGGTGGTGGTGGCGGATGGGTAGTGGGTGGTGATGGTGGGTGGGTGGGTGGGTGGGGGTGAATGGTGGGTGGTGGTGGTGGTGGTGGTGGTGGTGGTGGTGGTGTGGTGGTGGTGGTGGGTGGTGGGTGTGGTGTTGGTGGTGGTGGGTGGGTGGGTGGTGGGTGGTGGGTGGTGGTGGGTGGTGGTGTGGTGGTGGGTGGGTGATGGATGGTGGTGGCGGATGGGTGGTGAATGGTGGTGGCGGGCGGTGGATGATAGTTGTGGGTAATAGGTGGTGGCGGGCGGTGGATGGTGGATGGTAGTGGCGGGTGGTGGGTAGTGATGGTGGTGGTGGTGGTGGCGGCGGCAGCGAGTGGGTGGCAGGTGGCTGGGTGGTGAGTGGTGGTGACAGGTAGTGGTGGTGGCGAAAGACGGTGATGGAAAATAGTGGCGGGTGGTGGCTAGTGTTGGGTGGTAAAAAAATAAAAACTCAAAACTAAAAACGGAAACACATTTTTTGAGTTTACATTTTTTGACCAAATTTATAAACTGAGACTACTGATTTATAAATCAAAAATTTACCAAACAAGTTTTTATTTGAGTTTTTAAAATTTTTGTAAATATAAACAGAAAATTGAAAACTTAAGTGCTACCAAACGAAACCAAAGTGATTGAAAGAAACAACAAATAAAGAATAAAACAAGTTTTCACTCTCTCCTCTATTTTCACCACCTTCAGCCACCACCTACCGTTGCTTCCCAACACCATCAGCCACTAGACACCACCACACACATCAAACAAAAAACCAAAGAAATAAAAAAAAAAAAATGGATTAGCCCACTCTCTTTTATTTTTCAAAAGAGATTAGCTAGTCGCTTTGGTTATGATTAGCCCAACGGTTTCGCTTTAATATTTTGGATCAGCTCTCATAGAACTGGGCTTTGCAAGATGGTATTAGTGATTTGATTTCAAATTTGTACTGTTGGGCTTAAGCTCAGGATCCTAGGGCAAAAGCCCATAATAATAAACAGCCCATCAAAATTGGATTTCTAATCAATGGGGGGAGACGGTAACGTGGCATAGCATCAATAATAGTTGTAGAACTCGACTGAGACATCACTTGTACCAGATCCAAACCCTCGAAACCCGTAAATACCCACACTCCGTTGTCCAGCGTAGCCTCGTGTTGTATTCTTCTTCTCCTTCTTCTTCTTCTTCTTCTTGCTCCCCAAGTGATTCCAGAACATTACTTATACTCCAACTACTCTCTCTCCCTCTATCAATACCCATATCTATCAATTTTTCTAACCATTGCTAGGTCATTCACAAGATGATGATCAGAATTCGAAGCAGAGATGGGTCGGAGCGAGTCTCAATCGACAACCCACTCATCACAATTGCCCAACTCAAAACCCTAATCGAATCCCAACTCAGAGTCCCCACTCTCAATCAAACCCTATCCACCAACCAGAACCTCTTGCTCGCCAAAACCCTAGACGAAATCGCTCGATTCACCGACATGTCCAACCCTCAGACCCCAATCTCCACTCTCGGAATCACCCACGGCTCCATGATCTACCTCGCTTACGAAGGCGAGCGAACCGTTTCCGGTCCCAATTTCAACCCGGCCGGTTCGTTCGGCCGGAAGATGACCATGGATGACCTGATCGCCAAGCAAATGAGGGTGACTCGCCAAGAAAACCCTCATTGCGAGCTTGTCTCGTTCGATCGCGACGCTGCGAACGCGTTCCAGAACTACGTCAATGAATCGCTTGCTTTTGCAGTCAAGCGCGGCGGAGTTATGTACGGCACGGTGTCGTCGGAGGGGAAGGTGGAAGTCGATTTCATTTACGAGCCGCCGCAGCAGGGCACGGAGGAGAATTTGATAATTTTGAGAGATCCTGATGAGGAGAAACTTGTGGAGGCGATTGCTATGGGGTTGGGGATGAGGAAAGTAGGATTTATATTCACTCAGACGATCAGTCAGAACAAGAAGGATTATACCCTGTCAAATGCGGAGATTTTGCAGGCGGCGGAGATGCACGGGGAAGGGGATTTGAAGGAGTGGGTGACGGCGGTGGTGAAATTGGAGGTGAATGAGGATGGTGGTGCTGATGTGCATTTCGAGGCTTTTCAGATGAGTGATATGTGTATTAGGTTGTTTAAGGAAGGGTGGTTCGAGACGGAAATTGGGGAAGATGATGATCCAAAGTTGTCGAAGATGAAGAAAGAAGTGGTTGTTGGAGGGAAGGATACTAAGGAAGTTGATAACGACTTTTTCTTGGTGGTAGTCAAGATTTTTGATCACCAGGTGCGATCTATATATCACTCTGGTTACTTATATATCATATCTGTAGTTTACAATCTGATTTATATTGATTTTGCATGTTTTTATAGGAGATTTAGTAAGCTGTATCATGGGATTATTGGTTTGTGCACACGCAATTGTCTCTTTTGTTCTTGACTATCTAATTTGAGATATTAACTGAAGACAATTAGTAAAAAAAGAAAACAAATTACAAAAAAAGAAAAGCTTTGATGCATGTTTGCGACACATGCAACAAGAAGATAATGAAACAACAATCTCTCTTAGTTAAAAGGATAGTTGCAATTTAAACATTTTTTGGCTTATCAAGGAAAAAGATTTATTTTTGTGGTTATCGCTGTAATGACTTTTTTCATTTAACCATTAATGTAAGAAATATCATGACATTTAGGGCTTTATGTTGGTTATACTCACATGAGCTCTTTTTTCTTGTTTAACTCTCTGTTTGCTGGCGTGTGTGTATTTGCATCCAGATTGATTCACTTATACTAGGCAGGGACCATGTAATAATTACTTTTGAAAATATTTGACATAGTAAGCGAAGTAAATCGTTGTGCTGATTCACATAAATAGTAACTTCTGACACAGAGTTTAGCTCATTATGACAAAAGGTTGATAAGTAAAATGTGTCATCTACTGTTGTAAACATATTTACGTTTTAAGAAACATAAGCCTGAAATTTTTCTATTAACTATTAGCTTTAGCATGGGGGATGTATTTTGTTCAGTCGAAGCTTGTCATGCTTTTTTCTGTAGTCAATTTCTCCTATCTTTATAGCTCCTTTGACTTAAAAACAATATTTCTTCTCCAGTCCTGTTGGACTTGTGGCCCTTAAGTTTCGTAAATTTATTTCCCCTTATTTTATTATTTCGTCATGTGATTCGTGCATTTCGGCACACTCACTCTGGTAACTGTTACTTCAGGGTTATTTGGTCATGTTAACTGTTAGAAGCTTAACTACATTTCATTAAACATGGCTGGCCTTATAGGCATCTTTTATTGTTTCTCTTTAATTTGTTACACCCACTAATTGTAGATGAGTCCACCAGACTTCCCTTGTGAATTTTGTAGGTAATGTGCTCTTCACCCTGTTGATATGCAGCATTCATTCAAGGTAGCGAGCAAGATTTGCCTTCTCGTTTATGAAACTTTCCTTCCCTCCTACTTTCTTACCTCCCTACCAAACATAGTACGCGTTTCTATCTTCTTCGATTGTTTTCAGAAAATATGCAAAACGGGAATCAGCCCTTATTTCATACTAAACTGATTCCATAACCTATCCCTTTGGTCCTAAAACCCCCCATCCCTAATTATTAGCAAGCTTAAATATCTTAACGATGCCTTTTTCCAGAATTTCTAGTGATCATTATTTTTTTGACTTCATAACCAAATCCAGCCTAAACTTCTACCAAATTCAAGCTTTTAAACCTAAACTTAACCTTCTTGATTGAAAACTATAAACATGAAAGCCTGAGCCCATCATATTTGGTCATGGGGCATCCTTTGTTGACTCTGTCCTGCATCACATAGCCTAATACTACTTTTTCACCTTTTAAAACTATAAGCCTACTTGCTTTTTATGACTAAGATCTATGTAGCACGGACACGGACACAAACACAACACGGACACGCGGACACGCAATTTTTCAAAAAATGGGGGACACAACACGTAGGGGACACATTTAATATATATAATTTTATTTATTTATTATGTGTCTAAAAGAAAAAGAAAATCACTAATTCTTATACAAGTATAATAATAATAAAATTAATAAACACATTTTTTAAATTTTTTTAATAAGAAATGAGTTTTTTAAATAAAAATAATTTATTTATGAATTTTTTGTGTTAACAAAAAAAAATAAGGATAAAAAATTAAGAAAGAAGGGGGAAAAAAGAGAGAGCAAGAGAAACAGGATCAAGAAAAAGAGAAAAAAAAACATAAAAAAGAGAAGCAATAGAGGAGAGAGAGAGTGAAATCAAAAAGAGCTAAGAGGGAGAGTCAGAAAAGGCAGAGACGAAAGGGAGGAGAAGGGGAAGAAAATGAAGAGAAGAAGACGAACGGAGAAGATGGAGACAGAGAAGACGAAGAGAAGAAGAAGAAGAAGAGAGAAGATGAAGAAGATACCTCAGCTTCTTCGATTTACAGGTTAGGCTTCTTCCTCTTCCTCGATCTCTTTCTCTGTCTCCTCTCCTCCCTCGATCTCTTTCTCTGTCTCATCTCCTCCCTTGATCTCTTTCTCTCTTTCTCTGTCTCCCTTGATCTCTTTCTCTGCCTCCTTTGCAACAGTTAGGGCTTTTTTGATCCACTCACGTGTGTCCGCAAAGTGTCCCGGCGTGTCCATGGCATGTCCGACTGAAAATTTTCAACAAAAAAAAGAGGGACACGCTAGAGAGGGTGTTGGACTCGTGTCTACTGCATGTCCCGACACTCGTAAGTAGGGCCTGGGGACGTGTCGGTGCTTCGTAGACTAAGATCCGCCACGAATTCAATTTCAGCCATCATTATTTTATGTTTCTTAATTTGCCCAACATCAGGTAAGTGAATCCCTTTTTAATTTTTATACACACAAGATTCTATAGAAAAAATTGCATCAAGGGGGTGCAGCTCATGTACAAAGAGGAAAGGATCTATACACCAAACACTACCTAAGTCTCAACAAATCCAGAATTTGATTAAAGGATGGGATGGGACAATCATCCCTGAAAACCAACTATGTGAAAGAGATGAAAATTTAACCATTTTATTGTATGGATCTCAATTTCTCATGTGGCAAGGTACTTTGGATGAAATTTTGGGAACTAGTTATTTTAGTTGGCTTTTTGGCTTTTTATGAAAATGCGTATAGAAAAGTACCTTTTTCGTCTGGACTTTTTTGGCTTTTTGACTATTTTAGGTGGTTCCCAAACTTAGCCTTAATTACATGTTCTTTTCCCTTGTTCGGGAACGTCATTGCCCAGAGCTTGCTCAAGCGTTTTGCCAGGCCTTCACCTAACTTATGCCAACTGCATTAGGAAGCCCCACCTTGGACAGCCACTTGAAAATTTGAATTGAAATCTAGAAGGCATCACTGTGCTATGCAGGATTTATGAAGTTTTATTTGTGGTGGTATGTCTATTAGTGTGAAATAATTTATTTTTTCATTTTTTCTTTTCATTACTCGATAGGAACTTCATGCATACGAAGAGGGGAAAAAAAATGTCCCTGTTTTGGGTAGTTTGATGAACATTTTCATGTGCCCCTTGTACAGCAATTACTTGTCTTACACGCATGGCAAGATTCTGTTGGATAAGCTATCTTTTACCGTTTTAGGTGTCAGAGCCTGGGTTAGCACTTGTGCTAAATAGGTCTGGGCAGAGAAAATCGCAGTTAGGGAGATGAAAATTGCAGTCCCCTGGAAGTATTTACTCCTTGCCCCATCTGAAAGAAAGCCTATGCCACTGCTGCTCTATTTCTTCATCGCCTCTGAACCTGTTCTAGTCCCCTGGGAGTACTTGTTCCATGCCCTTCCTAAAGAAAGCCTATGACACTGCTCTATTTCTTGGTTTTTGTCTGGACTCTACTTCATCACTGGCCATCTAGATTTCTCTTAGGGTTCAGGTCGTGTTAGGTAATTCATTTCTGGACACAATATTATCCCCACATATGGCTATATCTACACGCCAGTGACACCTAATTGATAGAATCACTACATTGTAATGTGCATTTGCGAGACCCATTTGCTGTTTCAATGGCTTGCTACGTTTCTTCTTCCTAAATTAATGTACATAAATTATTGTGTTTGTTGTAGAGTACGAATATTGTGTGGCCACTCTTTTAATCTGCAAGTTATTCTCGCCATGTTGCTTCTGATGAATTTTTATGGTAATGCAGGGCCCACTTTCATCAACATTTCCCATTGAGAACAGGAATACAGCAGTAACAATGAAAGCCCTGAAGAATCATCTGGACCGAACAAGGAGTCTTCCATTTGTGAAGCGAATTTCTGATTTTCATCTGCTGCTCTTGCTGGCCAGGTTTTTAGATGTTAGCGCTGATGTTCCTGCATTGGCACAGTGTGTACAGACACAGATTGCTGTGCCAGAAGGTTACCAACTCCTAATTGAGTCCATGGCCAGTGCTTCTTGATGCTGTTTGTAATTCCTTTAGGCAAACTGATACGCCTCATCAATCCTTTTGGATGGTTTCAACCATGTGTTAATGCTTGAGCTCAAGATGTCCGGTGGAGCATTGTCAATCACCTTTGGACAATCTGCATGGCCCTCCAAATTTGGCTTTTTGTTTTGGCTGTAACTTAAATCTAAGCATTATATTGCTTCAATTTGTCTCGATATTTTGTGTTTTCAAAGACACAGCCTGTGTATTTATTAGTACAGGACATGGGTTAGTGGTTGATCAAGCTGGAGTCAGAATTTAGGACCATGGTTATATAATCTTCTTATAAACATTTTCTGCTATGAATTAAAGTCGTTTTATGTTGGAAGCATGATCCTTTTTCCTTTTTATGATTGGTACGTGTTTCCACCCAAATGCCTTTCTTTCCCAAATTCAGACATGCAAATCCAAAGTGGTTTCAAAATATCAAATTTGCTCTTTTTATACTTGGTTTTTACTGTAGCAATTTTCTTTTTCCTTTTGGCTAGTATTCTGTTGCTTGTGATGGTGACGATCATTATGAATAATGTTGCTTTTGATAGCTATGGAGGAGTAAAGATACTGACTTAAGAGGGAAATAGCAGTTTAGCATGTAAATTTTTAGGTGTCTAGCATTGCTGAGGAAGAAGTGGCAAATTCCTCTTGACAAAATTTTCTGTACATATTACAAGTTCTCCTTTCTCAAACTATGACCCTGTGTTTTCAATATATTAATTGAAGTTGAGTTTTGAAAAACATGACTTTAGGATTAGAAGTTTGCTTTTAAATCAAAATTTTCTGAAACGGATTAAATTTGATAATTAATTTTAAAATCACATGGATTTATAGGCAAGATTTCACAAATCTCTTGAATTTAATTTTTTTTAAAAATCAATCAATAGTAATAACATGCTACCAATTTTACCCTCGAGCAAATGAATGAAAGACCTATACACCCTTTTTACACTCTCATCTATTTACTTTTTATTCAATACATTTTCTTATCACATTTTATTTATCAACTCATGCATCAACATATACATGAACAGAGGGAGAAAGTCTAGCCCTTTCTCACAAGGTTATGAGTTAGCATGTACATGTCATACAAAAGACTAACTCAGTGATAAAACCTTACCTATTATTCTATGCAATGTTGATACATGACGACATAATGCAAAGTTAAACCACATGGGAGAAGTTGAACGCTTGAATGCAAGCAGCTTTTTTAAGCTTAAGCTTTTTTAGCAGTTACCTTGATCTTTTTTAGAACTTGACCAGTAATCTGCCATAGAAATGCTTAAGCAGTAACCTTAAGCTGCTAAAAAGCAAACTTAAGCTGCCATAAAAATAAAAAAAAAAAGAGCTAAAAAAAGCAGTTGACACAGTAATCTGCTGCTTCTTAGAAGTAAATCATCAAAGCCAGGTTCAACACACTATTTTTTTTTTTTTTTAACTCATACACAGTATCTTACACAATGAAAAGTTGAAACACCGCAGAAAACAGGGTAGCATCCACAAGGGCGCACGCGCCATTTAAACATGAAAATAGAATGAATTATTCCTTGCAGTTATTACGAGCCATTCAAGTAAGTACTACACAGGTAGGTTCTGTTGGCCAACAAAAAAAATGAAGGCCACTAAATCCCCCATAACACAGGAGGTTAGGAATTCATTTAAACTATTTTCCAAGCAAGCAAAACATGCTAACAAATAATGACTGGCCTGCATCCTCAATGATCCTGATGAAGAGCCATGTCCTGCAATATTCACTCAACCAATGAAGAGCAAGCATTCAAGCAGCAAGGGCAAGTCAATCCTAACCATGACATGGTTCCAAAGCTTAAGAGTAAGATAGATGTCCCAACTGTATTGACCTTAGCAATTGTTCTTCTAATACAAAGGAATCTAATCAATTAAAACTTTGTTTAAAATGAACCTTGTTTGTTCAATCATACAACTGTTAACCTTTCAGTCAACTGTCGTGCTGGGTTTCCCACTTCATCAAAAAACAAAAGATGTCAAAACTAGTGGCCTTGGGTTATATGGAGCATCATTGGTCGAAGCAGCCAAACAACTATGACAATAGGCCCTCAAATTATAAACATTTCACCAAATTTTGTTTTTTTATTCCCTCCAATCCACTGTCCTCTAAGCTCCATTTAACCCAACTTCTTTGGGGAAATCAGAATTGTTGTTTAACTAACCAACCCAACTTCTTTGGGGAAATCAGAATTGTTGTGTAATAACTAACCAGGACAAATGCTTGCTGGAGGACACTTTAACTTCCCTAATGTGTATATCCTCCAACTTGAGGATCTAGACTTTCCAATACAATATGAAACACCACTAGTTATATTACTTAATGAAAGTCATTTTTCTGTGTGGCATCAACAGAACAAGTATGCGTCAATACAAGGTGTAATAGTTCAAATCCAACAGAAAATGGATGTTACTGCAAATTTTCCATTGGGCATATTTATTTATCACTAACAATCTCTTAGTCTCGGTGGCTTTTGGAAAATAGAGACACTAAGAACATGTTATAGAAATCACATCACATCCTTATTTATTTCAATCAACAGCCCAAACATAGGTTTCCAGGCATTTTAACACAGATTTCCAGTATAACAAATGGGTCATTAACATATATAGATGCATAAATAAATAGATAGTAAGAACAAGCATACCACAAAGAACTGTTTTCATTTAGCAATAAAACAATAATTGGACAAACCAAAACAAGGGCATGCCCTAGCCTTAGCTTTCTAGCAGATTGCCTTCAAGGCACAAAAACTAAAAAAAGAAACAAATAGCAAATTCTGATAAAACAAAACTGCATAACCATCATCTTGAAAGAAAACCAAGCAGATAAACAAAAACTAAAAATACCGGGTAAGTTACAAAAAAAAGCTCCTCATTTATCGCCTCCCAGCAATCCTCAGTAAAGGGGAAATTATGCCTTGTATCTCCTGCAATGACTGTTGTATTTTTATCTCCTCGTCAACTGATCGCTTTAGGTTTCTAATATGGCCTTTCAAGACATCAGAAGATCTAACATCTTCAGCTCTCATTTCAAGAACTTTCTTTGCCAATTTCATCAGCAATCCTGCATACTTTGGCATTGTTGAGTACTTCTGCAAAAAACCCAACAGCAAACCAAGTTCTTCTGTCTCCAGATTCGAAACACATCTCAACAACTTCTTCCTCGCCACCAATTCCTCCATAACAGCCACTACAATGTCCGGATTCTTCCCCCTCAATGCCGATACAAAAGCTTCCTTGTGCGTAAACTTCTTTAACAACTTATCATGCTCTGCCAGTTTCACTTTCTTTGGCCTCATAATCAAGTAATCCCCCTCTGAAGGCTTCTCATTTTGGCCACGACGAAAATATTTGAAAGACGAAGGCCTCAGAACCCGATTTGGAGGCTCCTCAATAGGACCCAAACCCACAAAATTCCCCAGCTCAGACCCCACATTTTTTTTCGTTTTCCTCTTCCCAGCATATATTATCCCATTTGAAGTGCCGATAACTCTAGTCAAACAATCAGGAGAGAACCCAATTGACAAAAGTGGCGATGGAAACCTCATGGAATAAGTAACCTTAAATTTTGCATAATCGAAAACCTTCATGTACCCATCTAAAGATACACTTAAAATACGATATTGTTGAGCCTCCTCACCTCTATCTTTCCCAATCTTCCCCACACAAATCGAAGTCACAGTCTTGTTATGACTCTCCATTGAATACAGTAACTTCCCACCACCAATCACATCCCAAATTTTCACAGAATTCCCACCAGCAGTAGCAATTAACCCCCCGGAAGGCAAGAAAATTACATCCTCTACCGGTTTTCCATGATTGACCTCCAGAACCGAGCTAGCACTCGAAACCCTAACATCCCAAAGTTTGATTCTATGATCATACGACCCCGTAACGAACATATCGTCACTCGCAGGCGATCCATCGCCGCACCGAGCATAATCTTTGTGCTCGATGAATTGAGCAATTGGGGTTTCGGACGTAACGTCCCAGTACTTGACGATGGCGTCATCGCCGCCGGAGAAAAGGTGGAGCTTGTCGATGCGGGGGTAGCGGACTAGGTGGACGGGGCGGGAGTGGCCGCGGAGGCGGCGGAGGGGGTTTCGGGACTTGGCGTCGAAGACCTGGACGAGGCCGGAGTGGGAGCCGGCGGCGATGAGGCGGCCGTCGGAGCGGAAGGAGGCGGAGGTGGCGGTGTCGGAGAAGGAGGAGATGGTGGATTTGGGTTCTAGGGTTTGGGAGGAGAAGATTGTGACGGTCGCGGAGTGGGTGGCGGCGAAATCGTGAGGGGAAATTGGGGAGAAAGAGAGGGAGGTTATGGAGGAGATTAGGGTTTGCGTTGGTTGGGTTTTGAATGATTTCCAATACTTTGATTCTGGTGTTGATTTTTTGGAAATGGGTTTGAGTTTTGGTTTCACTGGGAAGGTTTTGGCTATGCCTGGTTGGTCTTCCGCCATTGACAGAGCTTGAGGAGGTTACAATGGAGGTAGAGTTCGAGTGCGCTGAGTCTTGTCGGCCTCTGAAGTTGGTTAGGGTTTACGGTTTGCGAGAAGGGGATGCTTGTCTGGTTTCCCTTTTCATGCTTGCACGACGTCGTCTGTAGTCTATAGTCTATAGACTATTCTGGGAAAATAATCTAGGAAAAATTACAAATCATATTTATTCTTAAAATAATTACCTACATGAAAAACTTATAAATTTAATAATTAAAATTTATAAGTTTTATTATTATTTATAAGTTTTATTATTATTTTGATTTTTTTTCCAATTAGTAAATTTTTTTTTTTTTTGTTTTGAACAGATCCAATTAATACATTGATTTGTTAGAAATGGGAAAAATAAAAAATAAAAAATAATAGAGACCAATTTTTTATTTTTAAAATTAACTTGCATTTAATTAAATGACACGTTTACCAAACTACAAATAGAATAGGAATGTAACTTGAGATCGTTCAATCTAAACAACTTTGAGTTAAATTAAAAAAATTTAAGACTTGTGTATATTAGAATTATAGTTTGAACCTAAATTTGAGTGGGACCTACATATTTTTTGGGGTGAGTCTAAAGATGTGATGTGTTTCTTACCGCATAACGAATTACACGGTGCAAATGGTTCGTTAAAACCATTTATAAGTGAATGAAAAAGTTGACATCGTTTTCGAATTCGCAAAATAGACAATTAAAGAAGTAAATGTGAATTTCCTTGAAATGGATTGTCCCACATTAAAACTTGAAGAAAGCTTTTGTGAATATATAAGCTCCAGGTGGACAAACTTGGGTTGAGCCCCAAGGGGCACCTCAAATTTGTAGAAGGGAGGAATTATGGACAAAGTGAGTCTTGGCTCAAACCATCACACAAGTGTGTCGTCACCGGCCAAGCTGTGTCGAGCGTGGGTGTGGGTTATGGATCGGGTCAGTCTGAACATTAATTTTTTGACAAAATTTGTTTGAATTTTTTCAAATTCTTGTAAGAAAAATTATTTGAATTTCTAAACGAAATTAATTTAAATTTTGCACCAAATTTTTCTGTCCAAACAGTGCCTCTTCCAGTCATTTTTCAACAGATTCAAACAGTTTTTTCAAATTGTTTTAACAAAATTGCACCGGACAGATTCAAACCTGTTTCAACAGGTTCAAATTCAAACCTTACTTGTTCGGTTTAAGTTGCACCTGTTCAGTTTGAAATTTGCACCTATTCGGTTTGAAATTCTTACATGTTTGGCCCTATAAAAGCAGACTCTCTTCCAGCAACTTTCTCATTCTGAAATTTCTCTTCTTCTCTTTTTTGTGCTCTCTTGCATAGATTTATTCTTCATATTATTTTTAGGAAAAATTTAGAGAGTATAGAACACAAATTCTAGTTCATCGTACAAATTGTTTGAAGTGCTACTACAATATACGTAGATCATTATATCCTAGGAGATAGACGTCATTTATCCGTAAGCAACAAAGTAGGGCGAATCTGTCTTAAGGACAGAATGTCATACACTCAACTTGATCTTTTTTGTACTTACTCATTTCGATGAATAAATTCTGTAAGTAATTTATTTTTTTTTTATTTGATTTGATTTCAAGTTATTTACTTTACAAAGAAGATTGTTCAAACAATCTTAAAACAGATTCGAATTATTCTGTTTATACAGAATTTTTCGTTTGTTTTTGTGGGGAAGTGGTTTGGAAATACTCTTCAGATCTTGGAAAACGCCAATGATCCTCAGCTAGTCACCTGCAAAGATACAAATACTCCGTTCAGGGGTGTCGGAATTAGCACTCCGACGGACAAGTCAGTTCTTCTACTCAAGAAAGCTTGTTGATTAAGTTTTTAGAAGTGATTCTTACATACCTTTACAAATCTGAAGCTCTTGTATTTATACCCATTCTCTGGGCCTCGGGGCCAGAGTCTACTTTTTATTTATTATTCTTTCATTTGTCCTGATATGCCTTCTCAAGTCTATTCGACCTTAAGAACGTATTCGGCGTCCCAGTTGAGCAGAATGGAGCCGTTCAAATTTCTCGGCCTCGGGTATACCAGATTCGTTCCTCTATTTATTCGCTCCCACAATTGCCCTGCCGTTACATCGATAGCAGTTGGGTGAAATGCTTGGTTCAATTTCAAATACTCTGAGCAAAGTTTGGGGTTAGACTTATCACGCGGACGTTTAATTACTCCCCTTTAATCGTCGTCTCAACTTTCCGACCCTTCAGACACGCCTATTTATTATGATTTAAAATCGATGTCCTTTCGAATCCGTGTTCTATGACGGGTTCTTTGGGTTGCTCTTGAATCGTTCTTGCAATTCTTCCGTCGTGATACTTTCTTCATTTTGTAAGTTTTCCTCTCCCCGCTCTAAAGCTTTTCCTAGTTTGTTTATTCCACGCATATTCTTATAGGCGGAGGTTATGGCGAAACATTTGAAAGACCTCCTTCGTCGGATCGAATTGTTGGCTTTAGACGCCATTTCTCTATTCTGACGATGTCCACCTATCGTTTGTGGCAAGGCACTCTTGACATGGAGAGGAGGACAAAACCACGATTGTCTTTCCCTTTGTCAATCACAGAGGTGGAGTTCGCTTTCCCTTCACCCGCTTCGAGGGTCGTTTCTTCGCCATTGGGATTTGATCCATTCCCAACCCAATGTGAATTTCTTTAGAATTATAATGGGGTCGAATGTTGAACCGTTGCCTTGGAATTAATCTTGGCATTCTCGCCATTCGATTTATTATGCTTTGGCCAAGTCCTCTGGTAAACGCAGGCGTTACTTCCTCAGAGCTAAGGATACAGATCATCAGTTAATCACTATGCTTTCCAGCTCTGGGAAACGAGTTGATGATGTCATGGTCGTTGTCCGCGGCAACTGGGAGTTCGGCGAAGGGGAGGATCGTGTCGATCCTATTCCTAGACGTAGGCGAACAGTCCGAATGCTCTCTTGCTTGTATTGTGTGCTCATATTTGCCATACCCCGTTTTCTTGAGTCTTACGGCTTGTCTTGTGCAGGGAATGATTTAAAAAAAGTCCAAGCTTCAATTGACGACGCCGTTCTTTTGGACATTAGGATTGCTCTTAGTTATTTCGTACCGTCATAGCTTTTCATAAGGAGGAAGAGCTCACGCTCGCTTTGCTACGAGCCTACATATACAACCTTTTGCGGAAAACATACCGATTCCGAAGGGAAGATTTTCTCGTCGTCAGATTTTTTCCGACTTAAAAACTTGAAACAGTAGGTTTTGAAGGGTCCGTCGGAGAATCTTGAAGTATCCGATATTGCCGTCGAGATCGATCCGAGAATCTGAGGAGGTATTGGATTCTGCCGATCCTCCCTCTACTTCGGGGCGGGGGAACCTCTCTGTTGACGACGTTCCTCAACGTACAGACAATCTTCCCATCTCGGGATCCACTAACATGGCTGGGTTAAGCCTGACAAAGCTTGCTAAGAAGGCGAATGCAGAGAGGTTAGCTGCACGGCTCAGAGCGGAGGGCTTATCGACCGAACCGCCCACCAGTGAATCTCAACATTCCCTCCCAGTTACCGAATCAAAATCCTTGGGAATTGTTGAGGAGGCGGCAACAAATAAGAATGCCGAATCCGTATTGGTTGGGAAAGCCGTTCAGGATGTTGAGGGAAAGGCGGAGAAACGCGCTAGGGATCGTGAGGTTGGTTTAGAAGATCACGGCGACAAACGTCCTCAAATGGGGGGATCGAGTGAGGTTGTGCCTTTTGTGATTCGACCGATGGTAAGAAACATGCCGGTTCCTTCGGATGCCTCGGCGCTTAAAGACCCAGAGGTCGCGTTCGGTGTGGCAATGTCTTTGTCGTTGCCGTGTGATATGGAGGCTTTCCAGTTGGAACCGGATTTGAATGCGACGATGTTAGCCGCGCAGTCGGCCCTTTTGGTGCGTACTCTAACTTTTCCTTTACTTCATCCAAACATTGTTTGCGTTACGTTTTTTGAATTTTTCTTTTGCAGACCGTTGGTAGGATAGCCGATGTAGGCCGCCGTCATCTCGACGCCGTCAAGCAGATTAGTCATTTACGAAAGCAAGTTGAGGGCTAGAGGAAAAGGGCTGAGGACGAATTTTTAAGAGCGAACCAGGAAGCTTTTCGGGCAGAGGACGAGGTAGAGAAAGCTCGTCATGCGGATAAGTTGAGAGCGGAGGCCGAAAAGAAGGCCGACGATATGGAAGCTGCACTTGGCTTGTCCCAAAAGCAGTTACCGACCGAGGCCGAGTTAATTTGAAATGAAGGCGGCGAAGGAGATTGCCGATTCAAAAGGTTTCGAAGCCGGGAAAGAGGCTGGACTCGCCGAGTATGTGGACCAGGTCTCTCAATTTGAGAATCGGGGCTTCAAACATGGTTGGCACAAGGCTCTTGTTGCAGCTGGAGTTTCGCTGAATATGCCAATACCGTATGAGCAAGTGGACATTGATCCGTTGGAGACTGATTCCGAGGGTTGATCTTTACGATACACAATTGTTTTTCCGTTTGTTTTTGTTATTTTGCATTTGTTTATCGAACATTTTTCATGCGGGTTGATATTATAAAAGTTATGATAAAGAAATGGACGTCGCTACTTTTTTGTAGTTATAGAATGTTATGAATTCTGCTCAATGTGCTGATGTTTCCGTAATTTTATGGTGATATTTCTTAATAGATCTATAATCTGTCCTTGCCTTAGCCAGGGCACGAGCGTGAAGAGCCGAACGGTTCATACTCGTGGGCTGGCCGAGGCATTCTTTGAAAAGGTGGCCGAGTAAAACGGGGCCGACTAGATTAATAAATCTGCCCTTGCCTTGGCCAGGGCGCGAGCGTGAAGAGCCGAATGATTCATACTCGTGGGCTAGCCGAGGCATTCTTAGAAAAGGTGGCCGAGTAAAAAGGGGCCGACTAGATTAATAAATCTGCCCTTGCCTTGGCTAGGGCGCGAGCGTGAAGAGCCGAATGGTTCATACTCGTGGGCTGGCCGAGGCACTTAGAAAAGATGGCCGAGTAAAAAGGGGTCGACTAGATTAATAAATCTGCCCTTGCCTTGGCCAGGGCGCGAGCGTGAAGAGACGAACGGTTCATACTCGTGGGCTGGCCGAGGCATTCTTTGAAAAGGTGGCCGAGTAAAACGGGGCCGACTAGATTAATAAATCTACCCTTGCCTTGGCGGTATAGCGTGAAGAGTCAATGGTTCATACTCGTAATTTGGCCGAGGCGTTCTTAAAAAGGTGGCGAGTAAAAAGGGGCGACTAGATTAATCATCTGCCCTGGGCGCGAGCGCGGCGTGAAGAGCCGAATGGTTCATACTCGTGGGTTGGCCGAGGCATTCTTATAAAAGGTGGCCGAGTAAAAAGGGACCGAGTAGATTAATAACCGCTTCGGCAGCGCGGCGTGAAGAGCCGAATGGTTCATACTGCGTGGTGGCCGAGGCATTCTTAGAAAAGGTGGCCGAGTAAAAGGCGACTAGATTAATCATCTGCCCTTGCTCGGCGAGCGCGGCGTGAAGAATGAATGGTTCATACTGGTAAATTGGCGAGGCATTCTTAGAAAAGGTGGTCGGTAAAAAGGGCCGACTAGATTAATAAATCTGCCTTGCCTTTTAGCGCGGCGTGGCGAAACGGTTCATACTCGTGGGCTGGCCGAGGCATTCTTTGAAAAGGTGGCCGAGTAAAACGGGGCTGACTAGATTAATAAATCTGCCCTTGCCTTGGCCAGGTCGCGAGCGTGAAGAGCCGAACGGTTCATACTCGTTGGCACGCGGATCGTCGTCCGACATTTGGCGTTCGGTCATACTGACGCTGCCTTGGGGGAGCTGCGCGTATCTCAGAATAAATTGGGTAAGTTCGTACCAAGGGTCCTATTTATTTGGGTACAGGGTTGAGCCAATACTGGGGAAGGACCAAGATTGGCTGAATTCAAACGTCAAAATGTATCGCAGCAGCGAGCCCACTGGTAGGGGAAGAAGAGCGTCCAAGGATCGGGAAAAACAGCAGCGCCTTAGTTGTCGAAGCAGGTCCCCTCAAAGGGACGGTCAATGGGGAGGTTCCCCATGCCCGCGACCCGGAATCGAGGTGGACGCGACGCCGCGGCCATTGAATTTTGCGGTTTTTGTGAAGAATAAACCAATGACAAAGGCGGATTCCATCATTAAAGATCCAGATGTGGCAGTCGAGTTTGTTCGACGGATTTTTCCACCGGAAGTCCAATAATCGATGGTTGGTCGTCGTGATTTCGAAGTGTTTCGGGACGGCATACATGGGGCTATAAAGGGGTTGTATAATGCTTATGAAATTGGCATGCGTCTGCGTGAGATGAGACGTGACATTGAGAAAAAGGACGAAAGGAGTCGCGATCTGGAAGCTCGCGCGAAAAAGGCCGAGAGTGAGCTTCGGGAGCTTAAGAAGGTTCGAATGGCTGAGCCGGCGACGGCCGGTCAACTTAAAATGAGCGGAAATTCGTCCCAAAGGCCCTGGGTTACGAGAAAGGATATGAGGACAGTTTCAAGGCCGGGGTTGATAAAACCAAGACAGACCTTGCTGAGGAAGTTTGTCGATGCGAAAATCACGATTTTAAGCATAGCTGGATCAAGGCCCTTCAAACCGTGGAAGTTCTTGGGTCCCTAGGCATAGATTCGGCTTCATCCCTATACTATCGACATTACCTTCCCTATTCCGAATTTGAAATGGAGAAGAGCGACGATGAGGAGGCCGATTAACTAGAGTGTAGCGCAACAACAGGCTTCACTATGAATAAATAGGCTTTCATTTTCAATGTCCGTCTTTGATCGTAAAATATTTTGATTGTAACATATTTCTAGTTCAAACGTGTCGATTCATTTTATTGGAATATTTAGATTTTGATTAGAATATTTTGCACTACATGGTATAAACGTTCAGAAATGCATTAGTCGGCCCTAAGGCGTCATGCCCCAAACGGCGCTCCGAATCCAGAGACTTATTCGGCCCTAAGGCGTCATGCCCCAAACGGCGCTCCGAATCCGGAGACTTATTCGGCCCTAAAGCGTCATGCCCCAAACGGCGCTCCGAATCCGGAGACTTATTTTGGCCAATCATGACATCCACGAAGGGCGCTCCGAATCCGGAGACTTATTCGGCCTTAAGGCGTCATGCCCCAAACGGCGCTCCGAATTCGGAGACTTATTTTGGCCAATCGTGACATCCACGAAGGGTGCTCCGAATCCGGAGACTTGTTCGGCCCTAAGGTGTCATGCACCAAAGGGGGCTTCGAATCCGGAGACTTGTTCGGCCCTAAGGTGTCATGCCCCAAACGGCGCTCCGAATCCGGAGACTTATTCGACCCTAAGGCGTCATGCCCCAAACGGCGCTCCGAATCCGGAGACTTATTTTGGCCAATCGTGACATCCACGAAGGGCGCTCCGAATCCGGAGACTTATTCGGCCCTAAGGCGTCATGCCCCAAACGGCGCTCCAAATCCGAAGACTTATTTTGGCCAATCGTGACATCCACGAAGGGCGCTCCGAATCCGGAGACTTGTTCGGCCCTAAGGTGTCGTGCACCAAAGGGGCTCCGAATCCGGAGACTTATTTTGGCCAATCGTGACATCCACGAAGGGCGCTCCGAATCCAGAGACTTATTCGGCCCTAAGGTGTCGTGCACCAAAGGGGGCTCCGAATCCGGAGACTTATTTTGGCCAATCGTGACATCCACGAAAGGCGCTCCGAATCCGGAGACTTGTTCGGCCCTAAGGTATCGTGCACCAAAGGGGGCTCCAAATTCGGAGACTTATTTTGGCCAATCGTGACATCCACGAAGGGCGCTCCGAATCCAGAGACTTGTTTTGGCCCTAGATGTTGAGCTCAAACATGTAAAAACACGAAATCTTGCATTACAACGACATGTGTACAAGTATCAAGCCCACAGGTCGGGTCATTGATAAAATTTACGTAGATGTGTTGAATTCCACGGCCGTGGCAGGCTTCTTCCTGACATGTCTGAGAGCCGATATGCCCCTGCGCCTGCAACGGAATCTATCTGATAGGGGCCGTCCCAGTTCGGACCAAGCTTTCCATCGGCCGGCCTCCGGTCGGCTGGTAGTACCTTCTTTAGGACCAGTTCTCCTGGATTGTAGCGGCGCAACTGAACTCGCCGATTGTATGACTTAGCGAGCTGCTGCTGATAGCGTGCCATGGATGCTAAGGCGCGGTCTCTTCGTTCTTCAATCAGAACCAGGTCCAGGGCGAGCATCATGTCATTTCGGCCTGTGTCAAAGGCTTGCGATCTCAAAGTTGGTAAGCCGATCTCTAGGGGTAAGATTGCCTGGGTTCCGAAGCATAAGGCAAACGGCGTTTCTCCGGTAGATCGTCTTGGCGTTGTACGATGGGCCCACAAAGACACTCGAACTCTTCAACCCATCTGCTTTGGCATTTTCCACCTCTTTTGATGCCGCCCAAGATGGATTTGTTTGAAGCTTCCGCTGACCGTTACTTTGGGGGTAGGTGGCGTGAAGTAAGGCTCAATACCATATTTGCTGCACAATTCTCGGTATACGCCACAATCGAACTGGGTACCATTATCCGAGACCAATGCTCTTGGAATGCCGAATCGTGTAATGATGTTCCTCCACACAAAGCGCTTAATGTCGGAATCTCGTATATGGGTTAGAGCCTCCGCTTCGACTCACTTCGTGAAGTAATCTGTTGCTACGATTAGAAATCGCTTGTTCCCTGGGGCCCTCGGCAATGGTCCTACGATATCAAGTCCCCACTGAGCAAACGGCCAGGGGCTTGTGATAGAATTCAAAGCTTCTGCCGGCTGATGGGTTAGTGGGGAGAACTTTTGGCATTGTTCGCATTTCTTGACATAATTTTCTGCGTCGGCTCTTATCGTCGGCCAATAATATCCCTGTGTTATCGCCCGATGGGCCAGAGAGCGTCCCCCCGAATGGGCACCACAGCTGCCCTCGTGTATCTCAGTGAGCAGCTCCTCTACTCTGTCCGGGTGCACGCATTCCAAGTATGGACCAGAGAGGGACTTTTTGTAAAGCCCTCCTTGTGGATCTAAGTAGTACCACAGGGCCTTGTTTCGCAGTTTGTGTGCTTCTTTTTTGTCTTCTGGGAGTTGCTCAGAAGAAAGGAATGCAGCAATGGGGTCCTTCCAACTTGGAGTGGATTCTATAATGTTGATGTGGGTTTTTTCCAAAGGGCCGACACTTGGTTCCGGGACGAAACCTACTTCGATGGTACGGAGGCTAGCGGAGGCTAAGCAAGCCAGGAGTTGATAGCGGAGTTGATAGCGGAGGCTAAGCAAGCCAGGGCATCCGCGTGTGTATTTTGATCGCGTGTTATTTGGTTTAGTTCATGATGGTCGAATTTCGTCAGTAAGGAGTTAGCCGTTTTCATATAGGCCGCCATATGCTCGTCTCTTGCCGCGTACTCCCCCTTCAGCTGGTTGATTACCAATTTTGAGTCACAAAACACCAACAAGGCGAATGTGCGTTCCGCAGTCCGGCTAAAAGGGCTTTATATTCGGCTTCGTTATTTGATGCTTCGAAGCCAAGCTTGACGGCCTACTCAATTACTGCGCCGTCTGGAGACATAATTACGACGCCGGCGCCGCTGCCCCGTTGGTTAGACGATCCATCACAGTGTAATTGCCAAATGTCCCCAACATAAATTCTCCAATCTGGCTTTGACCGAACTTCGGCCTTTGGCTGGACGTCATCAGGGTTGAGGTCGGCAAGCCCTCCTGTGAATTCGGCAACAAAGTTGGCAAGCACCTGCCCCTTGATTGCAGTTTTGGGTAAAAACTGAATGTCGTATTGGCCGAGTTCGAGAGCCCACTTCGAAACACGCCCTGATGCTTCTGCATTTCATAGTACTGATCGAAGGGGATAGTCTGTTAGCACCCTAATGCTGTGTCCTTGGAAGTAATGCATCAGTTTTCTTGCTGCCATGACCAAGGCTAGGACGAGTTTTTCCAGCGGTAGGTAGCGTGTTTCGGCGTCCACCATTACCTTGCTCACATAATACACTGGCTGTTGCTGCCCTTCTTCCTCTTTTAATGTCTGGCGACTGTCGGAGACTGCCAGATATAGAATGAGGGGGTCATCGGTGGTGGGTGTTGTTAGAAGAGGTACTGTCCGGAGGTAGGTCTTGAGCCCGTTAAAAGCTGTTTCGCATTCGGCGGACCATTCGAAAGCTCTGCCTTGACGTAGTGTCTGAAAGAATTGTCTGCAGCGGTCTGTAGATCGGCTGATGAACCTGTTGAGTGCAGCAGCCATTCCCATCAACTTTTGGACTTCTTTCACTGAACGGGGGGAACTCAGTTCCAAAATTGCTGTGACTTGCCTCGGGTTGGCTTCGATTCCTCGGTGGTTGACGATATAACCTAGGAATTTGCCGGAGCCGATCCCGAATGCGCATTTGGAAGCTGTTTAGCTTCATTCTGTATTTGCGTAGGGTGTTGAATGTCTTTTCCAGATCGGCTATATGGTTTTGTTCTTCTTTGGATTTGACCACCATGTCGTCGATGTATACTTCCATAGTGTGTCCGAGCTGTTCTTTGAACATCGTGGTGACCAGTCTTTGGTAAGTTGCCCCTACATTCTTCAGTCCAAAAGGCATAACCCTGTAGCAGTAGGTTCCTCTTGGAGTGAGGAATGCAGTCTTGTCCTGATCATCTGGATTCATGGCGATCTGATGGTAACCCCTGTAGGCATCGAGGAAACTCATGCGCCGGTGGCGTGCCGTCGCATTGACGAGTTGGTCAATTCTCGGTAAGGGGAAGCAGTCTTTGGGGCAAGCTTTGTTCAGATCCGTGAAATCGACGCACACTCGCCAAGTTCTATTTTTCTTTTTCACCACCACTGTGTTGGAGAGCCACATGGGGTAGGTGACTTCTCTAATTGCCCCGGCGTCAAGCAATTTGTCAACTTCTTCTACAACGGCGGCGGTGTGTTCTACGGAGGATCGCCGGCCTTTCTGAATGATCGGCTTGCACCGGGGGTCGACATTTAGATGGTGCTGTGAGACTGACGGGTCTATTCCCGGCATCTCGTATGGAGTCCAGGCAAAGACGTCGAGGTTGCCGAGTAAGAAAGTGATCAGCTGCTATTTGTCGACCTGGCTCAGAGAGGCGCCGATCATAAAAAACTTTTCCGGGCTTCCATCAATGTCAACCCGTTCTAAACCTTCCATGGCCTTTTCGTTTGGTTGACGCCCGACGTCATCTAGGATCTCTCGACTGGGCACTTCAATGGAGTTTACTTGCAGTTCCTTCGGCGTCTTGGCGGCGAGAAGGTAACATGCTTGCGCTGATTGTTGAGAGCCACGGAACCGTTGGGAAACGTAACAGCTGGTGGTAGGTGCTTGGGACGGCCTGCAAGGTATGCAACCATGATCGCCCCATGATGAGATTGTACGGTGACGGTAGCCTGACGACCAAAAATTCCACATCCACCATTCTGGAGCCAGCTCGAACGAGTAGACTGATCTTTCCCAATGGGTACTCCGGGTTGGCGTTGAAGCCGAATAGTGGATAAGGAGCTGGAGTCAGATTCGAATCGTTGAACCCGAGTTTGATGAAGGTTTTATAGTACATAACCTCTGAAGTGCTTCCCTGGTCGATAAGGACGCGTTTGACGATGAACCTGTTTACGCGTAGCGCAACAACCAGAGGATTTACGTGAGGGAGTGTTACGCAGCTCAAATCAGAGTCGTCGAAGGTGATGCTTGGCGCTTCTCGGAGCCGGGGTCGCTTTGTTGGTGTGAGCTGATGTTGGAGGCTTGGAAGTGACTGGATTGCATGTACAGTCGGGGCTATCGGCAGGCTGTATATCATATGTACGGTGTCAAGCGGGACACCTCTTCGGCGACGTGCGTCCTCTGTCACCTCCTCAAGGTAATCGGTTAAGGCGCGGCGACCGTCGGCATTGTGCTGTTGGCCTCGAGGTCGTTGAGGACCTGCCCTTGGGAATCACTCAGGAACCTTGAGCCCTGCCCGTTTGGACTTTGCTTTTTCTAAGGCCAGATCGCGGCGAAGGCGTTCGTTCTCAGTGATGATGTTGTCCAAACTCTGTTGGGTCTGTCTGGCTTGTTCTATGGTCGCTTGCATCGTCTCCTTCGTTGAAGTCGTTGGTGAGTTAGAGTTCGAGGCGCATCACTGCGCGACGGTTTCCTTTCCGAGCGTATTTGCCGGAGTGAAGTCGTCTCTCTGTGCGGTCTCGTCGGTGGCTATCGGAGGATCTTCAGTCACGTCTTTCATGGATATATTTGAGTATTCCCACAAACGGCGCCAATTGTGGGGAAGTAGTTTGGAAATACTCTTCAGATCCTGGAAAACGCCAATGATCCTCAGCTAGTCACCTGCAAAGATACAAATACTCCGGTCGGGGGTGCCGGAATTAGCACTCCGACGGACAAGTCAGTTCTTCTACTCAAGAAAGCTTGTTGATTAAGTTTTTAGAAGTGATTCTTACATACCTTTACAAATCTGAAGCTCTTGTATTTATACCCATTCTTTAGGCCTCGGGCCCAGAGTCTACTTTTTATTTATTATTCTTTCATTTGTCCTGATATGCCTTCTCAAGTCTATTCGGCCTTAAGAATGTATTCGGCGTCCCAGTTGAGCAGAATGGAGCCGTTCAGCTCCCGGCTCCTCGGGTATACCAGATTTCGTTCCTCTATTTATTCGGCTCCCACAGTTTTCTTTTCTTCTTTTCTTCTATCTTTTTGTCATCACAGATGTGGCAAGTAGCACCAGTGTCCACCCACTATTCTTTAGGATTTCTGACGGGGTTTGCCTTAGAAACAACTGTAGAAAGGTTTATGTCATCTACACCATTGAAAATTTTGTCAATTTCGGTCATATTGGCTTAAAGAGGTTTCTTGTTTTATCTTCCTTTGCTTTTGTGCTTGCTACGATAATTTTTGGTCCGATGTCCTTCTTTGTCATAGATATAACATTTGCCATTAAACTTGTACTTCTTAGTTTCCCCTCATTTAGAGCCTTGTGCAGAACTTTCTCTAGAACACTTCCGTTTCTTTGCTTTTGGAGCATGTTCCACCATATTTGTCTTAGATTCCATTAGATGCTTACCAGTCTGCTTTTCAGAATTGCAGTTGTTCTCCTTGATCCTCAAACACACAATCAATTCCTCAAAAGTCATTTCTTTGCGTTTGTGTTTGAAGTAGTTCTTGAATTCCTTCTATCCTTGTTGTAATTTTTCAATTAAGACAGCAACTTGGAATGATTCACCAAGAGACATTTCTTCTGCATGAATGTCGTGCAGAATGAGTTGGAGATCTTGAACTTGGCTGATCACAGTCTTAGAGTTAACCATCACAAAGTCCAGAAATTTGCCTACTACGAATTTTTTCGAGCCAGCATCTTCTGTTTTGTACTTTTTCTCCAATGACTCCAAAAATTCCTTTGCCGTCTCGATAAGGCTATAGACATTGTACAATGTTTTGTCAAGTCCGTTCAAAATATAGTCTCGACAAAGGAAATCAACATGTTTTTAGGCATCGACCGCAACAACCACTTGTTGGTCGGTTTCATCCTCGTTCAGAGTGGGAGTATTCTCACGAAGGAAACGTGCCATGTTGAGTGTAGTAAAATAAAACAGCATTTTCTGCTGCCATCTTTTAAAATCAGTTCGCAAGAACTTCTTTGGCTTTTCATCGTAATTGACTGGCACAGTCACAACAGGATGAGAGGTTAGAGCAATTGTAGTCACCATATCAGTACTGGTTTGAGCATTACTTTCAGTAGCCATGAATTCTAAATTATAATTAGAATTTTCTACTACACAAAAAATTAAACCAAAACACAAAATTTAATTCTACAAAAATAAAAGAAATAAGAATTGTAACTTTATTTCCAATTAATTTGAAAATAAAATTTTATTTAAACAAATTAATTCCACACAGAAAAATATTTATGTAACACTTCAAAAATTAAAATGCTGAAAACAGGATTTTAATTAATGAAAACTCATAAATTATTTCTGGAAACTAAAATTAATTTCTGACCAACTTTACAAATTATTCTGAATTGTTAATAATAACCAGTATATTATTACTAGTTGTCAAGTAAAATAAACAGTATATTACTACTATTTGTATTTTTCAACCAGAATATTATTTTGTATATGCATAAAAAATAATTTATGTAAGAAGAATACAACTTTGTAAAAACACAGACTAAGGTTATGTAATAGTACGCCTTTATGTGGATGATATGCTCATCATAGGTAGTAATAATGACATGATTAAAACTATTAAGAAAATGTTAAATAAACATTTTGACATGAAGGACATGGGGATTGCTGATGTAATTCTTAGTATAAAAATTACTAAAACATCGAAAGAATATGCTTTGTTACAATCACATTACATTGAGAAAATACTTGACAAATTCAACAAAGATGATGATCATCTTGCTAGAACACCTGTGGATGTTAAATTTGTTACTTTCTAAAAATGTACAGGAAAGTATTTCTCAATTAAAGTATGTCAAAATTATTGGAAGCTTAATGTATTTGATGATCTGCACTTGCCCATATATAGCCTATACAGTAAGTAAATTAAGTAGATATATGAGTAATCCAAGAGTAGAACACTGGAAAGTAATTATAAGGGTTCCAAGATATCTCCGATTTACTCGTAACATTGGGCTTAATTATACTAGATATCCAGCAGTACTTGAAGTATATTGTGACGCAAACTGGATATCGGATGCTAGAGACTCAAAATCTACCAGTGCGTCTTTACTCTTGGTAGAGCGGTTGTATCTTGGAAATCTTCCAAATAGATTGTTAGGTCTACTATGGAATCAGAATTTATAGCTTTAGATAAAGCTGGGGAAGAAGCAGAATGACTTCGTCACTTCCTTAAAGATATTCCAATGTGGCCAAAACTGGTGCCTGCTATATGCATACACTGTGATAGTCAGGTAGAGCACAGAGTCATATATATAACGGTAAGTCACGACACATTCGCCGTCGCCATAACACCGTGAGACAACTACTCTCTAATGGAGTTATTTTCATTGAATATGTAAAGTCTAAAGACAACATAACGGATCTACTAACCAATGGGTTAGCAAGAGAGTTAGTTGAGAATTCATCGAGGAGAATGTGACTTAAGCCTATTAAATAAGAGTCACCATAACGGCAACTCAACCTAGTTGACTGGAGATCCGAAGATCTAGGTTCAAAAGGACAACCAAGTTGTGTATGACTCATAAGGATCACTGGGAAGTCAAACTCCTACTCATTTCTATGATGAAATAGTGATGTCTACAGCGTTTATGTTAAGTAAAACTTTTAATGATTCTTATATCTAAGAATACCTAGTGGAGTATAGCAAGATACTCATCATAAGAATCACCTATATGAGTGTAAACTGGGCCGGTTCTATGAGATTTGTGAAGGGCTACAATTCTCTAAAGCACTTATGAAAGACCAGGTTGTTCACGGCCAAAATAAAAATAATAGCGATAACTAAACTGTGTCTGGTAATATACTATGTGAATTCTATTATCTTGGTTTACACAAATAGCTAAACAGTTCAAGACATCATGTTCATTGGTTAGTTAGTAAATCCAATAGTGTCTCAGAAGGAAAGGTTCAAAGCCAAAAGCTACCTATCATTTGCAGAATATCACCGATTTCTGTACTCTATGTAATTAGATCATGTTGTTGCATTTTCTCTCTGTCAAATTCCATTCATATGGGGGATTGTTGGAATTATGATTTTTATAGGTTTATTTTTGGCCAACTTTAAGCCCAAATTTGAGTGGGGCCCACACGTCTTTTGGGGTGGTTCCAAAGAGTTGACATGTTTCTTGTCGCGTGACGAATTATATGGTGCAAATGGTTTGTCAAAATCATTTATGAGTGAATAAGAAGTTGACGTCATTTTCGGATTCGTGGAATGGATAATTAAAGAAGTAAATGTGGGTTTCCTTAAAATGGATTGTCCCAAATTAAAACTTGAAGAGAGCTTATGTGAATATATAAGCTTTAGGTGGACAAACTTGGGTTGGGCCCCAAGGGGTACCCCAAGTTTGTAGAAGGGAGGAGTTATGAACAAAGTAAGCCTTGGCTCAAACCACCCACTTGACTTATGCGCCAGATGGCTCGACCGTTAAATGACTAAGCCAAGCCGAGCCAAGCCGTGCCGTGTTGGACGCGAGTGTGGATTGTGGATCGAGTCGACCCTAACATTAATTTTTTAGACAAAATTTATTTGAATTTTTTTTAAATTCTTGTGGGAAAAATTATTTGAATTTCTAAACGAAATTAATTTAAATTTTGTATCAAATTTTTCTGTCCAAACAGTGCCTCTTCCAGTCCTTTCCAACAAATTCAAACAATTTTAACAGAATTGCACCGAACAAATTCAAACTTGTTTCAATACGTTCAAATTCAAACCTTACCTACTCGGTTTGAAATTCATACCTGTTCGGCTCTATAAAAGCAGACCCTCTTCCAGCAACTTTCTCATTTCGAAATTTCTCTTATTTTCTTCTTTGTGCTCTCTTGCATGGATTTATTCTTCATATTATTTTTAGGGAAGATTCGGAGAGTATAGAACACAGGTTCTAGTTCACCGTACAGATTGTTTGAAGCGTTACTATAATTTGTGTAGATCATTGTATCTTGGGAGATAGGCGCCATTTATCCATAAGCACCGAAGTGAGGCGAATCTGTCTTAAGGACAGAGTGTTAAACACTCGACTTTATCTTTTTTGTACTTATTCATTTCGGTAAATAAATTTTGTAAGTAATTTATTTTTATTTGTTTGATTTGGTTTCAAGTTATTTATTTTACACAGAAGATTATTCCAACAGTGTAAAGTATATAGGAGGAGTGCTGCTATTAGTATCTCATCGATTATTTTGAATCCTTTCATTTTTAGTTTTTTTTAATTATAATAATAATTTCAAACAAAATTACTAAAAAAGACATCATTAATTTCATGACACCCTATCTCACAATTAAACCTACATACCCACTATATCATGAATTAGGGTTTATAAGAGCACCCACCTCCATCATCGCCCATCCATCTTTCCCAAATCCCACATTCAAAACTTACCCATTCTCAAAACCTTGAAAACCTTTTTACGGCAATATTTCGGTGGTAACGGTAGCAACCATTTAATTACCTACACTTCTTCGACAATAACAATGAGTGAAAGTTTTTTTAGCAACCACAACTTTATGAGACAAGAGGAATACAACAATAAAAGTTCAGAGGAGGTTCATAACTTTGAAAGTGTTTTTAGTTTAGAAAATATTAGTTTTGTAAGAGTAAGTTTCTTAAAAAAAAAGGGCAAAAATAATAAAATATGTTTGTCATTTGTTTGGGATTGAACTCCCGAATATATGACTAAAATTCAGGAACACAGGGCTGAACATTGTTTATTTGTTCGGGAACTAGTAACTGAACATTGTTTATTTGTTCGGAAACAAGTTACCGAACATTAATCACTGAACAAAAGGATGAGACGGCAGAGAGAGAGAGAAAAAGAGAGAGAAAGAGTATACCAACTGTGACAATGGTTAAATCGAAGAAAAGAATAAGACAATAGAGACAGTAATCACACTTGACTTTTCTTCTTCTTCTTCATGGGTTTTGTTAAAGGTTTTGGAATAGAGGTTTTTTTGAAGTGTGGGTGTGGGGGGTGTGCATTCAATTGAATGGGTGGAATTTTTTACAAGGATTATTTTGGTATTATTTAGGGGGAGAAAAGAAATTTTAAGGATCTCAAAATTTATAAGTGGGGGTCTAAAAAAATATGAGATCCAAAATAATAGATGGAGTGCTAATAGCACAACCCATGTAGGGTAAATTGTAAATTATAAATTATAAATTATAAATTATAAATTTTGGTATTATTTTAATTCAAACAATTTGAGTTTAGCTAAATTGAAAAACTATAAAATTTAGGGTAAATTATAAATACTTATTTTGAGGTTTATTTAAAATACAAATTGCCTCATTTGATTTGAAAAATTACAAATACCTCGTTGTCAGAATTTTTTATTTAATAAAATTAACTAAAAAAAATGAAATTCATAATTGCTCTCTTATACAATAATAAAATTACTTAAATTATTAATTGAAATATATTTATAATATTATTAAAAACTGTTAATTAACTTGATAATTTATTAATAAAAGGGACAATTTGTTATGAAATTAGAAATATTAGAAATGAAATGTAATTTTCAAAACTACAAAAAATGATTTAGTGTGTTTGATTTCAGTTTTCTGAGTTCAATTTTTTGGAAATTGGGTTTTTTGTTTTTTCATATTTTTATTTTTGTTTTTAGTGAATAGTTTTAAAATTTTAAGTAATTTTTACTTTTATTGAATTTTTATTTTTATTTTTTGAATTTTTGGTATTTATTGAATTTTTTAAAGATTTTTTCATGAATATTATTTTTTTTAAGTGTATTTATATTAGGTGTGTTTAAAAATTAAAAAAAAATTGTTTAAAATATTAAAAAAAATGAGTAAAAATAAAAAAAATGCAAAAAACAAAAAAGTGATTTTTTTTAAAAAATGTTTCCAAAAAAAACTTAACTCAAATAAAATAATTGGTGTTTTAATTAAGGGATTGTTTGAGATGTTTTAAATAAGTGTATTTTTTAGGTTGAGTTTAAAGTAATATGATAAAGAATAATGTAATTTAAATAAAATGATATTACTTAAATAAAATAGTGACTTTTTAATTTTTTTAGATTACGACAAATAAGGCTTAAATTTGGACAAAAACGTTTACAATTTAGGGTTGGTTTGGGATGTTCTAAAAAAGTACACTTTTTGAGTTATTGACTTATATGGGTTGAGTTTGAGTTGGATTTGATATGATGTGTTAGAGAGATAATATAATTTAAATAAAATGATATAATTTAAATAGAATAGTGACTTTCTAACTTTTTATATTATTTAGGCCTTGTTTGGGAAGACTAAATAAGTGCACTTTTTGTCTTTTTGGACAAAAAAGTTGAGGTTGAAAATATGGATGTTTGGGTTAACTTTTTTACTTTTTATGGAAAAATGTGTAATAAAAAATTATGAAAATTAATTTTTAGAGGAAAATTTAAATTGGGAGTTGTGCAGTCGTAATTGTTGACTTGTGGTGAATAGTGTTAACTTTTTAACTTTTTGAGTAACTTTTTAACTTTTTAAATTATTTGGGAGTACCCAAACTTGGCCTTAGTACATGTCAAGCTTGGCTTTATTATAAAATTTACGGTCAACCACTCATTTAAAAAGTGAGCTGGACTGGGCCGAGGGGGTCAACCGCGTGTCCACCACCCCATATGAGAACCTTGACTCGTGGACATTGTACAGCGCGCCACAGCAGCGCACTATAGCAACACTCGTCACCATCACAAAATAGTAAACATATAGCGTATGTTAACGTAGTCGACTGTCAGCCGTTACAACTCTGAAATCCAAACTCATTTCTACTAAAATTTCCGCCATTTTTCAGTAATTGTTCTCTCCGATTATTCTCGCTCGAAATTTCGCTTTCTCGAGCTCTCTCTTCGATTCTCTGACTTCGATTCTCGTTACAGTTCTCAAAAGGTAAGCTCTCACTGTTTCAAATTTTCACTGTTCGTTGAATGCTTCACTGCGTTGTTCGCGTACATTTTTTTAGATCAAATCCTTGAAATCTTTCGTAATTCTAGGGTTTCAACGTCGAATTCACTTAAAATCTAGGTTTTTATTCGTTTTTTCCTGAATATTTCGCAAATTTCATGTATTCTGTGTGTCTGCATGCATATACACGTACTTACATGTTTGGCGTTTAGTCGTAGCTTCTGATTTCGAAGAATGAGCGACGCCATGGCAGGTCCATCAAGCAGACCTCAACGTCAAGTAAGTATATATTGCATAAAGCGTCTTGATGATGTGACATTGCAGTAGAATTCCATCAGTTTACTGCGTTGGGGGAAAAATCCCCAAAATTTGATCTTGCTTTGTTAAGTTGTTTGGATAATTCCATCACTTTGTTGATATGTGTTGTTAAATTAGTGTTTGGCGAATTCGTTTTGATTATTTTTCTCAAAACTAATGATTGTGGACAACATCTCTAAATTCTAAGAGAGACTCTGAGTACGATGCATATAAATAAAGATTGGAATGGGACCAGAAGATAACAATACACTTTTAAATTGATGTTGCTACTATGGCGCTCGTGTTTTGTTCTCTTTATCCTTTATTTATAATTGTTTTATGGGCGAAAATTATTCTCCTAATTTTTCATATTTTTTTCAATAAGTATTTACTCGAAATATTCGAGCACATTTTTGTTTTGTTTTCCTTTTTTTTTTTTTTTTTTTTGGGGTCATATTATCACATGTTCCTTTATGTAGTTTGTAAACAATTATATGATTATTTAAATAAATTTTAGGGTAAACTACCAATAGGTCCTACTTTGGAGACTTATTACCCAATAGGTCCTACTTTGGAGACTTATTACCCATTAAGTCCTATTTGATAAATTTATTAAGTGATAAAGATAAATTTATCAGTCTTTTTTTTTTTATGAAAAAATTTATAGTGATAAATTTATCAGTCTCTTTATTTTTATGAATAAATTTATAGTGATAAATTTATCAATCTCTTATTTTTATAATGTTAAATTTATTAGTTAGGACCTGTAGGTAAATAACTCTAGTGAATAGGACCTACACGTAAGTACCCCAATATTTTATTTATTGAGTCAGACTTTTGACTTCGGAAACATGGGCAGCCCAATTATTTTTTGGTCCACAGGCGAAATCTGGAATGGAGGCCGTTTAATATTTATTTAAATTAAATAACCATTGCTTAATTTTTAAAATAGATTTTTTTTTTAAAAATATAAAATTGAATTTTTCTTACCTTCCAAGTATGCAAAATTACTAATTAAGTTCTTACAATGATCTTTTCTGTCATATATATATTTTTCAGTTGATAATATTTTTAATCCACTTAGTAATTAAGTTCTTAGAATCAACATTAAAAAGAAGGAATGTAGATCTTACTGGAAGATTTGCACAGGCTCAGCTCAGATGAACTTTCCAGTGTTGGGTCATTGCATTTCGTTTAGTACTTTTTTTAATTCAATTATGTGCTGACCTTTTTTCTATTGCCTTTTCCATGCTTTGGACAGGCCATTGACTTAATTTCAGCAGTAAAAGAATTACACAGGCTCAGCTCTCTGGAGCTTAATAATCTAATCAGAGAGTCTCGGAATAATATCCTTCAGATTGTCACTGAAACTGGGTCATCTATTCAGGTTGGTGCTTATTAATAAGAACTATTTTGTAATTTTAATTGTTCTATAGATTGCTGTTTGTGTTATTTTTGTCAATTTGACATATCTTAATGTTTCAGATTGATGTGGAAAACCTTGCAAGATATCTTCCGATGCATCTTATGGCAAGGATGATGATGTTGGCTGAAAGAGACGAAGCCTCGTTCCAATACTTGTTATGTGGAGTTCGATTATTGCATTCCTTGTGTGATCTAGCACCTAGACATTCCATCCTTGAGCAGGTTGGCACAAGTTCTGTTTAATGATGATTCTCAAATTAACTAAAGTTGACTAGTAGGTTTCTTGTAGTTAACAATTTAATGTAAATACAGTGAAGAAAGAAAAATGTGAATTTCCATTCATTGAATTATTCTAGATGTTTACATGAATTTACTTGGTTTGCTTTGCTTTGCTTGTGGGGTTTCTATTCCTTATAATTGCCTATTGTCTCTGTTTCTCACTTTTTTGAAATTGTAACTAGCCATTATTGATGAGTTTGCAGAAGCATGATCATGTCGAGGAAAACCAAACTTATGTTTTAGTAGTTTTCTTTCAGATTCTACTTGATGATGTGAAAGTATCAGTGCAGCTTCTTGATTTGATTATTTTTCTGCTTATTTTTCTCAGCAATTATAGACAGGTTACCCGTTTATCCTCTTCTTTTAGATCTACATGTCATATTGTTTACCTGTAGTAATGCTTATTATTCTTTGATGTAGGAACACCACGCTTCAAGTCCTATGCCCCTATTGCATTCAGCTTTAGTGGCCTGTAGTCTATATCTTTTAACAGGGTGTATTTCTTCTCAGTGGCAAGAACTTGCTCTTGTTTTGGTTACTCACAGTCAGGTAACATTTTCCCTTTATATTTATGAGCCACGGAACACTAATCTGGCATCAGTCTCAGTGATCTAATCTGCAAGGCTACTTATTTGCAATTAAGACCCTTTATATGGAGATTGGTTGCTCTGACATTTGTTCTTTTATTACTTGAGCCACTTTTCTTGTTGGATAGTCTAGATTATGAATTATTTTAAGCTTTTGACCAGAGGCATAACACATAAGGTAACTGGTTGATCATGGATCTTTCTGTTATAGGTCGATGTATTTATGGATACAGCTCTTGCAGCACTTCGTCTGGACATCAAGTTTCTCCACATCAAGCTGTCAGGTCAATGTACTGAAGGAACATTGAACTATCTGTCCCAGCAGTGTGAGGCTTCTTTGCAGTTTCTTCAATCATTGTGTCAACAGAAGTTGTTCCGGGAGCGCCTTGTCAAGAATAAGGTTTTGACTAAGAACTCTCTCACTCTATCTGTTGGAAACAAGAACAGTTGGCATCTGGCAATAGAGGTGTTGTTGAAATAGGGCGAACAAAACTTTCTTTTATGATAAAAATGGGACCAGAGGTGGCCCTAGGTGGACTTATGATCTCCTACCAGCACTTGAACCTGTATTTGGAGTGTTTGCTGGAATGGGCAGTTGATTTGTTTTGATATCCACAATCCCTAAATTTGGAGTGAATTAAAATATTGAATGACCAAGAAACTTATGGGGAAATTGGTGTAAAATTCTATCTGGTGGTTTTGTTTAGTGTTAGGTCCCATGGAAAATCTATTATTAATCCATTTAGCCCCATAAAAAAAGAATTATGAGCTAATTTTTTAAAAATTTCTATAAATTCTAGTGACTGTTTTGCTGTTATTTTAAAATGTATATTATGTTGAATATACACCATACAGTTTTCTTTTTTTGTCGGGATTATGTGCTTCAATCATGGCAATATCTCTCATTATCAAATTGTATCTTTAAGTAGATAGATATTCTTAGAATCATCAAATAAGATTAGACTTTGACCTAGCGCAAATAAAGAATAGAGATGAACATAAACAGGAAAGTTTCACACAAGACGAAAAGTCTACAAATTATGAAACTGAATTTTTTGTTTGGTGTACGCACCCGGGGGGGGGGGGGGGGGGGGGGGGGTGTTTGTGGTTCCTTTGGCCCCTTCTACTTTGCTAGGATTGTTAGGATATGTGTGTGATTTATATGATGCATGTGTTGCTTAATTGCATTTGGCCCCCCCAAACTTCTTATTTTTTTTTTTTACTCATATACTATATTTTGTAGAACAGTTATGAGTTTTTGTAATGTTAATACAAATTATTATAATTATGTTACGAATGGATGCACCACAAAAAAAAGTTTTAGTCACAAATTATTAAGGTTATTTAATGAACCATTATGATTATGTTATGAATATTATTATGTTTCGTACTGTTATGGTGAAAAAAGTTATTAACTATTGTGATTTTGTTACCAATCATTGTAGTGTAGTTTTGAAAGGACATACGGTATGCATTTTTAAGAGTGTGTACCATAGTTTTGCTTGTTTTATTTCCTAAAAAAAAATCCAAGTATTTTCATCTTTCATTCATTAGTACGTGACAATTTTAAATTTTTGTATACATAGTGCGATATGCAATTCATTACCATTCATGTACTGTATAAAGTATGTGGTATTACTTCTCATTTACATTTTTCTAGTGGTCAATCACTGAAATTGAAGTTCATGGAATATATTTTTGTAATTATTTTTTGTTGAATAGTGATTTGTTGATTTTAGTCGTCTAAATTGAACTTGATCTGGCCACTTAGACTTACGTAATACTTGACTTTTGGCCCCCCCCAATGTTGTAATCCTGGCTCCACTCCTGTGTATACAGACAACAATGATTGAACAGACATTATCAGTGTTATTAAAGGTGTGCCTAGGTGTGCGCCTAGGCCCAAGGCTCATTAAGCTGCAGTTAGTGTGCTTTATAACATCTCAGGCCATGCAATGTAAAACATGCCCCATAAAAGCGCATGAAGCGTGCACTTTGGGCTTAGGCTCAAGGTGCACAACTTGTGCACTTCTTTTAAAATGTTTGTTTATTACAATAACTACCCTTGATTTCACTTAATCTAATTGTGTTTTTTTTTGTTTTTTTGTTATATGCTACTACAGAGGATTAAACCCTTAAACATACATTGTAACCCAACACGTTTTGAGCCCTAATTATACAAAGACATTAGTTAGATAGAGATTTCTCTTCAACCAGACTTGCAATTTTCTTTATTTTTCTTCTTCATCTCCTCAATCTCCTTCTTATTTATCAAAAAATAAAAATCAGCTTAGTCTCCTTCTCCTTCTCTTACTCTATGCTAATCTTGTAAGACACTTTGATTTCTTCATTATTTTCAAATGTTTATGATTTATGAGTTAGATGATTGTATTTATGTGTAACCTTAAATTATTTGCCAATGATAAAATATTAGTGTTTGTTGGTATTTATGTTTTTAAATATTTAATATTACATTTTATCTATGTTGAACCTTGAATAATTTTCTTGCGTTAAATTATCTATTTTTTATTGTCAACATGAGCCTCGCTTAGATGAAGCCCGTGCTTTGCCTTGGCCCTATGAAACCTTGGAGCTTTAGTGTGCTTATCACCTTTAATAACACTGGTAAATATAATAGCTCACAAAGGGATTTTATGGGGATCATCGGAAGGGTGGATATATGTTTGGCTTTGCTATATGAAAGTTGTGTTGGTATTTCCGTGAATGGGCTGGATATATGTTTGGCTTTGCTATATGAAAGTTGTGTTGGTATTTTTGTGAGTGGGCTCTTTCTTCTCTCCTTCATTGATCTACCTCTTTGTCGCTATTACATTCGGAAACATCCACCTAATATTTCATTATAAGGCCATCTTTTTGCCCTCCTTTTCTTCAAGGATTGTTTTTATAGGAGGTTTTTGTAAAAAGTGTGAATGTTCACACTTATTGAATAATTTAAAGATGTCATAAAAATTGGTGTTGCAGTTTTGAATGTGAATATTCATATTTACATATTTTGTACTATTTTATTCCTTGAAAGTGTAAGGATTCACACTTAATGAAAATCATACTATTTATTACATATATATAAACGTAAAGAGTCCAAATAAGCAAGCCATCTATTGTCATTTTCTCTTAAAATATAGATTTCAATCCAAATGGGCTAAATATTGATTTTCTCTTAAAATATAGATTCATACCATTTTTATTTTTAAAATGGGTTTTTTGGTCTCTTACATAACTATGAGACTAAAGGTTTAGTAGGATTTTCTTTTAAAAAACCTATGATTTAAAGATGTCATAGTGTTTTAGTAAGTTTACTAATCTCACACATACAATTTGTGTTACAGTCTGAAGTGTGAATATTCACATTTTCTAGAAATTTACATTGTTTTAGTCATTGAAAATGTAAAATATTCACACTAACAACTTTCACACTTACCAGAAATTCAAATTATTTTATTAATTAAAAGTGTGAATATGCACAGTTACAACTTTCGCATGTACAATAATTCACACTATTACATGTATATATACACACATGATTTTGGTATTTTTAATTTTTTTTTTTTAAAATGAAAATCATTTTTCAAAACAGAGTATAATTTCCCTTTACGAACCATAACCAAAATGGAGAATGATTTTCGTTTTTAGCGGATTGTAGACAATCTCGAGATTTATTTTGTATCAAATAAATTGATTTTTTGGATCCAATTTCAGTGATGAATTGGGTCATATTGAATTGTGGACAATTGTGTAATTTCGTATCACATGGGACTTACAGTGTTAAGACAATATTCACGGGGACTTAATGGAGGTTAAGTCTCATATATAGGATTTTCCATTAAATCTCCCAAAACTAGTCTTTGCTGTGAATTAGGTGGCAAGTGGAGAAATTTCGCACCTAGTTTTAATTTTCTAACATATTAGCATGTGTACTTACCATAAAAACATAATAGTATGTGAACTCAAAATTTCTTTACGATACTAGAATGTATCATCAGTTCTTCTTCTTCTTTTTTTTTTTTTTTTAATTGTATATTAATAGCTATTATTCTACCTATCCTGCATGCCATTGGTGGAGATGCATGAACCAAGGAACAATTTACCTTCTATTGCTATGATTTCCAATGTTGTTTGTCGTCTAGTTTTAATACCAACCGCATTGGCCTCATCCCCTGACTTTTTCATCTGTGGTCTTTACTCAAATAAGGCTTCTTTTTATTGTTCTTTAAAGAAATGTTTGTTTTTGTTACTATATCAGGAACTATGTGGAAAAGGTGGTGTTTTGTTGCTGGTTCGAGCTATTTTGAACCTAGAAGTCACACCATTGTTTAAAGAGTCGTTCTCAGTTGTGGCCGCCATTTCTAGGCTGAAGTCTAAAATTCTATCAATTGTAAGTCCATGTGATTGACAGGATTTTTTGAAAACATTTTACTGGAGGCTTAAGCTAATTGAAAATATATGTAGCCTTTTGCTATATGGTAATTTTGTGAATGCAATTTATCCACTACCGGCCATAACTCCTATTTCTACAGCTGTTGCATCTCTGTGAAGCCGAAAGCATATCTTTCCTAGATGAGGTTGCCAGAACTCCTCAAGGCATGGATCTGGCAAAGTCTGTTGCATTAGAGGTTTGTTCTCAGGATATCATGTTGTATTGTTATCTTAAGAGATAGGTATTCTTCTTGTAGATCATGAATGTTTGTATAGTTTATTGGCATTGAACTATACATATGCAGACCAATGTGCCTAACTTTGTAATGCCTTTTCATCTGGAATGTGTGCTGCATTAGTGGTGTTTCAAGAGAATGATAAGAATCATTGTTTAAAAGAACCAAAATGTTCCACATTTTTCCTCTTTACTACGATTAAATTTTAAAATTTTAATTTGTGCGAGATCAATTTTGTTGTTGTATGTTTGTGCAAGAGAACTGAATAGGAGGGGGAGGGGGAACACATTGAAAAAGCTTTTAAGTTAGCTTTTCAATTTGATTAAGTGAACTTGTTTTTGCAAGTCCTCTCTTGCATTGTATGGCTGAATAGCATAAACATACCATATGGTACATGGTTACTTGTGATAGGATGGTATGGTACATATCTTAATATGTATGACGTATGTCATGCATTATATAATATCGGAAACATGTCTTAATGCATTGAAAAATCTTTCAAGTCATCTTTCCAGTTTGACTAAGTGAATTTGGTTATCTTATGGCTGAATATTGGAAACATATCATATGGTGTGTGCTCAATTGTGATATGATGGCATGATACATGTCTTAATGTGTATGATGTATGTTGTGCATTATACAAATTTGAAATTATGGTCTTTTTTTTGGGATAAGTAAAAAATTACATTATGACATCATTAACCCCCCAATTAATTTCTTTATCACGATCAACTTACTTGTTTTTGAGATTTTCTCTTTTATACATGGAACATGCTTCTCTGACGAGGTTGTTGGTTTTAATAACAAATGTCATGGTTAGGTTCTCGAGTTACTGAAGACTATGATTGTCAGAGATCCCAAACAGCTTGCTTGCTCTGACAAAAATTATCCAACGGGGCTTTTACAACTGAATGCAATGCGCCTGGCAGATATCTTCTCTGATGACTCAAATTTTCGATCTTACATCATGATATACTATGTAAGCTTTTTGCTAATGCCTATAGAGTCTTTATAATTTATGTACTTGCCATGATTCCCTTTTTATAGTTTTTTATATGTTGTTGTAATTCTCTTCAAGGATGCTTGTATTCTATTGTAGCCATGGGAAACCACATATTTTATGAGAAAATGAATTACTGCTTTTATTACGAAAGCTATGCTCTCGTCATGGGATTTACATTTTGTATCAATATATAATGCTTTATAAATTATATGGTATGTGATGTTCATGACAAATTCATTGTATCTCTCTTCAGACAGAAGTTTTAACTGCAATCTTCGCACTCCCACATCAAGAATTCTTGTCTAATTGGTGCTCATCTGATCTTCCAACTCGGGAGGAAGATGCTACTCTGGAGTATGACTTATTTGCGGCAGCTGGATGTGTTTTGGATTCATCTTCATCATCTGATTTACCGAATGTAATGAATTCAGGACCCAATTTTATTCCTATTAACATTCCGTGGGCTTCATATGCACATCAGAGATCTTCTTTATCGGTCAAAATAATAGCAAATCTCCATTGTTTTGTTCCAGAAATCTGTAAAGGTCAGTGCTTTTATTGACATATATTTTGGTGTGGGTAGCAGCTTTGATCAGTATCATGTTTTTTCCTCTTGATCATTAAGCATAATATTTGTTCCAATCCACAGAGGAGAAGGATGTCTTCCTTGACAAGTTTCTGGAGTGCTTACAAAGGGAGCAGCCTACATCACCGGCTTCTGATGCTGAAAAAGCTGTCACTGTTAGCAGCAACCTATGTAAATATCAGTATCTCATGATTACTTCAATGTGCAAAATTAATCATGTTTTTGCATTGCTAACAATTGACATAAAAGTTTAGGTTCCTTGTTGAGTCATGCAGAGTCTTTGACGCCTTCATTTTTGAACAAGGAGGATGTACATCTATTAAGGTGACTTAAACCTAAATTGTGTAGTCAACGTTTCTTCTATTTATGTTTCTTGAATATTTTATCTTGAGTTTGTGTTTCTTGAATATTTTATCTTGAGTTTGCTTGACAATGTCACGATGATTTCTGAACTGACCTTGCAATTATCAATCACATATTTATCATGCAACATGAATACAAACAACTAAAAACACTATTTTTGCTTCCTTTTCATAGCTATATATTTGAATATATCCCAATTCTTTAGTCTATACTTGTCTCCTAATATTATGTTCCCTGTAAAGGCCAGCAACATACAACTTGATAACACAGAAAACTCACTTAAATCTTGACGTCATTCCTAAGCTGGCACTTCACTCAGTCATTTGATAGTTGCTGATTTGTTCCTTTCGAATCCTTTTACATTATATTATGAGTATCATTGGCTGAAAGATAAGGTTTGGTTTTTTTATCTATTCTGCCAGCTCATGATTCAGAAGCATACCAGAGAATGTTTATGCTCTCATGTAGTTCAACTCGGTGATATATGCCGGTATGGCAACAAGGTTGTCAATGAATTAGCAAGTGTTTGTGTGTGTTTTGCAAAATGTTTTGAATTTTAATCCGTATTATTGATAAGTAAGACATTAAACGCAAGTCTCCTGCAGGACTTATACACTGTTGGCCTGCCCAATAATGCCTTCCTCGTCATTAATATGTTTGCTTGTAGTAATTGTGGCCTCTTGGGGGAATCATCCTACTGTGGTAGCATGAGGTTCCACCTCAGCCACACAGCTTTTAGCGAATATTAGTTAGAGAACAAAGAGTTAGTTACCTGTCATAATATTGGGTATATATAAAAAATATTTTTTGTGATAATTTATGCACACTTAATTTCTCAATTCTGTTACATATGTCTTCCATTGGTCTTTAAACTGGTGTTGTGGCGTAGTTTTTTAACTTAGAAAATCTCCCGATGCAAATTTGTAAAATTTCTTTTGCAGGGTATTCTTTATGCAATTAGAATCACTGATCACTTCAGCTGAATTTGAAAATCGAGTTCAGGTAAATCTTTCATCCTTAATCTGTAGAGAACCTTTGTCTCATTTAATTCTACTGTGGAATATGTTTTCACTTTTCCTTATTACTAGTCATGGTGAAATTCTCATTGTGATTAAACTGTGCTGCCTGAGGAAATTTAGGAAAACAAATTTGAGGGATCGGAATGTGGGGATAAGTTATCAAAACTCAATATCAGCGAACATTTTCAGGTGAATGATGGAATATTATTTTATTTTACTCACAAGTAACATCAATTAGATCGTTAAAATGTTGGTAAAAAAGGTTTATTTATATGTTGACCCAAGGCTAAGTAATTCATAACATGAGACTTACTGGTGGCTGTAAAACTTGAATTTAGGAAATTTTCCTTTGTGTGTGTGTGTAGGTTAGGTGAGTCATCTCCGAGTCCAACAAGGATGTATTTTATTGTAGGGTAAATTACACTGACCTCTCCTAAGGTTTAGGGGGAAAATATAGCTAGTCTCGTACTTTTTTGACATAATTATATTGATGTCCCTCAAATTTTTTATAATTGCTTTACAATTACACCCACACCACTACTTTACTGTTGGTTACTTAACAGATGGGCATATGATGCCGAGAAAAGTTATAATGAACTTCCTATTTTACCCTTTACATATATGCAATAGTATTTGTATCTTGGACATGCTATTTACAATATTACCCTTCTTCAACCTCTTCATACATCTTCATCATCCGCACACCCTTCACTATCATCAATCTCTCCTTCTATGTCCCTATCCACCTCTCTCTCTTGCCCTCATCTCCCCTCCCATCGCCATCCTTAGCCCCTTCGCCTCCCTCTCTCACTACTGTCCCCTAAACCCCACCACCTCCCTCTCTTTCCCTCATCTCCCTTGCTCTCCATCTCCCATCCGCCCTCCACCTTTAACCATTTAATGAAAAAAATAAACAAATCAACCACTACCTGTTTTCTGATCTGGCGAGAAATTCTTGTTTTCAAAGCAGAAATCAAACAAATTGGAGAGAAATTGTTGTCTTTAGAACCGGCAACAATGAAGTGGAGCTCAAAACCACCGCCATCAATCTCAGACTGACCGTTCCTTCATTTTTGCTTTTGTAGACAAATTCTTTCAAAAGAACCAATCTCTTCGAGCTCCGACTCGTTGATGTTGACCTTGAGGGTGAAGCTGACATTGACAATGTCGTTTCGTTTAACAAAGTCTTGTTTTGGTTATCACTAACATGCCATTGAAATCCAAAAGCAAAATTGATTTCATTCTAGTTCTCAACACCTGAAATTCACTGAAATCCACGTTCTTGTTCTCAACACCTCATTCTGGTTTTAGTTCTCAACTTTATGCCACTGAAGCTGACATAAGAACGTTGTTTCGCTCAATGATGCCTTGCTCGATGACATCCTACCAATGAAGTGATTTGGTTCTCAACGGTGACAGATCTGTTTCTTCGCGGTAGAGATCTCTCTTGCCATTTTATGTCGCGTTCTCTTGCAATTTCTCAGCTTCCTCCATTAATTACATTCAAACTTGAGAATGTGCCGTTTTTGAGATTTAATCGGAGATGATGTTGGTGCTCTTCTTGGCATACAAACAGATAGCAATTTGTTATGGTTCAATTAGAAGACATGGAAGAGACAAACTGCATTGTGGTTAGGGCTAAGCTAACAAAAGATGAGGATAGTTTTGTCATTTCAATTTAAACGCAAAAAATATAAACATGCAAAAAAGTAATTTCATATATTGTGTTAGCTATGTTTATTTACATTGTTATTAGAGGGGAGGTTTGTATAATTATGCCAAAACTATGGGATTTGCTTTTTTTTTTTTTTTTTCCCCAGAACTTGGGAGGTCAGTGTAATGTACACTTTATTATATTTTAAATCAAAATTGTTTAATTTCTGATGCTATGCAATAACATGGCCCTAGTCAGTGGACTCTCAAATTCTCTACTTACTATTCATAGTTGGATTTAATTTTGGTCAAGTGATTTGAGAAATTATGTTTGATTCCCTTTTAGGAGAATCAAAAAAGCGCAGGGGGATGCTCGTCGCCCCTACTAGATAACAAAGGTCCAGATCATACTAACAGAATTAGTAACCTGAAAGAGGGCATGTCAGAGAAATTTGATTTTCAAGAAGAGGACCAATTATATGTCAGGAGCAGCTATATAGATCAAACTTGTGATATGATGCTGCAAGATAAGGAGGAAGACAAAAGTAAATATGGTATGGAGGCTGGGGGCTTTATGGAGATTCAAAATGTTGAAACAAGTGGGTCAGATTCAAGCTCTACTCGAGAAAAGAACTCCAAAGAAAGTGGAATTGGAGGAGTTCTAGAGGATGAAAAGGTTGAAGATGTTCAGTGTGAAGAGAAGCAGCAAAGAAAACGAAAGCGCACCATAATGAATGATGAACAGATTGCTGTAATTGAGAGGGCCCTTTTGGATGAACCTGACATGCAGCGCAAGTTTACTTCAGTAAAATCATGGGCTGATAAATTAAGTCTCCATGTATGTTAAGAGTACTCATTCCTGTTTGTAAGCTGCGTATATATATATATATATTTATTAATTAAGAGTAATACTTATGCGCATCTTAAAAAGTTCACTTTTTTTCTTTTTCTTTTCCAGGGTTCTGAGGTTACAACTTCTCAGCTAAAAAATTGGTAACCAGTCCTTTTCTTTCATCTTACCATATGCTGTAGTTGAACTTATTTTTCTTTCTGTCAGTTTATTTGATGCCCATATAATTGCAGAGTAGACATGAGAAAACAAACCAGAACTCAATCTATTAACAGGTTGAATTGTCGGGCCTTGATAAGATTGTCCTCGTTTGAATTTTTGACCATCAAATTATGCATATTCAATGCTTGTACTGAAAAAATATTCACCGTTAAATTATTTATTTTCTCTTTGATTGGGTGAAAATGCACCTCATCACATTCCAAATGCCCTTTTTATGATCTTTGTCTTCCAAAGACATGCATTGTCTGTGATCAAGCAGCTTGAGGTGCCCATTTCTCATCATGATGTTAAACAAGTTGAGTGTTTTATTATTAAATTTCTTGTTATATAATATTTCAAAATTTTTTGATACTAAAGACCATTGTTTTGTACTACTTAGTGCTCTTATTTGTTTCACATGTTTCTTTTCTGATAGAAACGTTCTCTCTCTCTCTCTCTCTCATTAACAGGCTGAATAATCGGAAAGCCAGGCTAACCCGAGCAGCTAAGGATGGTCGTGCTCCATCTGTAGGGGACAATGTTTTTCCTGACAAACAAGGTGTCTCAGGAATTGTGTCTCACTATGACTCAGCTGAGAGTCCTGCTGAGCATGTTTATATCCCATCAACTGCAAGAGCGACTAACCAAAGTGGAATTGGACTCAACTGATTTTTTTTAAAAATTTAATCTCAGCGTGATGTCATTATCTTGATATGAAGAGTCTTTTAAATGACATTTGTTTTATGGCAACATGAATAGATTAAAAAGATGTCAAATTCATAGTGTTAAATATTTTCTTAAAAAAATACTTATTTGAATGGTTCGAGTGTGTTTGTTCAATAGAAAGTGATTAAATAATCATTTTACTCTTATTGTTCTATCATTGAATACATAGTTTTCCCGAAACAGGGAACTTCTCGATTGAGGCTCTGATACCACCGAGTTAACCCTCTATGCTTCATCCATTTTTTATTTCTTAATTTTGATGGAGTGAATGCTATTGCTTTTTTGTTTTTGCTATATTCTTCTTAATCGATGCAACGTGCTACAATTTACAATAATAAGTACTAAGATCAAACACACATATGTACACATGTTTTTATACTAATGTCTATCACACACAACACACAGATATATGTATATATGTATATACATACACACATGAAATATGTTGTCACATATTTATGAAGGAGTACATACATGGGCTATAATTGTAGTATTAATGAGCGTTCTGAAGGATTCCAATACCTTGCATTATTAAGTCGCATGCTACGTGTTCGATGAAATGACTGAGACGGATTGCTGGGTTAGATCCTATATATGTACAATGTAGTCATGTAGTTGCCATCGGATTTTGCAAAACCCAATTATTATTAATAAAGTTCCATCCGGGTTTGGCTTCTACAAACTACAGCGTTGCTTTATTGTTCAGGAAAAGCCACTCTGTTTGTGTTTTCATTTTTTTTTTGGTTTTCTGAAAAATACTTTTCATTTTCGCTTTCATGTTTTCAAAATCATAAGTGGGTTGCTTCAGAAAATTTCACCAAAAACAGTTTTCGGATGTTTCTTCAGCAATTGTAATTTAGTTTCTTGAGTTTTTCATAGCACACATGTCGCATGTACACACCTTCTTGTACCTACTTAATGGAGCTTATCTCATAAACAATCACAGCTCCTTTTCTTTTGCGCATTCATGTTGCATGGGCCGATGACATAATTTTGGTAGATTCTTGCATTCAGGCTAGCCTGCTTTATTTCTCGTGAAGGTTTCAAAAATATATTTGTGATTACAAATGGGATTTCTGTTTTCTTGTATGTGTTGGTTTTAGTCTTTAATTCCTGAAATATGTTTTGGAATTATTGTTTTTAGGTTGAAGAAGTAACATGGTAGAGATGATCTCGTTGAAAGACATTGTACCTGCAGCTCAGAACAATATAAATGCACAGTTCATACTTCTGGATAAAGGAAGGTTAATGTTCGAAGGTCAACATAAGACATGCTTGGCGCTAGTGGCTGACAACACGGCTGCTGTTCATTTTCAGCTCTGGGGGGATGAGTGCGATGCCTTTGAGCCGGGTGACATTATTCGTTTGGCTAATGGCATTTTCTCTTTCCAACGGAACAGTCTTGTACTCAGGGCAGGCAAGAGAGGGAAGGCAGAAAAGGTTGGAGAATTCACTATGGCATTTGTCGAGACACCAAACATGAGCGAAATCCGTTGGGTTCCTGATCCAAATAACTCCAAGAAGTATGTGCAGGAGGCTGTCATCTCTCCCCACTCGCGTATCTTTCCTCCCGTGCTTTAACTATTGTGCTTCCTTTCTTTCATCTTTTTGTGAGAAATCAAACATCATGACTGTGGGGCTCAACTACAAGATTATAGTTGCTGATACTATCGAGATCTGGAGAACGCATGGTATGCAGTACAATGTCACAAGTGATGCCTTTTTTTTTTTTTTTTTTTCTCCGGACTTCGTGATGATCTTCTTGACTTGGGCTACACCTTTTTTTTCTCCTTCTTCTAGCTAGTATTATTAAGATGTCGTAGGGAACACAATGTTCTAGTAATGAAGCTCCATAGTTGCAAATCAAAGACAGCCTGCAACCTCATGTATCAGAAGGCATAGTGGTTTGGAAACACAAAAATGAGCATCTCTTTTTTTTTTGAATTTTTTTGTCTTCGATAATCTTTTTTTTTTTTCAAATTATGTCAAAATTTTTTATTTTCCGATTCATTTTGTGGAGATGAATCTAAAAAATATATTTAAAAAAAAAAAATTTCTAAAAAAATTAAAAAAGTGGAAAAAATTCACTATTTTTTTTTTTTTCTGGACTACTTGATTTTTTTTTTTAAAATAATAATTTTTTAGTTCATCTCGTTGAGTATACTCTACAAGCTTAAAACTTTCTTAAATATTCATTAAAAACAAAAATAAGCCAACAAAAAAGTCACGAGAAAACAAATCCCAAACACCCACAGCCAGGCAAAGATATAACCGTTATTCCCTATGCATAGTGGCTTGCCTCTTGACTGGAGGGGAGTGCATGATTGATCCTCTTCTTGAGGATATTAGGCAGCTATTGGCAGGATTGCCAACGACTTCTGTATTGTTGTCATTGTGTCCAGGGTTTGGTGTGTAGGCTCCAATATCTGTTTTTTGATCTGTGTCCTAGGTTTCTTGTATACATTTGGTGTGATACAATGAAGTTTATTACCCATCAAAAATTGTAAGTAATCACTATAAAAAAAGATGTATATAAATAATATATATTTACATTACAATACACAACCAAAGACCCAACTTCCCCGGGCATCAAACTTGCCCACACAATCGCTTAAATTGTACAAATAAAAACAATTTGGGGAGGTACAATCACCATGCATCTGCTAACAACTAGCTTTTCTGCTATCCTCAAATTATGTGTAGACTAGACAAGCCTCCTATGAAACTCGGTATCTATGAAAATACAACACAACACTGGCTGCTATCATGCAAATGATGGTGGATCTCCCGATTGATGCACACCTGGGCTGTGATCATGCACTTTTCAAACCTAGGGATCCCCCTGTTTAGGCATTGTAAATGAACAAATATATCACACAGAATTCAGATATATGCGAGTGAGTTCCGGTCAAGATCAGGCTGTGGGCGACCTCTGGTAGGAGTTGGCGGTCTTTGAATGTTAAGCTCCTGCACAGGCCAATAACCAAAAGAAAGTATTTTACGAGAAAGCCAAACAAATATGGTGTTTATCAGTAGGTGCTCGACAGACAAAATTCAGAAATCCAAAAGAATCTTTACCTGCATCCATGTATCATCTATGGCACGCTCTGGAGATGTCTCTGGGGACTGAAGGGGAGGTGGCAACGGATGAATCAATTTTGGCACGATAACTAATCCTCTGCCAACTACCAAAATTGCCCCAGCATTGTTGGCAGTCCCTGAATGCATTTGCTCAATCAAGACACAGGCTTAACAATGGTAAAGGAGAAACATGTACAGTATTCAATGCTTACCACAATAGTTTGTTGCAGAAAAGAGAGTGATCAACTGCCCCTGAGCAAATCGTTCAAACCCATCCATAACGCATTCATGGGCTCTTATAATGAGTTGCAATTTGTTTTTCTTACAGAAATCTGTGACTCGATCAGGCTGCAAGTGGTCATAAAGGGTCATGATATGATGGTAGGTCTACAATTGCATATAGAAGGTGAGAGCAGTAAAAGATTTGTCCCAAATGTCAAAAACCAAGATTCCGAAAGGAAACTACCATAGACAACTATCTCGTCTAAACTGCAAAACATCAGTCCAAACTTTTTAAGATTTCAAAATTGCTCTGTAACTGCAACATCGGCTAGTTTAGTTGAGGTGTTTGTATGTGAAAGGATGTGCTTTAGTGGGAACAGGTCACGAGGAAATCTCTATTTGTAATTTTCTTGCTCCTTTGGTTCTGTTGGTCAGCTTCCCAGTACCAACTTAATTGCCACTAGCATCTATGGTATCTACTATATTACCACATGTGAATTGTTCAGTGCATTGTGTGGGATATACAACATAACATAGATCCAAGTATTAAGCAACAATGCACTCCTAACACTCTAGCGTGAGAGAACTGAAATTGAAGCCATGTGGATGAAGGAATGTGAATATATGCATAAACCAAATATTTCTGCCATTAATAGTGTTAATTTATTGAAAATCACATTCTTCAGGTCAGTTAGCTGAGTTGAAGATTCTAAGAATAGAGAAGATGAAGCCAGAAGAATATATTCTGCATTTGATCTCCTCTACACCCAAAAAAAAAAAAAATTGACAAGCAGGAAAATGAAATCACAGATTCATACGTGCAGTAACAACATACGTACCCCGAAAGTGACAAGACCAGGACCTCTAGCATTTGGTCTCAAACCCTCCACACTATCATTTTCTGTGGGATCAGACCTGTAAAAAACACACATGACGCAGACATGAAATTCTTGATGGCAATGGGAGGAAACTGCGGACTACAAATAAACTAAAACATACCATAGAAGATCCATTAAGATTATAGATCCAGCATCCATTGTTATGGGTCTTTCAAGTTTCTCTATCTGTTCTACCGAATGTATGGACCTCCCTATGCCACCATGCATACAGATAATTTTTTTCTCAATGAGTGCAGCCAGAGGAAGATAGTTAAAAAGTTGATTGAATCGTGTCCATGCCCAGATCCCATCATTCTCTCCCTACATATACATCTGTCATAAGTATGGTCAAAATGTTTCAAGGAACAAGTGTTTGCACATACATCTACATCCATACCATTCTCTCAATGCATTCAAGACGAAAACCAAAGAGTGCATTTATGTCAGCAGCCTCATGATTCCCACGTATCAAAAAAACATTCTCAGGATACTCAATCTGAAATCATGACAGGGATTGTCAGTAAAAACACTGCCAAATAAAACAGAGTACTCAAATGGTGAAGGCAGAAACTTGCCTTTAGTGCAAGGAGCAAGGTGATGGTCTCCAAGCTGTGCTGTCCTCGATCGACATAATCACCAAGAAACAAATAGTCAATATACCTGAAGCATAGAGACAAAGATGGCTGTTAAACAATTCCAGAAAATGGTTTTCAGAATTGTCATTTGGATTATCCATAATTAGAATGAAGTCATAACTAGAAATAGAAGCATTCAATAACTGGGGCTAACACAAGCATAGAGTAATGGTAGTTACAGTTGCCTTTTTCTTTTCAATTCTCAAAGAAAAATAAAAAGAAAAGCAAAAACTAAAGTGTGAAAAAAAAGAAGAGAGAATTAACAAAAAACACAAGAACGTCCATAATGGAAAAAGCAACGTTGCTTGATGCATAATATACTTTCAATGTATTCATTTCAAATCTAAACTTTCATTCACTCATAAATCTCAAAGCTTATCATGCCTTAATTAAGATCTTAGAGAGGCCACACTAGCTGCAGCATCAAAATCCATATATGTCGAGGCACTCCTCTCTGAAATTCTAGTTGTACATCTAATCTAATCAGTGTCACCCAGCTAAGCCATGTGATTTGAAAATGAAAGATGCCAAGAAAATGGTGTAGATTTCAGCAGACAATTAGGGTTTAGGGTTTAGGATTTAGGATCTACGATTTTAGGATTTAGGGTTTTAGGATTTAGGGTTTAAGGTTATGGGTTTAGGGTTTGGGGTTTTACGGTTTACGATTTACGATTTAGGGTTCAAGGTTTAGGGTTTATCTTTTTAGGTTTAGGGTTTAGGGTTTTAGGGGTTTATGGTTTAGGGTTTTGGGGTTTAGGGTTTTAGGTGTTTTAGGGTTTAGGGTTACATCATAAGTGCAAATTTTTTACTCAAAACTGAGATTATGAAGGCTTATTGGTTGATCAAAATATTTTAGGATGATAGGATTTGATAAACCTGTGTATCAAAAGCACCATGACAGATGCCATCAACTTCCAAAATTTCTTTTGCTTTTTATTCAGACAAGTGAAATGCAAAGAAAATGCTGAAATTGTAAAACCCTGATATCAGACTTACGTTATGTCTCCAGCAGTGGAAGGAAATCCATATTCATCAAATAGCCGCATTAAATCACCAAACTGTCCATGAAGATCACCAAACACTTTGATGGGAGCTTTTAATTGAAGAACTGTAGTCTCCTGCATAAAGATCTGTTCAGCAGCATAGCATAGCTCACCCACTTCATAAGAATCCAGAAAAAACCTCCTATTAGCAGGGGCTTTCCAATTCCGAGGCCTAAGCAAAGTAGAAATTATCTGCAAGAAAACAAAGTATAATGATGAATCCATAAAATCAATTGAATTTTCTTGGAAAACGAATATACATAGAGAGAACTTTTTTATTAAAAAAAAAAAAAATATATCTCTAAGGCAGTCACTATGTTCTTAATTTTTCAATTTGCAGGAATTCGAATATTCCTTGATATGTTTTTGAACACTTCTCCACTTGTAATGGAAGGAATGCCTTCCTTGATCATGTACTTATCTTCTTCTTTTGGTAAAAAAGAAAAAAGGAAAGAAAAGAAAAGAAAACACAATTTGATATACTTGCCTTCTTATGCAAGCCTTGGGGAGACTTCTGCCTGGTAATCTTTTTGGCAGGATATGACTGGTCATTATGCAAGGGAACCATTCGTCTACTCTCATTTTCAAATTGATCCAAGGATAACTGCCTTACCATCAAACCCAGGTTCCCCACTGCCTCTTTAGCAACTACAACCTGTGGAATCAGAGAAAGCCTGTTGTTGGAGCTTGAAGAAGAATGAACGCTTTACATATAACATAAACGCATAGTACATACAGCTCTAGGGTGAAGGCGAACGTCTGCCTCAGTGTCACTACCCTCTGAAGTAGTCTCTGCAACTTGTGAGTTGTCATCTGATACAGATGTTTCTTCTGGAGTGGCAGAGGCTGCCTGCACAGCTTGCCAGACGGCAGTAGCAGCCTCAGCCTCGGCAGCAGAAGCCTCAGCTAGTTTCTCCATAGATTCCTTGTCCATGCTGGTAAGCATGAAAATGTGTCACAAATTTTTTAAAGAAAAAATAGAAAGTCAAAAACTTCAAAAAGAATTGAAGTGGTACACAAAAATAAAAAATAAAATAAAATAACCTTTTGCCACTGGAGGTGGGACTCTCAGGTCTGCCATCCAAACTTGGGCTGAATGAATTTAAACTGAAATAGTTTGTTCTGGGACTTGTCACAGTTGCAGCCCTCTCAGATGTTAGTACAGGAGAATTATTGTCAGACTGAAAAGGTGGGTTTTCCGCAACCAGGAAATCATCTAACACCATCTCTGCACAAATAAAACACAAAGGATTTACTACACAACAAGAGAAGGGCAAGGAGAGATGAAAAGGAACATGGAAATGCAAAACCAAGCTTGATCAATTGCCTCAGTACAGTCTAGAGCTTGATATGCATTGTCAGGTGGGTCCATTGCCTAATAACTCAAGCTTTTAGGCTAACTAGTTGTCTAATACACTACTAGAGCTTTGGTTTTTGAGAGGCATAGGATCCAAATCTCTGCATGTGTATTTATTCTCTCACTATTTGCATATCCACTCCATTTTGCTGGTCTTTGCAACCCATTCTACGTGTCTACCTATACATGTTCAAAAGGGGGTTGCATGCAAACGAAAGTGTAGAGCTCAATTTACAATTTTTTTTTTTTTTAACAGCAACGAAAGAAATTTTATTAATTAAGAAAAGAGATAACAAAGGGAGGACGAGGAGTCCTCACACAAGAAGAAAAAACTATGAGTTGGGCTCATTTTTTAATGGCTTAACTTAAATTTTTGGGCATTGGTTGTCTAACTAATGGCTCAAGCTTTAACCAACTAGGCCTAGCTTAGTTGGCCACCATGACTCTCCTAAGGGCTTAGTCACAAGGGAGAGGTCATGGGTTCAACTCTCCCTAAGGGGGAGTTGAATTAGGTGGCAGCATAATTCAACATAATTATTATCTTGATGTCAACATAATTATAATAAGGGTACACATCTACATGTTGACATCAACATAATACTAATTGAACATGTAGATCAACATAATTATAATAATTTCATCCATTGAAATTATTATCTTGATGTCAACATAATTCAAGACAAAAGGGTACACATCTACATGTTCAATTAGTATTATGAAGAAAAAAATATACTTTCAGTCAGAGTGTATCTTCTCTTGTTAATAAATGTACTTGAAATACTATTTGGACAGTGCACCAAACAAGTATTGATTGCAGATTCAGGTTCCTTTTCCAGTCTTTATTTGCAAAACTGAAGTACATAACTTCCAGAAGAAGGATATGCAATCAAGTTATACGAAGTATGGAATCAGCCTACCAAAACCAATAGCCAGAATATTGCCATGCACAAAAACACAAATAGTAAGGTTGCTCTTGATAGTCATGCTCATGCCCAATCAGAAACTCATGAGATCAGCATTTCAACTTACCAATTAAAATATTGTGATAGCAAGGATATACAAGAAGATGAAAATGCAAGTGCAGGGAACAGTATGATGCTCTAAGTGGAAATGACAGTTCATGTTGCAGTTCTTGATTCCATATAAAACTAGATTCGGCATGTCATTGTCTGCTCTTCAGAAAAAGTAGACAATCTAAGTTCTGCATTTACTGATTCACAGTCTTTACCTCCTTTGAGACCGCCATAAATATATATCCGAACCCCAACAGATGCAGCTGCATGCCGACAGCGACGCATAATCTCCAAAGAAGGATCATGTTCGGTGTGTCCCTTGTTTGTTCGTGAGGAAGTGACCAGCCCATTTCTATCCAACCAAACTCCAGCAGCAGTGTCCAATACTTCAAACAGACACCATAAGGATTAATATTTTTTCTCTTCAATTGATTGACTATATAGTCATCCATGCTAATAAACCAGAGAGGGAACCTGAAATTTACCTGCAATGGCAGCTTCGCCTTCAACTGCACGTCCTCCTCTAAGAACACCTCCTGTAACATGCAATCTAGCACCAACAAAGACCTGACAACCAGCAATGTTAAGATCAGTGATAGGAGAGAGATGCTAAAAGTGAAAAAAGCTAAATTGTCTAGCCCATTAACAGCCAATCATTGTAAATCTTAGGCCATTTAAAGCCCATGTAGTCCTCCCCATAAAAGATGTACCCCTCCAAAAAATTCCCTATAAACCTCCACTCTCAGGAATTTAGAGAGATAAAGAGAGGTAAAAAAACAATTCATTAGGAAAGGGCCATTGGCATGTGACTATCACTTACCGCAGCATGTTGATATCTTGGTGAAGGAGACACCCCGGGTGCAAGAGTCCACTCCCACTGACCATTCCGATGCATGAGCAGCCCATAAGCATCTGCCAATGGCTGTGTATGCACACCACATAAAGAATCAAGACTTTGATAACTATGCTGTAATGGAGAAGCCTCAATATGATATTCAAATAATAGAACAAGAAAAATGTCATCAACTGTAGCTCAGGAAAGATAAGTTGCTTCAGAAAGCATTGGGATACATTTAGAAACGCACATCATTAACCATAAAGCTTTGGCCACTCCTATATGTCATATTCTTTTTCTTTCTACTTGGTAGTACCATTTGCATATAAAGCAGTAAATCTTTCTGTTCTATACTCGAACATAGCATATAAACAAACTAGACACATGAAATTCATGAATCATGAATAGAAAGAAGTAATTTCGGTCTTCACAAGAACAATAGATCATACCGTGCCTGAGGCATCTCTTCCCCCACATAGCAAAAACATGCCATCTGAGCGGGCACTAGCTGTTGCATACCTACAAGAAGTAATGTGAAATTAAAAACATGTACTGCTTAAGGAATACAGACGTTCATGATTTTGCATTGAGATGCAAAACTGCAAATATTATAAAATAAAAATGCTACATTTCACTACCACTGCCACCCAAACAAGGCGAGGACTTTTGTTAAGTATGGCCTCAACATAAGCCACAACGATCAGCAGTTGAGCAATTGTGTACAAGTTATCAAAAGCTAAGGGCAGGACTTCTTTATTTATTTATTTGTTCAGTCCTTATGGACAACGACTGATATCCACCAGGAAAGAAAGGGACATTGAACAGAAAATATGATGCAAATGCAAGTGAAGAAAAATAACAAAGGGTTTCGGCCATATGCCAAGATGGGCATAAGTTTGAGATCACTAGTTCTCTGATTGCTTGAAGTTGGCACACACACCAGCAATATGGATAGAATGTTGGCAATTCAAGGGCATGTCAAAACCTATCCCCATTGATACACAACTAAAGTTCCTCAAAAGTACGTGTTAAGGGTAGGATTGAGAGATACTAATTAGCTTAAACAAAATACCTATGACAGACAGGTTACCTACCACCTATCACGAAAAGAAAATTGGACTGTTTTCAATAAAAAGAGGGGCTGGAAAAGGGAAATGAAGAAAAATGAGAACTAGTAAGGAAGAAGAGAGAGGATAACTAATGGAGGAAGAGAACAATTTTTGCTTTTGGGTGTGTTAAGATTATACCTGTAAAACAGCAATTACCTGCAATGGAGGGAGAAAAATCAAGGAGATGAAAAGAAGAGAAGATACAAAGAAATGTGGAAGGAAAACCGGGAAAATAGAAAAATATAGAATTCTAAGCTAAAAACCTGTGTTACATGGACTTGCTGGTTTAGGGCAAAGTACCCGTGTCGACACGACACGACACGACACGACACGGGTGCGGGTGTGAGATATGTGTCGGATTCGGCATGGTTTTCTCGGACACGGCGGACATGAGAGGAGAAAGAAGATGGGTTGTTGAGAAAGAGAGAGAGAGAGAGAGAGAGAGAGAGAGAGGGGGGGGGTAGAAACTCACCTTTGCGAAGCAAGTTGAGCCACGAAGCAAGATCGAAGTGCAAACCCTAGTCGCGAACTAGACCGAATTGAAGGAGATCTGAAAACCAACATCTCAAAGTCGACTCCGCCCTAGGGCTTCGATTCCCCTTTGGTCTCGATCTCTCTCTCTCTGTGTCTTTTCTATCTTCTTCTCTTCTCCTCTCTCTCTCTCTCTCTCTCTCTTCTTCTTTGACTGTCTTCTTTTCCTTTCCGTTCTCTTTCTCTGGTTTCTATTTATAATTGATATTAATATAATAATATATAATAGTATTCATATTATATAATATTCACTCAAAAAAAATTGTAGATTATAATATATTATAAATATTATAATTTTTATGTCTAAAATAAAAATAATTTATTTTATCATATATAATGTAATTTATTTTATGTCTAAAATAATTTTTATTTATTATTTATATTTTATTTGTTTTTTTTAACAAAATTTGTTATTCCTTAACCTTTTTAACTCATCTTCATATAATAAATGTATTTAAAAAAATAACTATTTAACGTATCTCCGTACTCGTATCCAAATTTGGATCCATATCCACGTATCTCCGATTTTTAATTTTGAAGTGTCCGACCCTTAGATACGCACCCACACCCGACACCCACATCCGAGTCCGTGTAACATAGCTAAAAACAACATAACTCAGTCAATTTCCTGGAAACAATTTCCCCCCCTCATTCTCCTGGAACAAGCACAAACTTAATGCAGACTAAAATCATAACATGTTAAGCTGAAACAACATAACACACAAGCTTTTAAGCAGTCACCTTACGATGGTAGAAAAACAATTACACTCACATTCTAGCAGAAGGTCTATCACCATCTGGATTAAGCCTCTGCCATGCGTATGGCTTCTGAGCAGTATCCAGAGCCCAAGCATCCGACAAAGCTCTTTTTCCTGCAGAAAATATAATTACTGTTATTAATGTTTAAATATGAAACAAACACACAAAATTCCCTTTGGCAATAGAAAACAAGGAAAAATAACTATTGCTAGTATAAATGGAAGTGCTCACACAAGCTTGAATTTACTGAAGTTTACCGACTCAACCTTTAATTCACTAACAAATTAGGGGGCAAAAACACGAAGGATGCAGTCGCCGAGGGATTTTATATATGTATATATATATAAATGGATACAAGTTATTAAATTAGACAAATTGCAAGGCAACCGGATTAACTGGTGATATACAGTAAAAATGAAGGCATTTCTTTAGAAGGGCAAATTCCATTAAAAGACATTTTGAAGTTTGAAAAAGAAAAAATAGAGGGTATTTATGCAAACAAAGTACGGGGCATTTGTGGTAGAAATGTGTCAAAACACAAGCCATCCTTTTTTACTGTAGCAAACATCAAACAATTCTTATAGTAGTATAGATTTATATACACACTTTCTTTGATAAGCAGAACTGAATTAAAGAAGCTGCCAAGAGGGCACCACACCAAAGTTTAAACTGCATAATCAACATGGTAGGTGTTTAAATGTCAACCAGTATAAGTAAAGTTTGATTGCAGGTCCCACTTGTACCACCGACCACACCAAAAATCGGTCAGCAATTATGATGCATCCAATTTAATGTAAGGCCCATTAAAATAATGGCATGTGAGCTTAATACAAAAAGTTATTCAAGAATCTTGCATTAATTTTCAGTTTCTAAAAGTTTTCATGGTTCAAGGAATTAGAATTAAGGCATTATATGTGACCAAATCAGGCAAGGATATTTTGGCAGCTTCATCTAGGTTTCACTGTTTTCTAAAACCTACGAACATGTTTTACGGGAATAAAACAAGATCAGCACCCTTGAATTGACTTTATATATGTCAAACGGTGATATGTATTGTGTATCATTATATCACTCTTTTGTATCATGTAGCGTAATGCATTGTGTATCGTAAGATACATTAACATATATGAATATAGATTGAAAAAATAATAATAAGTATTTCCATATAATATTTAAATATATTGCAAAAATAAAGTACTAAATCATATAACCAATGACTAAATTGATGAGTAAGGTAAATATACATTCACTCAAATTAGATGCTTTTCTTATAGCAAAAGGAGTGTGTGGGAGTAATTTTTTCTTGCAAGTTTATTTAGATTTGGGTCTCCTTTGTAGAGGATTTTCTAATAATATAGTTCATGATTGTTCAAAATTTATATATATATATATATATTTTATAATCGGGTGTCTGGACCAACTTATGCACACCTCAACAATCTCACCGTCCACTTGTGGAGGTCCCATTTAAAGCCACAACAAACGCCCTGTATAGATTGGCCCCAAAGTTCATAATTGTTCAATGAGTGTTGACTATGGTAATTGATAGTGAAAAAAAGTAGCTTATGGGGCCAAAAGTGAAGAAGAATATAAACATTAATTAATTGTGCGATATGAGTTGAATTGCGATATGATATGGGATTGTACGAGATGGAGATGTATCTTACGACACGAATCTGCGATATGTATCTTTTTTCATATGATACGATACATATCGTGCATCACACGATTGTGACAACACTGCTTGAAATTTGCCAATGGTGATTTATCAGGTCATTCCTCATTTTCCTCGAAATATATGAATATGTTAGAACAAGCCTAAGATAATTTACAATGGTTTGGATAGAACCTAAAACTTAAAGCCAAAAACTCTGAAGGATAAAAGTAAATTATTGTCCATAAATAAATAACTACACCACACATTTACCTAATCTTTGGCACCTGGCACTAATTTACGCAGCATATTTGAATTGAAAAACTGAACCAACAAAAAAAGAAAAAAGAAAAAGAAAGGGATGACATGAAATAGCAAGATGCCCTTACCGTCATTGCCACTGACAGTAACAAGATATCTTTGGGCAACCAAGTCCATCACATGGCCATATCGAGGCCCCGGACCCTGTCCGTGAACTACAACCCTACACTCAAAAAATACATTAACCAAGTCAAAGTAGAAGAAAAACCCCAACAAAACAAGAACAATTCAACTCCATCTCTAGAAGGTGGGTTACCTATGCCACCTGAATTTGTCATTGGTCAAGTCAAGCACATAGGGATCATCACTAGAATGCCCAGCAGGACCTATGCCGCCCTAGCAATAGATCATCAATCTCGATCAACAAAGAAATCAATAAAACAAAATAATAACAAAAAAATCCAGAGACAGAATCGATCTTTATTCAGAATTCAGCAATTGAATCACCTGAAACACAACCATAGTGCCGACAGCAGCTGCCGCATGCGCTGCCCTAGGAGAAGGCGGCTCACCAGCCGGTCGGAGTCTAATTAAATAAAAATTAATTAATTAATTAATTCAAAGAATTCATATGTAAAAATTAGTAATTGAAGTGCGAGAAGACATGCCTGGTCCATTTCCTGGTGAGAACATCATAGGAATGAACAGAGTTCGTCACACCAGATAACCCTAGAACAGCATTGATAAAAACAAATTCAGTAATTAGCGAGAGAGAGAGAGAGAGAGAGAGAGAGGTATATATATATACGGATGCCGGGGGCGGAGGAGGAGGGGCCGCCCTCGATGGCGGTGGCGCCGCCGAAGAGGATGAGGCGGGGGCCGTGCGAGGAGGTGGCGGCGACGGAGGTGAGAGTGTGGGCGCAGCGGGGACCAGGGGAGTCGTCGTCGGAGTCCCAAAAGGTCTCTAAAGTCCGATAGGTCGGAGCCGGGTAGAACAACGGCTTCGAACCCATCAATTCTATTCTCTATCTGTCTATCTAATAAGATTCACTACTACTACTACCACTATAGCACTATAAAAGATAGATAGAGATCCCAAATTTGGACAGAGAGAGAGAGAGAGAGAGAGACAGACAGACAGACTGGAGTCCAACAAGCAGAGAGCAGTCTAATCAGTGGAGATGTTCAAAAAAAAAAAAAAAAAGTCTAATCAGTGGAGAGAGGAGAGAGAGGATAACAAAAATTGAAGGCTTTATATTACGGAAAAGAAAAGAAAAGAAAAAGGAAAACAAAGGGTTGGATCGAATCGGACATCATTTTTTCTTGGTGTTGGGGTTGGGGAACTCGGAATTGTAGTTCCACCTCCTCCTCTCGCTTCACTCCGGAAAAATTATTGCATGCATTGAGGCTGTTTCCTAAAGTTTTTTTCTTTTTTCTTTTTTTTTGTTATTTGTGTTTGGTTTTTGCTCAACACAATTCATTGTGTTTGATTTCAATTTTTTTTAATTTAATTTTTTTTAATTGAATATTTTATGTTGGGAGCTTTTTTGATAAATCTATTTTTTAAGAGTTTTATTCCATCCAACTCATATTCTTTTTTACTATTCCATTAAATCCTATTTGAGATAAAAAGACCAAAATACTCTTTTCATCTACTTATGTTCAATTTAGTTTACATTATTTTCTTATATTTCAATAAGTTCTATGGGTGACATAATTACCAAAATACCCATAATGTGAATGTTCATACCATCAATGTGAATGTTCATATCGTCAATGTGTAAGGACCAGCCCATGTCGATCCTCATGGGTGCTCGGAAAAATTCGAGTCGTGCCGGGGCGGGCCCAGCCCATTGACAATGTGAATATTCACGTTAACATGTTAATATTCACATTAATAGGAGTGTAAAATTGGCTCGCGTTCCGTGGCGGCGCGAAACCCGCCCGTGGCCCATGGGCAGGCCTGGTCCGGCCCGTTGACAATGTGAATATTCACATTGACATGTTAACATTCACATTAATAAAAGTATAAAATTGGCCTGCGGCCCGGGACGAGCCCGGCCCGTTAACAATGTAAATATTTACATTGACATGTTAACATTCACATTGATAGGAGTGTAAAATTAGTCCACACCTCGTGGCTGCCCAAAACTCGCCCACGGCCCGTGGACGGCCCGGGGCGGGTCCGGCCCGGCCTGTTGACAATGTGAATATTCACATTGACATATTAACATTCACATTGATAAGAGTATAAAATTGGCCAGTGACCCAAAGCTGGCTCGGCCCCGCCCGTTGACAATGTGAATATTCACATTGACACGTTAACATTCACATTGATAGGAGTGTAAAATTAGCCCGTGTCTCGTGGCTGCCTGAAACCCACCCACGGCTTGTGGGTGGCCCGGAGCGAGCTTGGTCATTTTTTTTTAAATTCTTTTTAATTTTTTTTACCAAAATTTTATTATTTTTCACAAAAAAAGACAATAGGCCTCGGCGCTGGCTAGGCCTCGGACCGAGCCTTGAATGGGCCTTAACCGGGCTAGGCCGGGCTTTAAAGTGATGGCCCAGGCCCTAGCCTAGGGTCTCAGACTAGGCTCGAGCCTAGGCCCAAACGAGCCTTTCTCGGGCCAGTCCACGGGCCAAAAAATTAGGCCCAGGCCCTAGCCTTGGCACAAGGGTATTCGGGCTTTGGATGGGCCGATGGATCGAGCCTCGGGTCGGGCCGGTGGGCCTAGGCCTAGCCTCGAGCTTAGGTTGGGCTTGGGCGGGCCTGGCCATTTTTTTTTAATTCTTTTTAATTTTTTCTACCAAAATTTTATTATTTTCCATAAAAAAATACATTGCGCCTCGGGCGGGCTGGGTCTCGGATTGAGCCTTAAATGGGCCTTAAGCAGGCCGATAGGCGGGGCCGAGCTTCAAAGTGATGACTTAGGCCCTAACCTAGGGTCTCGGACATGCTCGGGCCCGGACCCAAACGAGCCTACCCTGGACCGTGGGCGGGCTTTAGGCAGCCCATGGGCTGCGGGCCAATTCTACATTCCTATCAATGTGCATTTTAACATGTTAATGTGAATATTCACATTGTCAACTGGCTGGGCCGAGCCTACCCCGGGCCACGGGCAAGCTTCGGGCAGCGGACAAATTTTATACTCTTATCAATGTTAATGTTAACATGTCAATGTGAATATTTACATTGTCACGGGTCGGGCCAAGCCCGCCTGAGGCTGCGATCGGGCTTCGGGCCGCCCATGGTTTGCGGGTCAATTTTACACTTTTATCAATGTGAATATTCACATTGTCAACGGGCCGGATCGGGCCCGCCCTGGGCCGCTGGCCAATTTTATACTCTTATCAATGTGATATGTTAATGTGAATATTCACATTGTCAACAGGCCGGGCCGCGCCACGGGCCGTGGGCGGATTTCGGGCAGTCACGAGGCGCAGACTAATTTTACACTCTTATCAATGTGAATGTTAACATGTCAATGTGAATATTCACATTGTTAAAAGGCCGGGCCGGCCCCACCCCGGGCCACCTACGGGCCATGGGCGGGTTTCGGATAGCCACGGGTGCGCGGACTAATTTTACACTCCTATCAATGTGAATCTTAACATGTCAATGTAAATATACACATTCTTAACAGGACGGGCCAGTTCTGCGAGGCGTACCACAGGCGTGAGCTAATTTTACACTCCTATTAATGTGAATGTTAACATGTCAATGTGAATATTCATATTGTCAACGGACTGGGCCGGGGCGGGCCTGCACTAGGCCACGGGCGGGCTTTTGGGCCGCCCATGGGCCGTGGGCTAATTTTATACTCTTATCAATGTGAATGTTAACATGTCAATGGAAATATTCACATTGTCAACGGGCCGGACCGAGCCCGCCTCGGGCTGCCCATGGGCCGCGGGCGAGTTTCGCGCCGCCACGGGATGCGGGCCAATTTTACACTCCTATTAATGTGAATGTTAACATGCCAATGTGAATATTCACATTGTTAACGGGCTGGGCCCGCCCCGGCTTGTGGGTAGGTTTCGGGCCGTCCATGGGCCAATTTTACATTCCTATCAATGTGAATTTTAAAATATAAATATTCACATCATAAAATTGCTAACCGTTCAAAAAATATTTATAAGGGTATCAAAATTAAATATAAGGGTATAAGTGTCCAAGAAAATAGTGTAAATCAAGAAAAAGGACTTCATGGAATAAAACTATACATACATGGGACTAAATTGGGACTAAATGGGTTAAAAAATTCCTTCATGGACTTCTTGGGTTAAAACACTTCTAAATGAGATTTATCAATAATTTTTCCTTTTATTTTTAATGAATATTTTATTTTTATTTTTAGATAAATTTTACTTAAATATATCTAAAAAGTGAAATATTTATAAAAAAAATATTTTAAAAAATTAATAAATATATAAGAATATGAAAATGTATTGAATTTTAGTATTTTTTAAATATTTTTGATATTTAATGAATTTTTAAAATTATACTTTTTAAGTATATTTATATTATGTGTAATCTAATAATTAAAAAAATTATTAAAAAATTCAATGAAAGCAAAAAAAAAAAACACGATAAATATAAAATTTTAATTTTCTAAAAAGTAAATCCTAAATCTTCAAACCAAATAAACTAATTATTGTTTTGGTCAATTAAGTCAAACAACAAAATATTTGTTTTCCGCTCAAAAAATTTAACAATGAAAAAACAAGAACAAATTTCTAAGGGCTCAATAATTTATTAATTTTTATCATTTATCAAATAACTAGTTTAATTAGTTATTTTTAACAAAATAACTAGTTTTTTTAGTTACTTTTAGGACATCCCCATGCAACCATGTTAAAAAAAAAAAAGAAAAAAAAAAGGAAGTACGCTCAATATTTCTATAATTCGAAATGTAACTCTTCAAAAAGTGGTTAGATATTATAAATAAATAAATAAAAGTTATGAGCATTTTTAACTTTGATTTTCAAAAATTACTTTTTAAAATTGCACCATATTATTCTAAACCAATAATCTAAGTTTTTGTTTGGGAATTAATTGTTTTAATTTTTTTGTATGAGGTGAAAAAAAGTTAATTGGGCTTGTTTGGTTTGTTTTTTGGAAAGTAGTTTTTGAAAATTGTTTTGGGGAAAGAGTTTAGAAATTTTTTTGGTTTGTTTGGTTTTGTATTTTAAAAGTAGTTTTGGAGTTTGAGAGTTTGTAATGATTTGATGTTTTATTATAATTGAGTAGATGTGTGTGAGAGAAAAAGTAATTGAGAATGAGAGAGGAGAGAGAAAAAGTGATTAATTGATAGGTAAAAGAGGGAAAATTATTTTGAAAAATTTACAAACCAAAAAAATTTTTTTAAATTTTTTTTCCAAAATCACTCTAGAAATTCAAACCAAACATACCCATGTGTTTGAAAATGATTTTTTTTTTAGTTGTATTACTGAGATATTTGATTTTTTTAGTAATTTTTATTTTTTATAATTTTTTTGACTAATTTAACAAAAAAATTACGAATGGGACTTAAATTCCTATGAAAGAGATTTATAGCAAGAAAGATTAAAGAAATAAAGATTAAGTATAAAAATAAAAAATGTTTTGTTTTTACTAAAAAAATGCATGATGAAAACGATGATTGGTGATATGACTTTTCTTATTCTTTTACAATCTTCAAAAGTCAACCATTATACGGTTTAGAAATGTATGGAGACAACAAAGGATTTCTCTTTTAAAACATTTTTTTTTATCCAAAAATATTTATAATTGTCAAAATATAAACTAAGACAATCCTTGGTCATACAAAGAAGGGCCTTCCTTGTCAAAGCTTTATGGGCAAATTTGGGTATGTGAATAGTAATCAATGAATCCAACCATGAGAAATGCACAAATATGTGAGCAATTTTTGTTTGCTTGCATCTTTGGTCTCTTCCTCACTACTAAAGAAAGGGCTTTTTGAGTCGATTTTTTGAGTCGGCAGATTTTACCGTTACAAAAGGTAGCCTTTTTGAGACGGCACAGAGTTACCGACTCAAATACCAAACCTTTAGCATCGGCACCGTTGGCCGACACAAAAAATTAATATTTGATAGCATTATTTGAGTCGGTTGAATTTACCGACGCAAAAGATAGACTTTTTGGGTCGGCATAGACCTTTTGCGTCGGCAAATTTGTGCCGACGCAAAAAATTAGACCTTTTTGTGTCGGCAACTGATGCCGTAGCAAAAAAAAATAAAAATTTATAACCAAGATATATATATTTACTTGATTATATTTAATAAATATATTTATTTATACATATACTTTTATATTAATATTGAGTGTATATACTATAAATAATATATATCTCATTAAATATTTGAAAGATGTATGGTGGTGAAGTGGATTTAGTGCGGTGGCTTTGGATCAAAGCGTCCAAACGGTGTGTGTTCAAAACTTGGGAGCCTCAATGAGAAAATTATGGGTTAAATTTTTTAAAACATTTAACCACTTTTTGAGTCGGCAATCTACCGTCTCAAAAAATTAGAACTTTTTGCGTCGGCAGATTGCCGACTCAAAAACTTTTTGTGACCCCACCATTTTCATCCATTGAGTTGCCGTCAAAACGCCGTCGCAAAAAGTTTTTGCGTCGGCAAATACGCTATTTGCGACAGCACGCTGCCGACTCAAAAACCCTGGTTTCTAGTAGTGCCTATATGGCGCCTCTGGCTCATTAAGGTGTGTGATCCTGATTGCGTAGGTTTTGTTTGGGATATTCTAAAAAAATTAAAAAGTTATTATCATATTTAAGTTACATCACGTCTCTGTTATATCACCTCTCTATCACATCACTTCAAACCCAACCTATATTTCATAAAAAGTCAAAAAGTACACTCATTTAGATAATCACAAATCACCCCTAAATTAAACCATGAATCAATTTATTTATTTATTTAAATTATGTTAAACCATGGTTTGCAATCACATTTTTTTTTTCTTTTAAAAGCATATTTATGGGAGATAATTTCATACCACAAGTCTCATGGACAATTGTTTGAATAAAATGTTTGATCAAATAGTTGGCCAGCCAATTACTTTTGTGTATGTGCTGTTTTCTGACCACACTGTCAAACAGGTACTCAGCTAGAGAACACTGATAGAATAGATTGTGTCCAAACGACCTGTCACAGAAAGAAAAAGACTCCGGCGGTGGCTCGTCCACCCGGGGGCACTTCGACGATCAAGTTAGTTATCTCTCAAAGATAGCAAAAGTGCTTAACTCACTATTCAGAATACAAAAAGCATACTTTAGACCCACGAGGGTGCCTTACTTTTATAACCAATATTGACCTGATCCCAGTAGAAGTTTAGCTTCAATGGACTCTGATTCAATGCCTATCCAGGACTCTCAAATAGATAAAGATAAACTTCCTAAGAGCTTTATCCTTATCCAAGCTGAAGTCCTCTCTCATTCTGGGACTCTTATAACTTATCCGCTCATCTCGGATTCCGGTATCTTCGCAGATAACCTCGGCCTAGCCGAGATTACCTCGGCGTCAAGTCAATGACACATGGCACCTCGGCTGGCACTTCGGTGCCACCTTGGCCATGTGTTGCTATCCAAAAAATATGTCCCCATAATTGCCCCCTAGCTTCTATTACCTCGGCATCATGAGGTGATGAAACCTATTTGATTTGAACCCATAGAACGTCGGCTAAATTTGCTCTATCATTTGTTACCGAGGTCATCATTAGTCGGCTCCGCATGACCAAGACTTGTAGTATGTTTTCTCAAATGCTTTAGAACCAAGAACCAAGTTTTTTCAAACCTCTCTAGCCGAGATCATCTCCATAGCCGAGGTCTTTGCTTCATTAAATCAAGAATTCCAAGAGTTTTTTCACGTATATGAGCTGCCACGTACAACAACTCAACCGTTTTTGCCACGTGTCTCTTCCCCATTGAATCGTACTTGACACGCGCTATTAAGCCACGTCACACTTGCGTGCGCCGTCTAACAAACACGTCGTCCTAGGCACACTAATTACGATTTGCCGCCTTTTCATGTTTTGACAAAAATACTCCCCTCTCTCTTTCGCCGTTTCACTCCTGCAATACAATTTCTCTCTCCACTCTTGAGCCTCTTTATCTGGAAATTTCTCAAACCGCCATTTCGTTCCTTCAAAGCTCTCTGTAATCACTCCATTTGTCTCTTCTGGCGAAGTTCTTTTCGCTCTGCTCTACCTATTTCCACCGTCAGACTCCAGCGAATCTCATATCAGCGTCATTTTCTGTGGTAAGTCACTATTTCCCCCATTTTTAGTTTAAAACTCCGTTGTTTTTGTCTATTGCCATGGTGAATGTCTTCATGCTCTTTAATCTTTATCTGTGCCTCAAACTTTATCATGCGCGTGTTTTAAGCAAGTCCTGTCTTGCAATTTTTTTGTGCTTGTCCAATTAGTTCTTGATTCTTGACCTTTATGTACAAATTGCACACACACTCGCTCCACTTTGCCACTGTTCTAGCCTTGCACACCTGCACAAATTTATTCAGTGTTCTTTGATTTCTTGTTTGTCTTCCTGAGTCTGAATCATGCTCTTGTCTTTGTTTTTTGTGTCTTTTTCCAAATTCTTGACTTCAATCCTTGTTTCTATAGTCTTAGATTTGGGACTTGTTTCTAGAACTTACAAACTTTAGGAAAAATTGAAACAAATTCCCTTTAGATCCTCAAAACTCTTGCCCCAGCATTCATTTAGGTTTTGCCGAGGTCCTCTAAACCTTAACAAACCATTTCCTTTTGAAATCCAACACCCTCCTCACTTAGCCGACATTATGAGAATGTTTAGGTGGAGGGTAGACACCTCAGAGAAGCTTGAACACTTTAGGTAGAAGTTCTCCATCCTCGCCGACGTCCACCTTAGGTTGACTGGGGAGAAGGACTCAATCATGCCCAAAGACAATTTCATGCCTTTTCCAGTAGTAGCCTTTATTGAGTGTGTGATCAGGTTTCCACTTGACATCTTCTTCCGCCAAATCCTTCACTACTATAAGCTTAACCCAATGCAAATAGCCATCAACTCTTTCTGAGTTATCAACGGCATAATTGCCTTAGCCAAAAAAGAGAACGCTAGGATTACCCTAGCCGACATCCAGTACTGTTATACCATGTGTAGCCTTAAGTCAAAAAAAGGCTACATTTATTACTTAAAGTCGAGGTCAACTGAATACAAACTCATCGCCAACCTCCCTGATTCCAACAAGGGTGCTGGAGACGATTATTTTATCGTCTCGGGTAACTAGGAGTTCCCACAAGATGATGACCTCCACATGTACCCTTTAAGCCAATCAGTATTCAGAGAGAGAGGCAGTAAGAGCCAAGTGTCACTTTTTCCTGTTCAAAAGTCTTTATATTTTGATACTTTTGTATGTGCTAACGTCTGCTCATTTTGTCTTTGTAGCTCTTCCTCAGCCCCTAAAGGACTTCCGCAAAAACTTTTTTCCCAGTAAAGATTTTAAGAGGTTGCTGGACTTGCCTGTCAATCAGCGCAAGGCTCTTTTGCTTCTGAATTTCATTCCAACATACAAATTAACTTTGCCCGACATCCCGAAGAAGAGTAAGTCCCCCCCTTCTGCTACCACTCTTGCTACAAGCTTGTCATCTCGGCTAGATCAGGGATCAACCTCTGCCCCAGCAGAACAGCCCATCAACCTCAGCTCCACAGCTAATTCCACTTTCTCAATGCCAACGCCGACGTCGAGCTCCACTGCAAGCACCAGCAGGCAGGATTCGAAGCTGAAGACGCAGAAGTGCTGAGGCGTTATCTTTCGACCCAGCAAATCCACCAACAGCTCTACCAGCAATTTATTTTGGTACAAGGGTCACAATCGCCGCCACTGCTAACGAGATAGGTTGAAAACCTACAGTTGTTGAAGACTTGCTCGCTAACCTTCCCGACGTTGTCAATGTCTAGTCTTCTTCCTCTTCTTAACCAACCCCTAAGCCAAAACGCATGAAGAAGGCCAATAAGAAGGCTACAATGACTCAGATTGATTATGAGGACACTGTTCATATCTCCAAATTAGCCGAGGCTGAGAAAACCGCCCCCTTTGCAGAAAAGTGCCCCGCTGAGGACGTAGAATCTGAGATCCCACCTGCTAAGAAGCTGGGGTCAGACCCTCAAGAGGGCAGTAGCTATCCCCGAGGTATGGTCTGGGCGCTCGAGATTATGCTCGACGACAGACCTCTTACTGCGGGTGATAGTGCTGCTAATCTTGAGGTCGGTGTCGCCCTGTCCACGACAGTTCTTCTGCTCGAGGACATGAACAAAATGGCCGAGCTTCATGAATATGAATATTTTGCCTTCATGATGCAGCACTCAATCTTGGTAAGCATTCTTTCTTTCCCTTTGTCAATCTTTCTATACTTAGTGAAATTTTGCTAACTTGTGTTACTTTTTTGCAGGCCATCCAACACACTCACTCTTACGCCACAAAAACCGAGATGATGAGGAAGGACTTGGCAAAGAAAACAAAAGAAGCAATCAGGCTCCTGTCCTCTCTTAATAAAGTCGAGGCTAACAATCACGCCCTCATGGACCAGGCCAAGGACGCCAAGACTGCTCAAAGTCTGGCTGAAGAAAGGGCCAAGGTTGCAAACGGTGAAGCCAAGGCAGCAAAGGTCGACCTCGAAGCTGCTAAGGCCAAAGTAGCCGATCTAGAGGCCAAGCTGCAGGAGGCCATTGCAAACAAAGAGGCCGAGGTTAAGGCGGCCAATGAAAAGGCCTTTGAAGAGGGACAGGCAGCTATTCGTGAGCAATATAGGGAGCAAGTCAACCTAGGTTGCAACCGAGGTTACTACCTCGGCTGGACGACGGCCCTTAACAAGCTGGATATTGCTATGTACTCCGACCTTCGTGACATCAGCAAGCTCCAAGTGCCATTCCCTCCAGAGAATAAAGAGGCCAATGTTGATGATGAAGATAATGATGATGACGTCGAGGCCAATGAAGAGGATGGGGAGGCTGCCACTGATAACAAGTCTCCTACCCTCAACATGCAAATTGACTTAACTCGGGACGAGGAGGATGACTTGGCCTCCAAGGCGTCTCCTCCAAACCATCTATTTCCGAGGTCGAGGTCTAGTGCTCGAGAAAAGTCTGGATAAGACTCTGCAAGAAATAGATGTTGAGATTCAAGCTGACAAAGGTGTATCAACCCTAACTGATGAAGCCAATCCTAACACTTAGGATATTTCTATTGTTTCTTGTATTCTTTTTCTGTTTTCTTCTTAGTTGTAATACTTTTGTCTTTGAACAATGCTAGCTCTGTATTTGGCCGATGTGCCTTTCTTTGGTATTCTGAACAAGCAATCCTCTATAAGCCGAAGCTCCTTGTTTTCTTTTTTTAATGTAAGCACAACTTCTTTTTTTGACTAAGTGTTTGAATACTTGTTTTTCCTTTACTGTCATGACCCAAACCCACCCCTATGGATTTAGCATCGTAACCGGCCAGTAATCCTTGGATTACCGAAGCCCTCTGAACAGAATAACATATATAACAGGGGCTGCGGAAGCAATTACATAATTATAATTGTCCAATGAGCTATGCTGACTTATATGAAACAGAATATTTAAAACTTTACATACATATCCATTAGTCAGCCTTGCATTATACCCACACACATTAAAGCAGCTTGAGTACAACCAACAAAATAAACAAGTCAAATACATAAGTAACCGGAACTCTTAACATGCGACACGTCTGGAACCTCTACGTAAGGCGCAATGGTTGGCTGACAACAGAACACAGATCCAAACAAAAGCCCTTAGGCTCGATCTCCAAAATGCCCACCTATACATATATATACACACAGTGAGCTAAAGGCCAATGAATAACATTAAGGTAAAGAGGTTAGTGAACGAAATCCGAACATGTCATAAGCATAAAACAGATCATAGCATAATCATTTTCGTATCTGAACATAATAATGGTATATCCCATAGAACACATCACATATTGTCTTCCGACTAGAGTAATCGGTTCCGGATACCGATTAAACATATATTACCCCAATGAAGTGGCTAACGAGATCTCGTAATCACATATATGTCATGGACCCGCATTAACATGCCGTCCCCCATGACTTGGGCCTATCTATGGGTGCCATAACAGATTTCAAACATAGGACATTCGTTCACGTAAACAATATCATTTCAAAAATCATAACGTATCATAACTCGTTGGGAACATAATTCATATCAACATATCTTTACAGAAATGTTACTCACAGTGGTTCTCGTAAATGGTCAATCAATCTTTGAGTCTTGACCTACAATCACAAAGTACATAACACAAACATATCTTATCATTACACATGTATTTGGCCAACATGGCTTAGTTTTCTTTACATTGATTCTTATTCTTTCTTATCACATTGCTCAAAACACACACTTGCAGTCTCTTAACTTAGTACATTCCTTTCTTAGTGTGTTTCTACCTCATTAACCCTCATTATGGAGTCTTAATCATAGCTTAGGAATGCCTAGGATAGAATGAGGATGCAGAAATGCACTTGAAAATATTTCTCAAAACTTACTGAAAATAGGGGTCTCGCTCGAGCGGACATACCGAAACTAAGTGGTCGCTCGAGCATAGACTCCCTCGCTCGAGCGGTTTGTAAAATGTGAAAAAGTTCTGGTTGTAAGAAATCTCCGCTCAACGCTCGCCAATGCTCGCTCAAGCGTGAGACACAATCCTCGCTCGAGCGCAAGTATTGTCGCTCGAGCGTGCTTCCAAACACGCAAACTTCTGAGAGCATGAAATTTACGCTCGAGCCAACCTTTCGTCGCTCGAGCGGAAGTATGAAAATAAAGGTGGTCGCTCGAGCATAGAAGTAAAATTTTGGGTTTTCCAGATTTGCTGCCAAGGTTCAAAACATGAATTCAACACTCCAAAACTCATCCTCTTGGGCCAAAATTCTGGAAATCATTTAGAAACTCACAAAATGTCATGATTTAAAGATCATTTCATGACATCAAAGCCCAAAAATATGACAATTGTACACAAGTTCAACTTAAACTTTAAGAATGTTTCAAGAATATAACATGCATGAATTCTCTTGAACTCCACCACTCCAAATCATGATCAAACTTGGCAAATTGATAGAAAACATGATGAATTCCCAAAATATAAGTGAGATGAACACATGCATAAAAGAATTCTTTGAAATCATGCTCAATTTGTAAAGGAATAGACATGCATACATGGTATGATCCTTCTACCATCTTATTTAGCTCAAGTCTTGCTTAACTCAACATAATCTTCATGAATTCATCACTACAATACATAATCTTCATGAATTAATAGGCAAAGGCTTACCTAGAGTCTTGAATCACTCTTGTTCTAGCTTAATTTTGATGGATCCTAGCCAAGATCTTCAATTCTCCTTCAATCTCTTCTTTTCTCTCTCTAGAATTGCACTCTCTCTCTCTCTGAAATGAATTCTTAGATTTTCCACCCAAATGAAGCATGCATGAGTTCAAGAATGAGCCTAAAAGCCCACTTATATAGTTGTAATGCTAATTTGCATTAATTAGAACATTTGGCTAATCAAACACAACTTAATTAATCGTTCCGAATCAATTTTTAATAAAATTTGCCATATGGTTCTAAAAATTCCGAATAACATATTCATGTAACCAATTCCGATTTCGGATGCCGATAAAGCTTTCAATTTTCATATTAAAGCAGAATTCCAAACAGATTGTTCCATGAGCAACAGATAGAAAACCAAAGATCATGCAAAATACATATTAAACATATAATTTATATTAACCCCTTTATTAACATCCTTAATTTAAGATTAGTAGCTAATTGCAAATCGGGGTTGTTACATTTACTGTCTTGTATGACTCCATACTTAGAATATTTTGCATGTCTTCAAGGTACATCTTAACTGTGTAATCTCTTCGGGGAAAAATACCTCGGATATACTTACTCACTGTTTATCTCGACCTTATCTTGACACTTGAAAAATATTGTAAGAAAGTTTTCACAAGTGTTTAACTAAAACATGTCACTTCACTTTCAGTTTATCAAGACTTTCATCTTCCATTATTTTCCAAATCTTGGTAATATGGTAATCTTGGTAAATGCGCAGATACTTCTTTAAAAATAACTTTGGCTTAATTTCAACTTGTAAATTGTTCTTAAATTTTCAACAAGTGTTTAAACCAACTTTCTTTCAACATGACCTTGGGTTAACTTCAACTTGTAAATTTTTCTTAAAATTTCAACAAGTGTTAAACCAACTTTAGCTTGTAAATTTCAACTTCTAAGCATTATTCTCCAACTCTCTGCCCCCTAATTTGAACTTAAGTTTTACTTATGTTGACATTAAGTATGTACCTATGATCTTGTCGCCGAGATCAGATTCAAACAGAGCCTGGTCGAGGTTGTCAACCTCGGTCTGTGTTAATCTAACTGATATGTATTTAGTATCATTCAAAGTTTTCACTCTCTCGACACAGCAAATCTAGGTTAATTCAACTTAGTTCAACTCTACTATATGCAAGTATAATTCAACTCTGTCATATAATAAGTCTAAGCTATTCGTCATGTTTCAATCAGAAACATCGCCGATTTAGTTCAACTCTATTATATGCAAGTATAATTCAACTCTGCCATATAATAAGTCCAAGTCATTCGTCATATTTCAATCAGAAACATCGCTGACTTAGTTCAACTCTATTATATGCAATTATAATTCAACTCTGTCATATAATAAGTCTAAGTCATTCGTCATGTTTCAATCGGAAACATCGCCAAGTGACTGGTTAATCTTTTTACACAAGTTCGAAATCAAAAATCGAGCTAAAATTTTATTAATTACTTCGGCTAATAACAGAAAAAACTTAAAAACAAAAGGAAATCTTAATAATAGAAAAACTTCAGGTTGCAAGTATTCCAAGGCCTTGGCAACTCTTTGCCTTCACTGTCTTCAAGCCGATATGTCCCATTGCCAAGGACCGAGATGATTCTATAAGGTCGTTCTCAATTTGGGCCAAGCTTGCCTTCTCTGGGATCCTTTTTGTTGCCGACGACTTTTCTTAGGACGAGGTCCCCAGCTTGAAACTCTCGTGGGTTGACCTTTTTGTTATAAGCCTTGGCAAGCTGCTGCTGGTATGCCCCCAGCTGAATTACTGCTTTCTCCCTTCTTTCTTCCAATAAGTCCAGATCTCGGGCTAAAAATGCATCATTAGTCCTATTATCTACTCTCTGGGTTCTGATCCCTGGGATGCTAACCTCCAGTGGAATTACTGCTTTTGTACTATAAGCCATGGCAAATGGGGATTCCCCAATTGATCTTCTCAGCGTAGTCCGATATGCCCAGAATACACTGGGAAACTTGTCCACCCACTTTCCCTTTACTGCTTACAGCCTCTTCTTGATCTCATTCAAGATAACTTGGTTGGATGCTTCTGCTTATCCATTGCTTTGAGGAAAACTTGGGGTGGAATAGTAATTCTTGATCTTGTACTTTGCACAGAAGTTTTTGATTAGCTTACTGTCAAACTGTGTTCCATTGTCTGCTATTATTGCTCTTGGGATCCCAAACCTGGTGATGATATTCTTTCATATGAAGTTCTTTACATCAATTAATATCCCGAATCTTTGCAAGGGGTTCGGCTTCAACCCACTTGGTGAAGTAATCTGTTGCCACTAGCAGGAACTTCCATTGTCCAGTTGCTTGAGGCAGTTGTCCAACAAGATCCATGCCTCATTGGACAAATGGCCAAGGGTTGGACACTGGGTTCAAGTCTGTTGCTGGTTGGTGTATCAAAGGTGCAAACCTCTAACACTTCTTACATTTTCTGACATAGGTTTCAGCATCTTTCTGCATATAGGGCCACCAGTACCTCTAAGTAATAGCCCTATGAGCAAGTGACTTACCCCTAGTGTGGCTTCCACATACTCCTTCATGCATCTCATACAAGAAGTCTTCAACTTGTGAAGGATGCACACATCTCAGAAGGGGACTAGTAAAAGATCTTCTGTAGAGATGCCCCTCTACAGTCAAACTGAATTTTGCAGACTTCAGTCTGATCTTGTGTGCTTCTTTATGATCGTTTGGCAGTTTCCCCTCTTTAAGGAATACTATTATTGCATACATCCAGCTTGTTCCCTTCTCCACACACATTGCTTTATGCTCTGTGTTCAATGGTTCTACACTTGGACCTGATAAGTAGTCAATCGGTTTGAACTTTTGTCAACAAAGAGGTGGAAGGAGTCGCCGACGTAAATACTACAGGGCCTGAGTTTCTCTTATTTTCTCTGTTTAGCTATCCCTAACTGGGTTTCTTCTTATTCATTTGGATATCGCGTACCTCGGCTCAACGGAGTCTGATGTATGATGGTGCCTGGTGTAAACTCGGCCATGAAGTCGGCCAAGACTTGGCCTTTGATTGCTGTTCTGGGTCTGAATTCCAAGTTATATTGGCCCAACACCACTGCCCATCTGGCTATCCTACCTGTCAAATCTCCTTGCTGCAACGGGGACTTCAAAGGATGCTCAGTTAACAGCACAATCTTGTGGGCTTGAAAGTAGTGATTTAGCTTCTTGGAGGCCATTGCTAAAGCCAGTGTCAACTTCTCCAAGGGCAGGTATCTGGTCTCTATATCTTCCAGGGTTTTACTCACGTAGTAAACTGCCCTCTGTTCTCCATTATCTTCCCTGATTGTTACTGCACTTACTGCATGCTCTGAAACCGCCAAGTATAAGAACAGCTCCTCTCCAGGTACTGGATTTGAGAGAACTGGAGCTATGGTCAAGTATTTCTTCAAGTCGGCCAAGGCGATTTCGCATTCCTCTATCCATAAGAAGTCTGTGGCTTTGTTTACTAAGATGAAGAAAGGTTTGGATTTGTCAGAGCTTCTGCTTATGAATCTGTTTAGGGTTGCAGCCCTTCAAGTCAACATCTACACTTGTTTTGCCGACGTCGGGCTCTTTAACTCCAAGATGGCCTTGATTTGATCCGGGCTTGCTTCAATGCCCTTTTTGGTGACCAAGTATCCTAGGAACTTCCCTGACCCAACTCCAAATGCACACTTCGATGGATTGAGTCGGAGCCGAAATGTCCTTAGGATGTCAAAGACTGTCTTCAGGTCGGCTAGATAATCTTCAGGTTCCTTGGTCTTTACGACCATGTCATCAATGTATACCTCCACAGTTTTGCCAATTAGATGTTTAAACATCTTAGTCACCAATCTCTGGTAAGTTGCTCCTACATTTTTCAACCCAAAAGGCATCACTCTATAGCAATACAGCCCTTTTGGGGTGATAAATGCAGTATTCTCCTCATCTGGAGGGTACATAGCTATTTGATGGTACCCTCTATAAGCATCCCGGAAGCTCATCCTTCCATGCCCTGAAGTGGCATCCACCAATTGATCAATTTTGGGCAGTGGGAAACTGTCATTGGGACAAGCTTTGTTCAGGCTGGTGAAATCCACACAGACCCTCCATTTCCCATTCTTTTTCTTTACTACAACTGTGTTTGACAACCATGTTAGGTAGTTTACCTCTCGAATGGCTCTGGCCTGTAGAAGTTTATCCACTTCTTCTTCTACTACCTCAACATGCATTAACGTCGGCTTCCTTGCTCACTGGATGACAGGTTTGGCCGACCTGTCTATATTCAGTCTATGGCAAGTGACCTCGGGGTCAATGTCGGGCATCTCGTATGGTGTCCATGCAAACACCTCAAGGTTTGCTCTTAGGAATGCCTCTAACTCCTTTTCCTTTTTCTCAGCCAATCCTGAGCTGAGAAGGAAGAAGCGCTCATCATCCTCTTACTGGACTAAGATCTTTTTCAAGGCTTCTTTACTTTTCTCGGCTAGTTCTTTGCCGACATCCTCTATGTCCTCGTCTTCAACCTCCGCTACTTTTGCTTCTCGAATGTTGTAGGTGGATTTCATTGTTGCCATATAACAATTCTTTGCCTGCACTTGATCTCCTCTAACCTCCTCAATTCTATGCTCTGTTGGGAATTGCAACAGCTGGTGTAATGTTGAGGGAACAACCCCCATTGTATATAGCCATGGCCTTCCTAGGATAGCATTATCAGAAGAAGGTGTGTCAATTATTGTGAACTCAGTTTTTATCTTCTTGGTGTCAGCCTGCACGTCCAAACTTACTGCCCCAGGGGCTACGTCGGCGTTCTATTGAACCCGACCATTGGACCATTGGATTGTTCCAGATTGTCTTGGTGAAGGCCAAGCTCCTTGTAACACCTGACATACATGATGTCACAAGAGCTGCCCTGATTGATCAGAATTCGCTTTACCTAGTACTCTACAATCTGAAGGAATATTACCAAGGCATCGTTGTGTGGATACTGCACCATCCCTATGTCATCTTTAGTAAAGGACACCACTGATCCCTGGCACCCGTCTGCCCTAGGTCTCTTCTGCTGGACCTGGTACATATGTTGCAAGTGTTTTACCTTATGAGTTTCCCCACGTATCTCATTTTCATTTACCTTCAAGTGAATCACATTGATCACTCGAGATCCACCTACTTGCAGTTGTTGTGCTGGTGGGGGTGGTGTTGCCAATGCCTGAGGCAGTCTCGCTTGTCCTGGTCTCATTTATTAGGTCTCTTAGATGACCCTGTCTTACTAGGTCTTCCAGATGTGTCTTTAGGGCTCTACACCCTTGAGTTAGATGTCCATCCTTATTATGGTAGGCACAATGTTTCCCTAGACTTCTTCCCATTAATTCACCAGGAAGCTTTTCTGGTGTTTTGTAATAGGGCTGATTCCGAATTCTTTCCAAGACTTTGTAGACCAGAATTCGAAATACGGTTGTGACTGTATGTGCAGCCCTTAGTCCTGTTTTTGGTTTATTGTATCCACCATTACCTCGGCCTCACTTCGGCGAGCCGTTTTTCTTCTCGTGTTTTGACACCTTTGTCCCCGCGCGTGTCCTCCTTGGCTCTGGCATACTTTTCTATCCTGGCCATAAGTTCCCCCATACTTTTTGGCAATGTTTTTGCCAATGATTTTCGAAGCAGGCAAGCATCTTTCAGGCCGTTCTTAAAAGACACGACCGCCACCTCTTGGTTGCATCCTGGTATCCTGTTGAACACCTCATAATATCTTTTGGCATAGGCCCTAAGGCTTTCATCCTCGTCAATTCTCAGAGCCATCAAGGCGTCTACCTTCAATGGTTGTAGTTTGTTTGTCACAAACCTGGCCACAAACATCTCGATCAGGCCTTCTCAACTTTTCACAGTTCCTTTCAGCAACTTGTAAAACCAGTATGATGCGATTTCCGCAAAGGATGAGAGGAACACTTTGCAGAGTAACGGCTCGTTCCCGGTGTATAGTGCCATTGAGTTTAGGTACTGGCCGACGTGAAAATTAGGGTCAGACTTACCGTCGTATATATGGAACCTCGGCATATGGAACCTTTTCGGGGTTTCAAATTTGTCCAATTCCTCTGAGAACGGCGTTCTCAGCTTGACCGGAGAGGTTACCTCGGCATCTTGTCGCTTCCTCTAGAGGTAATCCTTCAGATTCTCCTTGGTCCGTCCAGGAGCTCGGCTATCAACGGATTTTAGCCTTTTTGGTGCGCTACTCCCAGTATCATTATGAGTCCTTTTGGACCTTTCTCTATTAGTTGCGTCGAAACACAGTTCCTTCTCTTGAACATGCCGATGTTCTCTAGGGTTGGCTTCCTTGGTGCGATGCGTCCTTTAAGAATCTCCCCTTCTTGCTCTCCTCGTCCGACCTCCCTTAAAGGCCGATGAGAGTGTTACTCGGTCCTGGTGTGCTGGGGGATTGTAGGGATTGTTTTCTGCCCCCCTTTTTGGGCATTGTTTTTGGCCGCTTGAATCAGTGTGTCTTGTAACGGGAATGGTGGCTACATGACGTTGTTCTGTATCATGGAATTGACGACCAACTGCAGGTCCACCAATGTGTTCGCCAGTCCCTGCACCTATCCTTCCATACCTGGAGGTCGTCCTCGTTATAATACCCGCCCTGGTCTGACTTCTTTGGTATGTTGCCCTCCTTGCCGACGTCTTTCTCTCCAAGATTCTGATCCCGAGTTTCTTTGTTGCAGTTATCCTCCTCCACGTTAGGGTCAATGTGCTTACTACTCCCAATAGGGATGTCGTCCCCAACCTTTTCTTTATGTCTGTCGTTGGCTATCTATTCTTCTTTCTTTCCCACAGACGGCGCCAAATTGTGTGTGCTGTTTTCTGACCATACTGCCAAATAGGTACTTAGCTGGAGAACATTGGCAGAATAGATTGCGTCCAAACAACCTGTCACAGAAAGAAAAAAACTCCGGCGGTGGCTCGTCCACTCGGGGGCACTCCGACGATCAAGTCAGTTATCTCTCAAAGATAACAAAAGTGCTTAACTCACTATTCAGAATACAAAAAGCATACCTTAGACCCATGAGGGTGCCTTACTTTTATAACCAATACTGACCTGATCCCAGTAGAAGCCTAGCTTTGATGGACTTTGGTTCAATGCCTATCCACGACTCTCAAATAGATAAAAATAAACTTCCTAAGAGCTTTATTCTTATCCAAACTGAAGTCCTCCTTCATTCTGGGACTCTTATAACTTATCTGCTCATTTCGGATTCCAGTATCTCTGCAGATAACCTCGGCCTAGCCGAGATTACCTCAGCGTCAAGTCAAGGACACGTGACACCTCGGTTGGCACTTCGGTGCCACCTTGACCATGTGTTGCTATTCAAAAAATATGTCCCCACAAGTCTCCTGGACAGTTGTTTGAATAAAATGTTTGATCAAATATTCGGCCAGCCAATTAGTTTTGGATGGCCAAGGTCAGGTAAGAGATGATGATTTTGTCTGAACACAACAATGTATGCAAACAGTTGCCTAAAACTCTCAATGAAAAACTTAGGAAGGTAAAAAAGAAGTTTCTTAGCCTTCGGTTCAAAATATGCAATCATAAACAATTATATTTGAATAATACGAGAGACTCTAAATATTTTACCAAATATTTTATGGGATTCATGTGCGACATTTGATAGAATATTTAGTAAAATATTTAAGATTTCTAACATTATTCATTATATTTAGTGGTGTTTGGGAAGTAACTACTTTATTGAGAGTTTATTGCAAGTACTGACTCCCAACAGAATACCTTGCAAGCAAGTCATTGGAGAGTATATGCCGATCCAAAAAAAAAAAAATCCAACGCAATTATCTAGCATTCCATTGTGGACTAATTTTTTTGCACACACTTATTTGTTAATCACTTTAAAAAAAAAATGTTATTATTAATCATGTTTAATTATTTTTAACAAAATGTGATTGTTAATCATGCTCTTAAACGTAATTGAAGAAATAAATTTATCCACACACTAATATATTTTCTTTAAAAAACATAGAATGACATAATCAGATGAATAGTCAGCCATGCGGAGCTCTAAATAATCTTGCTTTCATACTAGTATGTCCTATTGTTCATTTCTTCTTCGTTGTTTAACCCAACCATATGTTGGTACTTCTTTATTTTTCTTTCATACTTTGTATAATTGTCTTTTGATTTCTGTTGACAAGTTTGTCTCCCCTGTGTAAACCAAAGAAAAAAAGGGTTGGTTAGATTTCAATTTCATCGACTAAAAAGAAAAAGAAAAAAAAATTTAAAGAAAAAAAAAACAGCAGTGCTACGTAGCTCGAATAATACAGCTCGAATTCTGGCTCGACACCAAAACGACGTCGTTTTGGTGTCGATTTTTTTTTTTTTTTTTTTTTTTCTTTTTCCTGTGTTAATCAGAAATGAAGAAGTAGAGGGGAGAAGAAGAAGAACGAAGAAGAAGAAGAAGAAGAAGAAGAAGGGAAGGGAGGAGGAGGGAGGAGGGAAGAGGAGGAGGACTGGAGGGGGCCCAATTATTAGGGCTGGAAGCGGAGGCGGGGGGGGGAGGCGACGAGCTGTGGTGCTGCGACGTCGGCGAGGCTGGGCAGACGATCGGGTCTGGGCGATGCGACAGTCTGCGGCGGCGGTGACAGGGTGGCAAGGCTCTGCTCTCCCTCTTTCTTCCTTCCTTCCTTCCTCCTCTCCTCTTCCCTCTCCTCTTCCCTCTTTCGAGCCGTGTTTCGAGCCTCACTTTCGAGCTCTCAATCATTTTCGAAAAAAAAAATAGAGAGGTGAGATAAAACAATAATACCTCAATTTTTCTACTTATCTTATATATTTGTTTGTGTATTCCCTACATTAATTATGGGACATGACCCCTCTGTCATTGTTTTTCAATTTTTTATTTTTTTTTTCTTTTGTAAGTTGTGAATCGGAGAAGAAAATAGGAGAATAGAATTTGAAAACTTAAAATTCGACTGACTTTTAAAATTTGATACTTTTTCATCACGTTACCTCATTTTTTGAAAATCATATATGTTTTCAAATCTCACTTATAATAAATTTATCCTTAACGTAGTGAAATTTGTGTGCAAATGAGACAATTTCAACTCATATTTATCAAAGTATAAATGAAAGATACAAGAATAATTTACCTAGTATTTGGCAACTTTTTATCACATAATATTCCCAAATTATATAATAGTTTTTAATATATCAAATGATATCCAAATATGATATAAAAATATAATGGAAAATTTAACCAAAATCCATATTATTGTCAAACAGAGTAATATATTACTGTTTACATCAATTTTAACGGTAATATTTTTTATTTTTAAGAATTTCGTAGTCAAGGTGATCTTATTAGATAGATCATGATGAAAAAATTCTAATATTACTAAATTTATTAAAAACTGACATATTGATCAAAAATTATATTATTTTAAAGTTTAATATTTTAGTTATAGTGGCATATGTTAAACTTTTCAAAAAAAAAAAAAAAAAAATTATACTTATCCTTAATACATTAAAATTTTATCAGGAAGAAGTTACGACTAAATTCCCAAATATAATCACCCTATCAAAAAAATATATAATATATATATATATAGCATGAGTGTGGGCGAGAGTGACGCAGAAGATCCATCACTAATACGTTTCGATGGTATCTGCACATTGAAAAACGACGGAGCTCCAAAGTAGTACCTAACCAGTCTTCTCCTATTGGATTGTTCTTCGTGGGCCATCTCTGAACACAGAAACTTCCAAGAATCACAGAGAGAGCCTCAATCAACATTTGACTCCATATCGCTGGTGGGACCATCGAGAAAACTCCAGACAATGCTCAGTCAACATTAGCCTCCATGAACTAGCGACAAATGCTAACTAAGACAAACAGAAAAGTTTGTATTCGTATGGGACCCCTGGCTTACTATTCTCCATATTCCAAGCGGTAACTAAGCTGGACATTATTTAAAAATAATTTTTCCAAAAAACAAAAATAACCAAGGAAAACGATACCAAACATGAGAAAGGTAAAAGCAAGCAAACCCAGATAAGAACTACTCTATTCGAGGCACCAAAAAAAACTCTCAGACTACTGCAGAGGATGACATTCAAGATTTAAGGGGCTGCCCAGTTTGATAATGGGAAGGGTGATCCTGAGACGGTCTTTAAAGGATGTTCATGTGGGCAATGGCTGACGAGGACAGTTGTTTACGCCCACACCCTATCTACAGATGAAGATGAGTTATTCGAAGATGAAACCATCCCTGAATCGAATACGGATACATATGGGGGAACAGAGCACCACCCAGGGGTCATTCCAAACAAGCTGCTTAATAGTTACCATATTGATTAATGAAACCAATAACTATTCATGTATTTTATAAATTCAAAATTTTGTAAATAAAAAAATTTGAATCGACTTTCAAACTCAAAACATCTAACAATATGGTGCATATCATTATACATCTATATTTTGATTGGAAAAATAAATACTTTCAAGGAGACACAAAGTTTCCATATTGGAGGATGGAGAATTTGGAAAAGAAAACATTATCATAATATTCCCAATTTCAGGATCTTTTCTACTCTTGACCAAATCAAATCAAATCAATTGTGACTGCAATAGTCATTACAACAATAATTCATTTGCCTATGCACAGATCAAATGACAAACAAATTACCAAAATTCCTGAATGAGAAAGTAAAAAAATATATCAAGGTGGATTAGGGGCAAGGATTTGGGTATGTTGTATGAACCTTGTCAATATCTGCAATGATTTCAGGATTAAGCTCCATCTTGCATGCATCCAGGACTTGTTGCAGCTGCCACAACTTTGTTGCTCCAAAAACAGCACTGGCAACAAGAGGGTGTTTCAAAACAAAGGCTGCCCAAAGGAACCAAGAGTTAATAGTTGATGAGTCAAATACATAGTGCAATGTATTTATGTCATCAATAAGCTACACCAAGAACATACCACACTATAAACAAAGGATATGAAAATTTGATACACATTAAAAAATGCATACATGAAGATTTTATTGAGCTATCTAGTCTAGGAGAACTTAAAGTGAAGAGTTTTTTTTTGAAAATTTTTGAAAAAAATCTATTAACTTTTTTTGAATTTTTTGGGTCCTTTTTTAGATTAGACCTGAAAAGTAAAATTTTTTTACACAAATCCAAAAAAAGTGACATTTTTAGCTGGCTTGCAGTATGATCAAGTGACTTTTAAATTTCTAATCCACAAAGTTTTACACAGAGACCATTGTAAAACCTTTAAAAATTGATCAAAATATAGGGAGGTGAGCAACCGTGAGTGCACAGGGGGGGAGATTGTTATCATACCAATTGCAAGAGATACAGGGTGAAGACCATATTTTCGTGCAATGTCAATATATGCCTGCAAAAAAACAGGTTAAGCATGCATAAAATAATTATAAACAATCTTGAGCTTAATGAAAGACTCCAACAAGTTGGTACAAAAATAAACTAATTCTTGGTGTGTGAACAATTTGCCTACTTTGGTAGCATTTTTTACAATGGTATTGGACAGGTTGTATCTAGATTCCCCTTCTGAATACCTCCCTGGGCAAAAGAAATGGAGCAATGAGATAATTTCACCAGTACGTTGCAAAACAAGTTAGTGATTCAACCTTCAAAAAGATTCAAACGAGCATCAGCTGGACCCCCATCAGGTGAGAAATACTTTCCAGAAAGTATGCCCATTGCCAGAGGGCTATAGGCCAATAAGCTCACCCTGAAAAAGGTCTAATGGTGAGAAAGGGAAAACATCTCAGTACAAAAATTATAAGGCACCATTACTAACCAATATATCCATATAACATATAGTATACCTCTCATGATGACAGCATTCAGCCAGCCCACAATCAAAATTTCGGCAAAGTAAGTTGTATGAATTCTGGAACAAAGAAAATGAGTTATAAATTAGCCTTGCAGATGGCACATGCACACACACACGCCAATGATGGGTTGCTAATTTTTTATCCAGAATTGACCATATAATACCTGTAAAGATACTATCTTTGGAAAGCCAGGTCCACATTTGGCAGAGTGAAGAAACTTCATGACACCATATGGCGTTTCATTACTGAGCCCAACATATCTGATCTACAAACAACATCTTCAACTATTAGAAAAATTATAAATTGCACGGTGCAAAGATATGGCTACAGAAGCAGCAAAACCACTGATATCACCACTAACCTTACCAGCATCAACAGCTCTGCCTAGAGCATCAAGCTGCTCTGCTATGTCTATTGAATGAAACTGTAGAATTGGATCATACTCAGTTTCTCCAAACATGGGAACATACCTACATGAAAAGCAACGGAGAACCTCAACCATAGAGAAGAGGAACAATTAAAATGTGAAATAGAAGTTCATTTGATGACTAAAATGAGGAATCTATCCATGATTTACAAATAAAAAACTTGTTTATCTATTTGTTCTTTACTACCAACACAGTATCTGTAAACAAAGGGTAGGATCAACATACAAACCGATCGGGCCAATGAATTTGATAAAGGTCAATGTAATCAGTCTGCATGCGGAACAAGCTGCACCAATTTATGAAGTCAGTAAGTTGCCACACAACCTGATATAATATTGTAGCATCTTACAAAGATCCCTTCATTCAAGAAAAATGTGACACTAGAAAACCTGTTGTCAATGGCCTCAGTAATATTCCCTGCATCCAGACACTTGGGTCCACCTCGAATCCAAGTCATTTGTCCAGATGGCCCACTTACCTGTATCAAAACCATTCAGTATAATATTGGAACTCCATGTTTTTTGATAGAAAAACTTCAAATTCAAGAACGGAATTGATTGAGAAGTAAACTCCAAGAAAAATAATTCGATTCAAAACAAGAAAACTCTAGCTGACATTAAAAAGAGTAGAAATGATATTCACATCATCTATGGAAACAAAAAATTCCTAGTAAATTAGGCAACATACTAGGCAAAATTTCTTCCCGTAATAATCTGAGAGACAGAATTTTGACAATTCTAAATTGTGCACTGGTTCTGAAACTGCTATACCTACCATAGTTATATCCAGAAATCCGATAATGTCTACAAACACACCTGAATAACTTGTTTGTTGATGTATGTGGGGGCAAGGGACGGGACCAAGAAAGCCTCACAAAGATATCCCGTTATATGTGTTCAATTCGGCACACCCATATAAACAAATGCTGTAGAATTGAACTTTTTCAAGAGGAATCTAAAGAGGGTTCTTGAAGTGTTTAGCTCAAGGGTGTGTATAATAGACTGGTACTATTTCAAATATATTCAAAAATCAAAAGACAGGCCACACAGCAAGTACATGTCTATGATCAAAGACTAAAATAGAACCAAAGATACATAGAATGTACAGAAAGATAGACCTTTGAAGCCAAGACCACGCAATCGCGAGGAATTTTTCTCTCTCTCATCCAACGACCCAGATACTCCTCGCTCCTCCCTTGAGTTTCAGCACGCTGAGGCACTGGGTACCTGAGTTTTTATTTTTTTATTTTTCACCAGGAAAGACACTAAATTGGGTTTGCCAAGCTAAAAGAAGTTGAATTGAGAAACGAATTGAACAGCCAGAGGGAGGGAATTACATACATTTCAGCAGAATCGAAGAAGTTGATTCCAGAATTGAAAGCTTTGTCGAGGAGTAGAAACGACTGAGGCAACGAGTTTTGCTCGCCAAAGGTCATTGTTCCTGTGAGAAAAAAAGCACAGTCAATACCCAAGAATGTAGCTGTGGTTGGACTACAAATTCATATAGTAGTGAAGAGAGAGAGAGAGGACAAACCCAAGCAGAGTCTTGAGACTGTTAAATCACGGGCGATGTTGAAAAGGGGCACCGCCATTTGGAAACCCTAGAAAGAACTGGCACGAATGGAAGGTGATGATCTCTCCGACACTCTCTCTCTCTCTCTCTATGAAGGAGATGGGTTTTTGTCGTTTCTGATAAGCATTAGACAAAAAAATAAAAAAGAAAATTAAAAATTATAATGGAGATGCAGGGTATCGAACCCTGTACCTCTCGCATGCAAAGCGAGCGCTCTACCATTTGAGCTACATCCCCGGGTGCTATAATCTTTAACAATAATATAACTTCATTTAAATTATTTTGATCATGAGCATTAGACACGGCAACAGGGCAGGGCGGAGGCGGGGGCCGGGAATCACACTCGCCGTCCCCGATCCCCGATGATGGAAATTTTTCCTTTCTCAGCCACAATCCCCGACAAGGAACCTATCACCGCCTCCGTCCCCCGCCCCTAACGAGGATTGGGTTTCCCTGACCCCGAAAACTCCCCAGCCCAAAAAAAAAAAAAAACCAACATCAAAAGATACAGATCAACATTTCCATCTTCATCTTCATTATTTTCCAGATCTGAAGAACAAAAACAAAAATTAAAGAGAGAGAGAGAGAGAGTAACTAGTGAGGAGGAGATACCGTGAGAGAGAGGAGATGAGATACCGTGAGAGGGAGAAGAGTTACCACCGCGATGCCGGTGATAAAGTGAGGATGAGCCGTCGCCGTCGTATATGTGAGAGAGAGTGGGACAATCGGCGGTGAGGGAGCACAGCAGCGATGAGGGAGGAGTGTCGGTGAGAGTGAGAGTTGAGAGTTGGATCGACGGTGACTGTGAGAGAAAGAGAGAAGAACGAGAGGCGACTGTGAGAGTGAGAGTGAGAGAGTTGAGAGAGAGAGAGAAGAAGGAGAGTGAGAGACCCAATGACGCACGGGTTTAGGGTTTGGTTTATTTTATATATATATATATATATATAAGGGGTATAAAAGTAATTTAATTTCGGGGAAATTCGGGGATGGGGCCGGAGACGGGGCTAGGGCTTGAACATTGATCACCGTCCCCGGCCCGAAACAAATCGGGGATTGATTTTCAAATACCGTTTTCTCCCCGTCGGGGGTATTTTTCAGGAAAAAACCGCTCAAATCAGAATCGACGTCGGGGATCCCCGTCGGGTCGATTTCAAATTGCCATTCCTAATGAGCATGCCACATCTAGTTTGCTGTTTGAAATATATATATATATATATATTCTTTAAAACAAATTCACTGGCAAGTACTAAAAAAAGTCTCTGATTGCGCTTGGTAGAGTTTTGTAAATATGATTTGAGAGTATGAATTGTATTTTGAATTTGTGAGTTGTGGAATTATGATTTGAGTGTAAAAAATTTGTTTGATTATGGTTTTTGAATAAAGTGTTGAATTGAATGTGGAATTGAGTTTTGAAAGTTTGATTTGACATGTGAAGTAAGAAAATTTGTTTGGTTATAAATTTTGGAAAGAGTTTTCAAAATTTAATTGAAATTGTTATAACTCATAACAAAACACACTATTGAAAATTTTGATCAACACTTATAACCAAACTCTTTTTAAAATTCAATTAATTTTTTTTATTATTAACAGAAAATAACATTAATCAATTTTTTAATTGAAAATACTACAAAGGAAATAATTTTTTTTCAAAATAAATATTCAAAAAATTTAAATCATAAATACTTAAATAATTTAAATAATCTAAAAAATCTAATAAGTAAAAAATTAAAATAAATATTCAAAAAATTTAAATCATAAAAATTTTAAAAATTTTAATATTCAAAAATTTTTAATAATTTAAAATGTTAATATTTTAAATTTAAAAACAACTCTACACTCAAATTGTAACCAAACACATAAAACAAAACTCAATTAAAAATTATTTTTAAAACTCATAACCAAACACATAACTCGAAACTCCATACTACTTTCACAACTCTACACTCAAATTGTAACCAAATACATAACAACAAAATTAAAATATTTAAAAAAAAATTTATAAAATAAAGTTTGAATTTATTTTTATAAAATATTTTAATTTTTAAAAATTAAAATCGTAATATTTTGAAATTAAAATATTTTAAAATATTCAAAAAATTTAAAAAATCGTAACATATTTAAATATTTAAAATATTTAAAAAATTAAAATATTGATTTGAATTGAGTTTTGAATTATGTGTTTGGTTATGAGTTTTGAAAAGTAATGATTATGTTTTGAATTGAGTTTTGAGAAATAGATATAGAATTAAGATTTAAAAACTCAAAACACTTAAATCAATAAGTAGAACTATAATTCAAAACTCTTACCAAATGGTTTTTTTTTTTTCTTTTTGGGCGCCGCCCAGGGGTTTGCTGTTTGAAAAAAAATAATATATATATATATTCTTTAAAACAAATTCAATGGCAAGTATTAAAAAAAAGTCTCCATCTTTTTTTTTTTTTTTGGGCGCCGCCCCCCGGGGGAACAAAAACTAATCAATCCATTTGATTTATTAGGTTGCGTTTGGTAAAATTTTGTAAAGGAAAATGTTTAAGTGCTCGAATGAAAAGGCTCGAAAATGGCTCGATTTCAGAAAGAGAGAAGAAGAGTGAGAGGGAGAGGAAGAGAAAGAGAGAAGCAGCCCAGCCCCGCCGTGCTCGTCACTGCTCGCCCGCCGTGCTCGTCGCCTCAGACAGTCGCCTCGCCGCCAACGTCTCGCAGCACCTTTGTTCCTCGCCGATCGTCGCACCACCGCCGCCGCCTCGCCCCGTCTTCTCCTCCAGCCGATTTATGGCCCCCTCCCCTCCCTCCCTCTTCCTCATCCTCCTCCTCCTCCCTCCCTCCCTCCTCCTCCTCCTCCTCCTCCTCCTCCCTTCTCTTCTTCTCCCTTCGTTCTGCAACCAAAACCAGGCCAGAAAAAAAAAAAAAAAAAAAAAAATTGACACCAAAACGACGTCGTTTTGGTGTCGAGCCACGAAATTCAAGCTACGTAGCATGGTCGTTTTGTACATATGATTTGAGAGTATAAGTTATATTTTGAGTTTGTGAGTTGTGGAATTATGATTTTAGTGTAAAAAATTTGTTTGGTTATGATTTTTGAATAGAGTGTTAAATTGATTTTTGAGTTATACGTGGAATTGAGTTTTGAAAGTTCGATTTGATATGTGAAGTAAGAAAATTTGTTTGGTTATGAGTTTTGGAAAGAGTTTTTAAAACTTAATTCAAATTGTTATAACTCATAACAAAACACACTACTTTCACATTATTGAAAACTCTGATCAACACTCATAACCGAACTCTTTTTAAAATTCAATTAAAAAAATTTATTATTAACAAAAAAATAACATTAATCAATTTTTTAATTGAAAATACTACAAAGGAAATAATTTTTTTTCAAAATAAATATTTAAAAAAATTTAATCATAAATATTTAAATAATTTAAATAATCTAAAAAATTTAATAAGTAAAAATTTAAAATAAATATTTAAAAAATTTAAATCGTAAAAATTTAAAAATTTTAAATATTCAAAAAATTTTAAAATTTTAAAATTTTAAAATATTAATATTTTAAATTTAAAAACAATTTTACACTCAAATCGTAACCAAACACATAAAACAAAACTCAATTTAAAAATTATTTTTAAAACTCATAATTAAACACATAACTCGAAACTCCATACTATTTTCACAACTTTACACTCAAATCGTAACCAAATACATAACAAAAAATATATATATTTAAAAATATTTTTATAAAATAGAGTTTGAATTTATTTTTATAAAATATTTAAAAATTTAAAAATTAAAATCGTAATATTTAAAAATTAAAATATTTAAAGATGTTCAAAAAATTTAAAAATTAAAAAAATCGTAACATATTTAAATATTAAAATATTTAAAATCTTAACAAAATTAAAATATTTTAAAAATATTTAAATGTTTAAAATATTTAAAAAATTAAAATACTGATTTGAATTGAGTTTTGAATTATATATTTGGTTAAGAGTTTTGAAAAGTAATGATTATGTTTTGGATTAAGTTTTGAAAAATGAGTGTAGAATTATGATTTGAAAACTCAAAACAAACACCACATTCAAATCAATGGGTGGAACTATAATTTGAGAGTCTTACCAAACGGAGCCTTAAATTCTGATTTCAATTTTTAGAAAATTTTAAAATTTTTGTTTGGCTATCTAAAAATCAGAAGGAAAAAAAAATAAAAAAAAATAAAAAATCAATTTTTGGATGAAGTTAGGAAATAGATAAATATTCTCTATTTGACATAAAGTGATTAGATGAGCAAAATAGGTACTAACGATTCTATTTGTCTTAACAGATTGTCAATTGCTTTGTTTATTATGGAAGGATTACATTTCAACAGAATCAAAGAATTTAGTTTTGAAACTGAAAGCTTTGTTGAGGACAAGAAAAAAAATGATGATCTCCCCAACTCTCTCGGCATAAGATATGTTTAACTTGGTGAACCAATAAAGCTAGAAACAAAACTACAAAAAAATAAAAGTACAAATTTAGAGATGGAGGATATCGAACCCCGTACCTCTCGCATGCAAAGTGAGTGCTCTGCCATTTGAACTACATCCCCACTTGCCAATCATAAGGTTTACAACCGTGCTACGTAGCTTGAAAAATCAAAAGCTCGAATGGCATGAACTTTTTTTCTTTTTCTTTTTCTTTATCCTTTCCCTTCCATTGCCATCTATACAATTATGAACAAAAACAATCCTTAAATATTGACTTCAATCCTTTCTGAACAAAAACAAACTAGGACTCGAGTTGCATTCAATCCTTTCTGAACAAAATCAATCCCAAAATCTAAATCTAAATCAAAATCAAAAAAAGAAAAAACAAATCTACACAGATATTCCAAATCTACATAAATCAAAATCAAAATTCAAAACAAACAGAGAAAGAAGGAGAAGAACAGAGGAAGCAAGAAGAAGAAAAGATATAGAAAGAAACAAAGGAAAGAACAGAGAAAGAAAGAGATGGGGAAGAAGAGAGAAGGAACATAGATCACCGTACAGAGATCATTGTCAAAACCTTCCATCATTGTCATCACCATCACCGTTGCTCTGTGTGTACACACAGATCTTTGTATACATACACACATAGATATGTGTACATACACAGCCCATCGTCTCCATCTTCCTCCCTCCAGCCCATCGTCTCTCTTCCTCCCACTTCTCTCTTTCTTCTCTCTTCCCTGTTTCAACGAGAAGAAAGAGGCGAAAAAAAATAAAAATAAAAATTCAAAGCAACGGCGTTTTGAATTTTGAGCCAATCGAGCCTCAAAAGTTTTAAGCTACCAAATTTTATTCTAAGTTTCATATGTTAATATCTTCTTTGCTAATCTGAAAGTTTCCAAAACATCTTAGCCTACTGAAAAATAATCTCATCTTCCAAAAATATCACAGTAAAAACGTGTCCAACTAATAACAAAGGTTCTATATCCTCAATTAAATGAATAATTTGATTGAATACGCAACTATATATTATTTTATAAAAGAATTAATTTCTTTAAAAATGTTGACCAATTAACATACCATTCAGAGACGGTCAGTAAATTTGTGCATAAATATAAAAAAATTACAACAATACAAATTTTATTGATCATGAATTCCAAACTCATGCATATCTGAAATCAACAATACTACAAACTAATCCAAAATTTAACTAAACAATTAATAACTCAAATTTATTCATATATAAATCTTAGGCTTCGTTTGGGAAGTCAAATTTGGGTTTTTTTTGGCTATTTTAGCCATAAAAAACAAAATAGACTTTTTAGCCCAACAAGACAAAACATCACATCCAATCCATAATTATTATATTCTTCATTTCACAAAAAAGCTAAAAATCCTTCCCAAATAAAGTTTTTTAGCTCAAGGCTAAAATAGTCAAAAAAATCAAAAAGCCAATCATTTCCCAAATGAACCCTTACTCTTTATTAATTCAATTTCTACCAAATACCAAGATAATGTAGAAAAATGTCGAGTCACAACCAAATCCTACTTGGGTAATCTCTCAAATCACAATCAAAAATACCTAAAATGATGATTTTTTAGAACAATTTTGTATCAGTGTTAGCAAAAATCTGATTTAGGCCAAATCGACTGAGAGGGAAGATTTGCACGATAGTACGGCCGAGCTGAGGCGACGTCAGACTTAACGGAATGCACGGCGTCGAGCTAACTACTCTATTGATGCGACTGACTTGCACGGTCGGAGACAATGACCGGGCAAGCCCGAACTAGCCCTAGCCGAGCTGTGACTTGCATGTACCGGACGGAGCTCGGAGTGGCGAATGGTAACCGAGCTATTGGGTGATCCGAGTTGGGCTGAGGCTGCAGCAAGGCCGGCGGCGCCCTCGACCGCCACCGAGATGAACGGCTCGTGTGGCCAGAATTAAGATGGAATGGTTGAGGCCGGCATGCCTCGCAACCGCTTGGTCTGATGAGCGAGTTTGGAGTAGCTTCGGTAGGAGTGGTTCGCTGATCCCAAGGGACAGGTTGGCGATATATAGCTCGGTTGTGTACATGTAATGGCGATCTTCCACAAGTTATAGGCCGGTCATGGTACCCCGGTTAAGGATGCCACCTGGGCCAATAGCGTGAGGGAGAGGACATCTGCTCCACGCACACCTCAATACTGTTGGACAGTTCTGTGTGTACTTGTAGAAGGACAAAACCTTTACACGCGTAAAGTGGTGAGGGGCGCGCACTGCCACCTGTCTAGGAAAGGACAGCAGAGGTAGTGCGCGCACAATCTGGAGGCTGCATGGCCAGCCTAGAAATAGGGAGGGAGACGAACGTTGGAGGTATGGAATTCATTCCCACAAATACTCTCTTCTTATGGTCTTCTTCTTTAGGGAACTGACTTGATCGTCGGAGGGTCTTTCCGGCACACCATTGCCGGGCAGCTCACCATTTTTGTGTTGCAGAGATAGACGCCGTCACCAGAAGCTTGACGTTCAAGGCGTACGGAGAGCAAAGGATATTTCACCCCCGTACAATTGGCGCCGTCTGTGGGAATCAGTTTGATACTCAACCCTTGTTCTTTAAGCTTCTTTGACCATTTCCATGGCCAACAATGACGAAGTTCCGCTGTCCGTCGTCGATAGTGTCACTCCAGAGTATGTCCGATGGAGAGAAGGCCCCCCTAATGTCCCAATCATGGCGGGCCTGGAAACCTCTTCACGAGGAGTGCGCAACAAGCGTGGGCGGAGTTCTGATCGCTCGCAGAGTCCAGAAGGCCGTCGACGCAGGGAAGAGTCCCGTGAGCAGCGCCTGGAACACAAACTCAAGGACCAAGACGCCCTCATTCGCAAGATGGTGGCGGAGATGGAGCTGCTGAAATGCTAGATTAGGGGGAAGGGTGTTGCTGGAGAGGGCAACCTCAGTGAGCGCACCCCCTCCCCTCGTTCTAGCAGTCGCCACCAGAGGAGGACTCACTCAATCTCCATCACCAGGAACTACGAGGTTGGAGATTCAGACCAGCGAGAGGGCGGATCCTTCACTCACGATAGCACTTACCGCCCCTCACACCCGTCATCGACGTCGCGATACTCCGCCTCCTCCCGTTCCAGGGATCTTAAGGACGTGTTGAAGGAGAGAGCGCGCCGTCGGGGGGCTCGGAGGGTGCCGACGCTCCAGAGGTTGAGTGCCCTAGTTCGTTGCAGTGAAGAAGTGATGATGCCGGTGCCCAGAGTCATGGCCCCTGCTGTAATGACCCGGAACTGTAGGACGTAATTACCGGTACCTAATTATGTGTTTATATGAGTTAATTGAAGAATATCTGTTTGAATTGGGGAAAATATCTGTTGAAATGACAACTTTGGGACTGAAATCGATGACCGTAATGAATTCAGAAAATGAAATTGAACACGCCTACGAGATACCGGGAATTTTTAGAACCATCTGAAACAATAAATTGAAGACTGATTTCTGTCTGAATCGTTAAGTTCCGTTTGGCTTGTAACATTTAGTAAAATTGTTATATTGGATGGGAAGGGCCTTGTTTGGCTTGAGTATTATGGCACAATTGATTTGTGTGATATACATATATAGATAAGGATATGGCTTGTTGACTCATTTGACTCAAAGAAAATCTGGAAGAGAGAGAGAGAGAGAGAGAGAATTGTGAGAGGGAGAAAGAAAAGGGGAGAATCAAGCAACCTTCTCAATTAAGGGATTAAGGTAAGAAGTTCTCTCTAAATTCATGGAATTGTTTGTTGACTCTTGACATCTAGTATGTAGAACTCAAGATTTTGGCTTAACATGTTATGATTTATGATTATTTGGCTTAACTGAGAAAGATCCTCCATGGATGTTTAAAAGTGAAGTTTGGTTGTGCATGTTCATGATTTCTCCACTCAATTTATAGTTGATCTTGCTATGGGTTTTGCATTAAAGTTTTGATGTTGGTCTAAGATGAGTTTCAAGTATTTTGGGTTATGGAATTCATGTAATGGAAGTTGAATTTGTAAGGAAGAAGGAAGCCATGGATTTGAGGAAGAAGAACAGAATTTTCGGATTTTTACACGATCCTTTCGGCGGGGTTCCCCTTCGGCGAGCGAAAAACAGCGGTTTTGGGCGATTTTGATCGCTCGAGCGGCCAAAGTGGCGCTCGAGCGGGAAGGCTATTTTCAGGGAAATTTTGAAGGTTGTACAGCATGAATTACTTGATTTTAACATGTTAATGGCATCACTTAAACATCTTATGAACATGAATTAAAGTAAAGAAGATTAGATTGAACATGAAATGAATATGAAAGAATGTAAGGAAGGAAAAGAATGATATGACTTATGTGAATTGATGATGATATATGTTAAGAAATGTTTCATGATGTTAATTGCAGGACAAGCCTCGAAGACCGTGTAACCGGTATTGGAAACCACTGTAAGTAACATTTTCGTAAAGATATGTTATTATGAATTATGTTCAATGATAAATGTTATGATATGTTTAAATGATAATGTTTTACGTGAATGAATGTCTTGATTGCGAATCTAGTATGGTGTCCATAGATAGTTTTAGTTGTGGGGGACGACATAGACGTGTAGGCCCATGCGCTTGAGTCATGGGGGACGGCACGAATATGTAGGCCCATGACCAGTTACGAGATCTCGGTATGTGTTTAATCGGTGTTCGGGACCGGTTACTCTAGTCGTTTGTCGACACATGTTGTGATACGTTATGTTATGATCTATGGAGTACGCCATTACGTATGTTCTATATGATGACTGACTACGTTTATGAATGTTTTATTACGGTTTTATATAAAATGTTGGACTTCATTCACTAACCCCTTTACGTTACTGTTACTTGCTGGGCTTTAGCTCACCCCCGTATTTATGTATCTATAGGTGAGCAGCCGGGAAGTCAAGCCTAGGCGGAGTTCAAGCTGAGCCGCCGTTTTGTAAGCCAACCAGAGTTTTGGGATGCCTCAGAGCTGGGGCTAGGCCTGGAAGGCCGTTTTGCAGGGTTTTGTCTTTTGTTTTTGTGCATGTATTTAAGTGTTACACATGATCTTTTATCGCTTGTTTTGTAACTGAATGTGGGTAATTTACCTTATTTTTGGCATGTATATAAATGTTCATATTACGCACAGCTCTTGGACTCTTAGTTATTTATTTCGCTTCCGCGAGCCCCTTTTATTCATGTTTAGTACAGGAAGGCCTTTGGTAATCTAAGATTACTGGCCGGTCTCGTCACCGAACTTCTAGGGGCGGGTTCGGGGCGTGACACCTGCACTGGTGGACAAGGAGTTGGCGAGACTTATGGCCACGCCGCTGTCCCCAGAGATTGAGAGCACCTCACTCCCTGTCGGATTCCACCAGCCAAAGTTCACTTTGTACGATGGCAAGACGGATCCGTACATGCATGTGAGTCATTACTGACAAGTGATGGCTGGCCACCGGCGAAACGACGCCTTGATGTGCCTCATATTCCCAGCGAGTTTGGGAGAGCTAGGCTTAAAGTGGTTTGAAAGGCTCCCGGAGGAGAGTATTGAGGGGTGGCAGCAACTAGCGGAAGCCTTCATTACCAGATTCAAGACCAACACTCGAATGCCGCTGTCCCCAGAGATTGAGAGCACCCCACTCCCTGTCGGATTCCACCAGCCAAAGTTCACTTTGTACGACGGCAAGACGGATCCGTACATGCATGTGAGTCATTACCGACAAGTGATGGCTGGCCACCGGTGAAACGACGCCTTGATGTGCCTCATATTCCCAGCGAGTTTAGGAGAGCTAGGCTTGAAGTGGTTCGAAAGGCTCCCGGAGGGGAGTATTGAGGGGTGGCAGCAACTAGCGGAAGCCTTCGTTACTAGATTCAAGACCAACACTCGAACGCCGAAGGAGGTTGACCATCTCCTGGGTGTCAAGATAGAGTCTGGAAGTTCGCTGAAGGCATACAATGCGAAGTACTGGAAAACTTACAACGAGATCCTCGACTGCCCTACCAATCTGGCGATCACTCAATACAAGAGGGGTCTCCCAGTCGGGCATAGGCTGCGGGATTCACTCACGATGCATCAGCCCACCACCATGGAATCTTTGATGCAGCGGATCAACGAACACATTCGTGTGGAAGATAATGCTGCCTCTGCGACCGAGAAGGATAATCCGGTCGCGGTGGACAGAAGGATAGTGGGGAAACTTCACTCGGTCGGGCAGAAGGAGAACCGCCCTAATGATCGACCAAAAGATCAGCGTCGTGGGATTGGCCGCGATGAAAGAAACAAAGTCGCGAAAGCAGCGAGTGATGCACCCATGACGCAGCAGAAGATGCCAAGAGAAAACTGAAGGCGCGGACTGGAATTACCACGGTCTTCAAAATTCCCATCTACCTAATTCTGAGCGAGATTCGGGGTGAGCCTTTTGTCCGTTGGCCGGCCAAGTTAGGAAGCGCGCAGTGAGGCTTCAATCCAAAATACCGCTGCACCTTCCATGAAGAACGAGGGCACCAAACAGAGGACTGCTTGCCGCTCAAACAACACTTGGAGGAATTGGTGGCGGCGGGGCATCTTGACCAATATATAGATGGGGGAGTCAAGGCCGCGCCAATTGGACAAACCGAGCCTAATGGAATGGCCGCCCTAGAGGCGCCCCCGCAAGGTGTAATCAACATTATCCACGGCATCATTGAACCAGCAAGGGTCTGCGAGCTTAGAGGGATGATCAAGAAGGCCGAGCATATGAGGGAAGTGCTCTCTGTCCAGCCCGCTGTAAAGAAGGGAAAAATAAAGGAGAAAGGCATCCTTTCGTTTTCAACCAAAGATTTGGAAAGGGTGCAGATGCCGCACAATGACGCCTTGGTGGTGACCCTTCGCGTCAAAGATTTCGATATCAAGAGAATATTGATCGACCAGGGGAGTTCGGTCGAAATAATGTATTAAGACGCGTTCAAACAAATGAAGTTAGAAGACAAGGATTTGGCTCCTGCAATATCTCCTTTGGTCGGCTTCAACTCACAACCAGAATGGCCGATCGGAAAGATTATTTTGCCGGTCAAGGCAGGGTCGGTCGTGAAGCAAGTGGAGTTCTGGGTGCTCAAAGTGCCATCGACTTACAATTTGATCCTGGGCAGAGGTTGGCTGTACGCCATGCAAGCAGTTGCTTCAACATTCCACCAAGTCATGCGCTTTCCAGCATTGAACGGGCGAATAGAGGAAGTCTGGGGAGACCAGGTGATGGCCAAACAATGCTTCGTTGCGGTAAATGACAGCCGAGCAACCAAAGGGTTTGTCCAGATGATCGAGGGGCCCGAAGGAAAGGAGGTCCTCGAAGACGTGGGAAGAAAGGCCGAGGAAAAATCGATCGAAGATTTGGTGGAAGTGCGCATCGATGAAGACGATCCGACCAAATTCTTCCTCCTAGGATCATCTTTGTCTAGCGCCGAACGGTCGGATTATGTCAATTTCTTGGTTTCCAACTTGGAGGCTTTTGCATGGACGCCTTACGATATGCCTGGCGTCGACCTAAGCTTCATTTGCCACCAGCTGAATGTCTTCCCTAATGCACGGCTAGTCATACAGAGGACGCGCCGTTCGGCCTTGCATCATGCTGAAGTGGTGGCGGAAGAAGTGAAGAATTTGTTGGAAGCCGGGGCCATAGAGGAGGTGTAATACCCTTGGTGGATATCTAGCACGGTGGTGGTCCCTAAGAAGAACGGCAAATGGCGAGTTTGCGTTGACTACAAGACTGTCAACCGCGCTTGCCCGAAGGATAGCTTTGCCCTACCTCGAATTGACCAGTTGGTGGACTTAACCGCTGGCCATCAGAGGTTTAGCTTCTTAGATGTATATCGCGGCTATCATCAAATAGCCATGTACAAGCCGGACAGAGAGATCACGTCGTTCACCACCCCCAGAGGCTTATACTGCTACAAGGTCATGCCGTTCGGATTGAAGAATGCCGGGGCAACCTTTCAGCGGATGGTAACAAAAATGTTCGCTCCTCTCTTGGGCCGAACAATGGAGGCCTATATCGACGATATGGTGGTAAAAAGTAAGGAAATGTCTCAGCACCTCGCTGACCTAGCAGAAATGTTTGCCATACTTAAACATCACAAGCTTCGTCTGAACGCCTCCAAGTGCGCCTTTGGAGTCGGCACTGGAAAGTTTCTGGGTTTTCTGGTTACAAACCGAGGAATTGAAGCCGACCCATCTCAGATCAAAGCAATACAAGAATTGAAGCGCCCGAACTCCACAAAGGACGTGCAACATCTTGCCGGGATGGCAGCCGTGCTGAACAGATTTATCAGCCGGTCTTCGGATCGTTGCAGGCCCTTCTTCAAAACTTTGAAGTCCAAGTTCTACAGGGATGAAGAATGCGACCGTGCACTGGCAGACTTAAAAACGTATCTCTCCTCAGCCCTAATTTTGGTCATGCCTCTACTGGGCGAAGAGATGTACCTCTACTTGGCTGTTTCTCAACACGCGGTGAGTGCGGTATTGGTTCGTGCCGAGGGCATCCAGCACCTACCAATCTTCTATGTAAGCAAGACCCTGCTCCCGGCCGAAACAAGATATCTTCCCTTGGAAAAATTGGCTCTGGCCCTAATAATGGCGTCAAGAAAGCTGGCGCATTATTTTCATGCCCATACAATAGTTGTGCTGACCGAGTTTCCACTCAAGGTGCTCTTCGAAAAAGCAGACTTCACTGGGAGAATTCTGAAATGGGCCGTGGAATTGGGCCAGTATGACATCAAGTTTAGACCGCGCACTGCAATCAAAGCTCAAGCACTTGCAGACTTCGTGGCAGAATTTGCCCCTGGAACGCAACCAGTCTGCTCGATTGATTTCGTTGATGTGGATTTAGCACAACCCATGGTTCTGGAAACAGAGACAAGTGTTGGCCCGCAAGTGGGAGAAGGGCACAGCTCGACCGAAACAGCAAAGTCCGACGAGTCGTTGAAAGAAGAACCCAACAAAGACGTGGAAAGAGACCAGAATAAGCCGACCAGAAACTTGGAATTGAGAAGTTCCCAAAACCTGTCTGATTGCTGGAAGCGGTTTGTTGGCGAGATGTGGAAACTCTTCGTCGATGGGGCGTCCAACAGGCATGGGGCCGGGCTGGGAATTGTGTTAACTTCACCCGATGGGCTGATTGTTAAGCAGGCAATTATGCTCGGCTTACCAGCATCGAACAACAAGGCGGAATACGAGGCCCTCCTCGCCAGACTAAGAAGCGCGCTGAGAATGAAAGTCACAGCCCTTATGGTGTTCAGTGACTCCAAGCTGGTGGTCAATCAAGTCTCAGGGGAGTATGAGGCCAAAGATGAAAGAATGGCCAAGTATTAGGCGCTGGTGCGAGCAGAAATTAAGAAGTTCGATGCCATCAGAGTTGAACAGATCAATCGCGAATGAAATAGCACGGCTGATGAGTTGGCCGGTCTCGCTTTCACTCAGACAGCCTTTTCCAATCCCTTGATGATTGAATTTTTACCTCGGCCAAGCATTGAGGAACCAGAAGCAACCGAAGTACTCTGCACCGACTTGGGACCTTCCTGGATGGACCCCATCATCGCCTTTCTGAAAGATAGAATTCTACCGGAAGAAAAGAAGGCGGCCCACAAGATCCGGGCAAAGTCAGAGCGGTTTTGGCTCTCACCTTCCAGAGCCTTGTACAAGAAGTCTTTCACGGGGCCGTATCTGAAGTGTGTCCACCCCTCTAAGGTGGAAGCTTTCCTCTATGAGATCCATGAAGGCATCTGCGGTAGCCATACTGGGGGTAGATCACTAGCATACCGAGCAATCTCGCAGGGTTATTGGTGGCCGTGCATGCAGGCGGACGCGTAGAAATATGTTCACAGATGCGAGAAATGTCAGAAATTTGCTCACCAGATCCACCAACCAGCGAGAGAACTGCTCTCCCTTACAAGTCCTTGGCCGTTTACACTTTGGGGTTTGGATATTGTGGGGCCACTCCCAGCGGCCCCGGGCAACCGCAAGTTCTTCATCGCTGCGACTGGCTACTTCACCAAGTGGGTCGAGGCCGAGCCATTAACGACCATAAAGAAAAAGAATGTTAAGAAATTCGTTTGGCAAAATGTGATCACTCGCTTCGGCATACCCAGGGCCCTCATCTCGGATAATGGCACTCAATTCGATGGAAAACTTTTCGCGAATTTTGAGAAGAGTTGAAGATCGAGTTCTACAATTCAACGCCGGCCTATCCTCAGTCAAATGGTCAAGCGGAGGCCTTAAACAAGACCATTCTGGATAGGCTGAAGAAGCGTTTTGAGAAGGCCAAGGGAAAGTGAGCTGAAGAGCTTCCTAATGTGCTATGGGCATACTGCACTACGCCAAGGCAATCGACTGGAGAGACACCATTCGCTTTGGCCTATGGTATGGAAGCCATCATCCCATTAGAAATTGGCACGCCAACCATCCACTCAGAAAGTTTCCAGCCAGACCTGAACAATGAAGCCGTGGCATTAGAGCTGGACCTTGCTGAAGAAAGACGAGAGCGCGCATTAATCCACATAGCGGCCTATCAGCAGGAACTCTCTAAAAAATACAACAAGGCAGTGCACCCAAGGCTATTCAAGATTGGGGATTGGGTCTTAAGGAAAGTGCTTGGCAACACAGTGATCCCTGGCGAAGGAAAGCTCGGTGCAAATTGGGAAGGACCATACAAGGTGGTTGGTCTCGCTGGCAATGGGGCATACCATCTGGAAGATTTAGATGGCAAGGTTGTCCCCCGACCATGGAATGCAGCCAACCTTAAGGTCTTTTACTTTTGAAATGTAATTTGCTTATGTTGTTTAGCTTTGCTAGACCCCTAGCCCTTTGGTACTTGATGTGAAAGATAGCAATGTTTTTGTAATGAAAATTAGTCCTCTTCTTGTTTTGGTATTACGTTTGTCCAATGATATAGCAAGACACAAAAGGCAATTGTGGATGCTAGGGGCAAGAAGACCGACCTGGACGGGACCGGACTGTTTTCCTCGGAATGGGAGCAGACCGCACAAACAGTTTGCCTATGGAGCAATGCGCATTAGGGCTGAGCTGGTTTTGCTCGCCTAGTTGGAATGTTGGTGGCATGTCCAACCTAACTACAACATTGGTGTTTTGACCAATGTAGGAGCCGAGCTGATTTTGCTCGGCCCATTTGGCATATTGGTGTCTTGTCCAATATGGGAAACGAGCTGATTTTGCTCGGCGGAATTGGCAATGTTGGTGTCTTGCCCAACAGTTATAAGGCCGAGCTGACTTTGCTCGGCTAAACGAAAATATTGTCGTTTAAAAAAAAAAAAACTTGAAAGGCGAGCTGGTTTTTGCTCGGCCGTATTGAAGTACTGAAATTACGGTCTGCAAACTGATCAAGGCTGAGCGGATTTTGCTCGGCCAAGTGCAAAATGTCATTTCATTTGAAAGTGCAACTGCTAGTCCTGACTAGATTACTTGAGAGCTGATTTTAGCTTGGCAGTTTGTGCGGTTTAGTCGACCTGCCATTTGATTAAAGTTTGAAGCAAGAAATTCACACAAACGAAAGCCAAACAAGAATAGACAATGAGTGAGCAAAAAGTTTGTTTCATTCATAAAAAGAAAATTCAGTACAACTGGGGGGACATATCCCGATTACATTTCAAAAACAAAAACAAAGAAAAACAAGGAAATGAGAAAGGAAATCTTCAGTCTAGGTCAAGGTTTTGTTCGGCCCCCTCCACCGTCAACTCGGCGCTCAATGCTGTTTGCTCGGGCAGGCCCTCATCGGCTTCATTATCGGCGCCTTCCACCGTGACAACCTCCCGACCAATTACTTCATCTTCAGCATTTGGAGATGCTTCGGATGGAGTTTGCTCGGCTTGTTTCTCGGCGGCGGCTTCTTCTTCTGCCTCCTTCCTTGCCTCTGCAATTAATCGGTTTTGTGCGGCGTTGGCGTATGCTTGCAAATAGACCGGGATATACGGAGGGGGCGGGTTGATGAACATGTCAGAATCCTGACCAAGGCCAACTTTCTCCACGGCGGCTTTCCAGCCGCACTGGAAAAAGATGTCCTTGGTAGCTCGGAGTTGACGCTCATAGGTTTTCTCCCCCTGAGCGTATCCACGGTCTTCTGCGTCTTCAACCGCCTTGTCTTTCTCGGCCTTTTGGGCATCACGCAGCTTGCGCAGCTCGACGAGGTACCGAGCTTTGGTTGACTTCGCGGCCCGTTTTCAGCTTCTGCTTGGTCAACCTTCTGCTTCAGTTCATCCCGTTCTGCCGCGATAGCATCCTGCACGGCCTTTAACTTTGATATCTCGGCCTTTTGGGCCTCATTCTCGGCAATGGCCTCACGCAGACTCTGCCGCACTTTGATCATGCGGTCGTGGGCGAGGTAGTTCTTCAGCGTGGCCTGCAAACAAATGACAAACCGTTAGCATTCAGAAACTGAGCAAAAACCGAGCAGATAGTTGAAGCAAAAACAAAAAAATGGAAGAACTTACCAGCACGATGGATTTGGCCGCCGAGCGGAGGACCTTCAGGTCCGACAGCTCGTCATGCCTCTTCATGTCGGCTGGAAGGATTAGCCCCTTGGTCATATTGAAGCCAAGGGAGTAATCCTTATCAGCATAGATAGAGTCCTCGGCCAAAACTGGTCGGCCTTGGTATTTGAACTCGGGCGTCCAGACCGGGGGGGTGGCTGGGCCTTTGCCTTTGGATTTGAGGGCCAGCGGTTGCTCGGTCTGGTCGCCCGGTTCGGTTGAAGCAACCTCGGTCGAATCTTCATCAGCGAGGCTCTGCCCAGTCAGCTCCTTCATCGGCCTTTTCTTGGATCGGCCGGCCAGTTGTTCGGTGGCGAGAGCAAGCACCACGCCTTCTGTTTGCACGGCTAGGGTGGTGGATGTTCCCCCGGTCGCCTCAGGAGGTTGGGACTCCCCTTCCTCTCTAGTGATCATGGATTTGATCGCCCTTATCTTCGCCATTTCCTGCTCGGCTGTTAGAGGGACGAGTCTGATCGGTGGAAGAGTCGGATCCGGTTCTGGGGATGGAGCGCGCAGGAAGTCGGTCACGCGACTTTTGCGCGGTGCTTGGTAGTGATAAGTTTGTTCGAAACCGAGCAGTTTTGAAGCTTCCCTCTCCTCGGCTGGGTAACGCAGAAGAACTCGGATGGCCTCTTGATTGGCCTGGTGGTAGTCTGCTGCAAGGTACTTATCTACAAAAAAAAAAGAAGTGTTAGACCGGTGCAAAATAACAGTAATGAAATACAGAAAGAAAATAGTGCGGTCTGCCGGGCTACTTACCAGCACTGCCAAAATCTCTCCTAATGTACAAGCCCGGTATGGGCGCCTCGATGTCCTCGTAATTACCGGACACCCAGAGGAAGTCGTCATCGTTGGCTTCTTTGTCTGGGTTGCCTTCGATGAGTTTTGCTCGGCCCTTCTTGACCTTGAGGTACCAGCAAAACCCACCCTTATTTTTACTAAGGCTGTATTGATGGAAAATTTCTGCGAGGCCGAGATTGAGACCGAGCCTTCGGTTCAGCTCGGCGACCATTTATTATTTTGAACGTGTCGGTGGAGACTTGGGTTGGGCAGAGCCTTGTCTGCCTAAAAAATTCGCAGATTAATGGCTGCACGGGGAAGTGGAGCCCTCCCTCAACAATGGAAACGACCGTGAAAGGGCACCGGTCCAAATCTCCCCATGGTGTGTCTCCTTTCTTGCCGAGCTCTAAGACTACGTTGTCCGGGACGTTGTACTCCCTACTATAATAACCCTGACCCTGATTAACGCCAATTGGAACTTAATTAAGCCTAATAATAATTAAGAAGAAATCTGGAATTAAATTGCATGTACATTGCATGAATTATGTGTTTCTATCTGTTCGGTGTCAAAACATCTTTTCGTGTTTTAAACTTTAAACTGCAAATTGGAAGCCTTATCGGCGCCCGATTCTGAAATTGATTGAAGTGTTAGACTAGTTAGATTTTATGTAAATTTATGGTAGGCTTAATTAAAATTCGATTTAGAATGTTTTAATCTGATTAATTAACATTTTAGTAATGAATCTAGTATAATTACCAATATGCCATTGTTAGTGGAATGTGTAGGCAACTTGTATTGAGTTTATGGCACTTAAACAAAACTTTCTCCTCAGCCATTTCTTGATTCCAAAACCGACTAGAGAGAGAGGAGAAGGAAAATTGGTGTAGAATTGGGAATTTTGAACTCAACAAGTGATTGGGCTTGATCTTGGAGAGGATTGAAGAAGTGTGTGTGTGTTAGAGCCTCTAAGCTTGACATTCTAGACTTAAAGGTGAGAATTCATCCCCTCATTTATGTGATTAAACTAGTTCTTGCATATTTTCATGACATATAGAAGATTAAAGTCTAGATTTAGTTGGAAATGGTGGAATTGGATAGTATATTATGCATGCATGTTTATACTCTTGCCATTTGAGTTTGTTTTCATCACAACTTGACATGCATGCCCATAATTTTGTTAGAGTCCATGTATTCATCATGTTTTTCCACCAAATTGACCATTTGATCATGGTTTGGAGCTTTGAATTCAATTGAGTTCTTGCATGTTGGTTTAAGCTTTGTTCATGAAGATTTGTGGAAATGGTGCTCAAATTGACTCACTCTTGGGCAATGATTTTATAAATTGGCTTTTGAAACTTGGTATACTATGTGTTTAAAGTGTTTTTCCAGAATTTGGGCCCAAGAGGTTGAGTCTTTGGTTGAAGAATGCTTGGTTCGAACTTGGAAGGCAAATCTGGAAATTCCAGATTTGGCTTCCTCGCTCGAGCGAGCACCTTTGCCCAGAAGCTCGCTCGAGCGACCATCGCGCGTAAAATCACAGCATCCAGTATTTTTATTGTTTCGACAGACCGCTCGAGCGAAGGAGTTCTCGCTCGAGCAAAGCCTTTGATTTTGGAAGCTCGCTCGAGCGAGGCCCCTATTTTCAGCAACTTTTGAAAAATATTTCCTAAGGCAATTTTGCATCCTCATTCCATCCTAGGCATTCCTAGGCCATGATTAAGACTCCACACTAAGGTTAAGGGGTTAAGTACACACTTAGAATCGTTGATGTAGGTTTTGTACAATTGGAGTGCATGTTTCAAAGTGTGTACCCGTAATGTGTTATATAGGTCACATGCCGCAGTCTGTTGACCCTTTGACTTCGTCTACCTGTATCAACGCCCACTGTGAGTAATAACTTTGTAAAGTTATGTTCAATGTTATGTATTTTCAAGATACTATGATACAAAATGATTGGTTCTTTGAAAAGCTATGATATGTTGGAAATGAATGAATGATTGTCCAAGATTCTGAAAGTTAACCGTGGCATCCTTAGCACTACATGATATGCGTCCCTTTATGGGTCATCAGGTCCCTATATGGGTCATCAGGTCCCTTTATAGGTCATCAGGTCCCTATATGGGTCATCAGGTCCCTTTATGGGTCATCAGAACGTCTCTGTGCACATGAGTCATCAGAAAGCCTTTAAGGCTGTCCCTTTATGGGTCATCAGGTCCCTTGATGGGTCATCAGATCTGGTAACGCTATTGGATGAACCACGTATGAATATGTGAATATGGAAATGATTACGAACAAGTACATGAAACTGTTTTGATACGAATGTGGATACGAACATGACTACGTTTCTGATTTGAAATCTGAATATGCATAAGACTTTATCTCTGATAAGCTTGTGTTTCTGATATAACTCTGATTTCTAACCCTGTGATGGACATCATTCATTAAACCCCTTTACTTTGTTATTATTCACTAGGCTTTCGCTCACAGTTTATATTATATATGTAGGTGAGCCGGCACAAGACCCTGGCCAGAGTTGATGGCCTTCTGTTTCGTTTTTGGTCAGCCACCTGTTGCGCCTCTCGAGGAGATTCCGCCTGAGGCCTGATGTTATGGCAGTTTTGCACCTCATACTAGTCATTGTACTTGTTTTGTTAAGTTGAATCTTGGGATGTACTTATGTAAATATTTTGTACATATGGGTGTACCTGACTAGCATGTTTATGTATATAAATAAGTTTTAAAATTTACTGTCCCATGTATGTCATCACAGCTCATTGGACCTTATTTATTTTACATTATAGCTTCCGTAGCCCTTTAATATTTGTTAATGTTTACAGAGGCCGTAGGTAATCCAAGGATTACTGGCCGGTTACGTCGCTAAACCTATAGAGGCAGGTTTGGGTCGTGACACCTACGGAACTCGGCCATCGCGCCGGGCGTGCTGACCATAAACCGGTATTTTTCCATCTAAGTCGGTTTTATTTACTTTGTATCTCGATCAAAAATGTTGGTGTGGTTGCTCGGACTTTGAGCTCCACCAATTATAATGCTGGACTGGCTTGGTCGGTCCTATTTGTTCTGCATGTTAAAAAATATGGCCAAGGGTTAGCACGGCATATATTGCGCGGCTCCTATTGGAATAGCTCAGTGAAGGATTTCGTGTTTTGACCGGTAAGGTCCAGCTCGGTTCAACTACATGTGTGCTTTAGCCTCCTAGTTCGGTTCTAGCTCGGTTAAGAGCTATTCAAGGATCTAGTTGATCCTCCAGCTCGGTTAAAGTTCCAGACGGAGGCTCCGGTGTTTTAGTTTGGTTCATTCATATTTACAGATCTATTGGGGTATTCAGCTCGGTTGCGACCTCAACGGGAAGCCACGAACCAGTTTTTGCTCAGCTATACACCTAATTACGGATCAAAATGAGCATTTCGCTCGGTTCAGTTCAGATTCGAACTGTTCATGTCTAATTCGAAGGGTTTGCCTTGAGGCTTCACAGATCGAGGGGCACGAAGGCCCCTTCCACTCTACCAGTTCCAGTTTTCCTAAGGTATGAAATTATTGGGACTAAAAAGAAAGAGCCATAAAGAACACAGTGGCATAAACATGAAGAACATACTTGAAAAACTGGAAAATGAAGATAGAGAAACGAGGGAAGGGCGTTATAACTCACCAAGAACGGGTATGAGAGGAGGTGGACCTCGAGAGCGTGACTGCAGCCTACGAAAGGAACGAAGATGAGGATTGGAGCTCAAAGATGATAATGGCAGGAGGAGGGCACAAGCTTTGGGAGCTAGGGTTTCTTTTTCTGTTCTGAGAAGATAATGAAATGTGAAGGGTTTAGACCCTTCGAATAGGGTTTAATAATGGAAAATAGCCAAACGGCTTATTTGTTTGAATTTTCTTGGCGTGTAGAGGCATTGGTCACGACCTTTGATGAGACTGCGGAGGTAATGGCCGGCCAATTGAGATTGCTCGGCGATGAAAGTGTCCCCAATTGAGATTGCTCGGCGACAGAAGTGTCCCCAATTGTGCCATAGCTCGGCGACAGGCATTCTTTATTCAAGTTCGGCCTGGCGATGGCGCAACTCAATCATAGCTCGGACATATTGGTAAACCCAATCACGATAGCTCGGATAGGTTTAAGGGGCAATTGAAAGGGAAGATTTGCATGATAGTACAGCCAAGCTGAGGCGACGTCAAACTTAACGGAATGCACGGCGCCGAGCTAACTACTCTATTGATGCGACTGACTTGCACAGTCGGAGACAATGACCGGGCAAGCGCGAATCGCCTTGGCCGAGCCGATTGTGACTTGCATGTCTGGGACGGAGCTCGAGTGGCGAATGGTAACCGAAATTGTTGGGTGATCCGGGGTTGAAATTTGAAAGACAAATGGCGTGCCTCGGCCGACGGTAAGATGAACGGCTCGTGTGACCGAAAATTAAGATGGAATGGTTGGAGGGCGGCATGCCTCGCAACCGGTTGGTCCTGATGAGCGATGCAGGTAGCTCGGCCGGAGTGGTCTGGCTTTCGCCTGATCCCAAGGGACAGGTCGGCGATATATAGCTCGATTGTGTACATGTAATGGCGATCTTCCACAAGTTATAGGCCGGTCATGGTACCCCGGTTAAGGATGCCACCTGGGCCAATAGCGTGAGGGAGAGGACATCTGCTCCACGTACACCTCAATACCGTTGGACAGTTCTGTGTGTACTGGTAGAAGGACAAAACCTTTACACGCGTAAGGTGGTGAGGGGGGCGCACTGCCACCTATCTAGGAAGGGACAGCAGAGGTAGTGCGCGCACAATCTGGAGGCTGCATGGCCAGCCTAGAAATAGGGAGGGAGACGAACGTTGGAGGTATGGAATTCATTCCCACAAACACTCTCTTCTCATGGTCTTCTTCCTTAGGGAACTGACTTGATCATCGGAGGGTCATTCCGGCACACCACCGCCGAGCAGCTCACCATTTTTGTGTTGCAGAGATAGACGCCGTCACCAGAAGCTTGACGTTCAAGGCGTACGGAGAGCAAAGGATATTTCACCCCCGTACAATTGGCGCCGTCTATGGGAATCAGTTTGATACTCAACCCTTGTTCTTTAAGCTTCTTCGACCAAGATTCGGGCAAAGTCAGAGCGGTTTTGGCTCTCACCTTCCGGAGCCTTGTACAAGAAGTCTTTCACGGGGCCATATCTAAAGTGTGTCCACCGCTCTAAGGTGGAAGCTTTCCTCTATGAGATTCATGAAGGCATCTGCGGTAGCCATACTGGGTGTAGATCACTAGCATACTGAGCAATCTCGCAGGGTTATTGGTGGCCGTGCATGCAGGCGGACGCGCAGAAATATGTTCGCAGATGCGAGAAATGTCAGAAATTTGCTCACCAGATCCACCAACCAGTGAGAGAACTGCTCTCCCTTACAAGTCCTTGGCCGTTTGCACTTTGGGGTTTGGATATTGTGGGGCCACTCCCAGGGGCCCCGGGCAACCGCAAGTTCTTCATCGCTGGGACTGACTACTTCACCAAGTGGGTCGAGGCCGAGCTATTAGTGACCATAAAGGAAAAGGATGTTAAGAAATTCGTTTGGCAAAATGTGATCACTCGCTTCGGCATACCTAGGGCCCTCATCTCGGATAATGGCACTCAATTCGATGGAAAACTCTTTCGCAGATTTTGCGAAGAGTTGAAGTTCGAGTTCTACAATTCAATGCTAGCCTATCTTCAGTCAAATGGTCAAGCGGAGGCCTCAAACAAGACCATTCTGGACGGGCTGAAGAAGCGGCTTGAGAAGGCCAAGGGAAAGTGGGCTGAAGAGCTTCCTAATGTGCTATGGGCATACCGCACTACGTCAAGGCAATCGACTGGAGAGACACCATTCGCTTTGGCCTATGGTATGGAATCCATCATCCCATTAGAAATTGGCATGCCAACCATCCGCTCAGAAAGTTTCCAGGCAAACTTGAACAATGAAGCCGTGGCATTAGAGCTGGACCTTGTTGAAGAAAGACGAGAGCGCGCATTAATCCACATAGCGGCCTATCAGCAGGAACTTTCTAAAAAATACAACAAGGCAGTACACCCCAAGCTATTCAAAATTGGGGATTGGGTCTTAAGGAAAGTGCTTGGCAACACAGTGATCCCCGGCGAAGGAAAGCTCGGTGCAAATTGGGAAGGACGATACAAGGTGGTTGGTCTCGCTGGCAAGGGGGCATACCATCTAGAAGATTTAGATGGCAAGGCTGTTCCCCGACCATGGAATGCAGCCAACCTTAAGGTCTTTTACTTTTGAAATGTAATTTGCTTATGTTGTTTAGTTTTGCTAGACCCCTAGCCCTTTGGCACTTAATGTAAAAGATAGCAATGTTTTTGTAACGAAAATTAATCATCTTCTTGTTTGGTATTACGTTTGTCCAATGATATAGCAAGACACAAAAGGCAATTGTGGATGCCAGGGGCAAGAAGACCGACCTGGACGGGACCGGACTGTTTTCTTCGAAATGGGAGCAGACTGCACAAACAGTTTGCCTATGGAGCAATGCGCATTAGGGCTGAGCTGGTTTTGCTCGCCCAGTTGGAATGTTGGCGGCATGTCCAACCTAACTACAACATTGGTGTTTTGTCCAATGTAGGAGCTGAGCTGATTTTGCTCGGCCCATTTGGCATATTGGTGTCTTGTCCAATATGGGAAACGAGTTGATTTTGCTCGGCGGAATTGGCAATGTTGGTGTCTTGCCCAACAGTTATAAGGCCGAGCTGACTTTGCTCGGCTAAAGGAAAATATTGTCGTTTAAAAAAAAAAAAAACTCGAAAGGCAAGCTGGTTTTTGCTCGGCCGTATTGAAGTACTGGAATTACAGTCTGCAAACCGATCAAGGCCGAGCGGATTTTGCTCGGCCAGGTGCAAAATGTCATTTCATTTGAAAGTGCAACTGCTAGTCTTGACTAGATTACTTGAGAGCTGATTTTAGCTCGGCAGTTTATGCGGTTTAGCCGACCTGCCAGTTGATTAAAGTTTGAAGCAAGAAATTCACACAAACGAAAGCCAAACAAGAATAGACAATGAGCGAGCAAAAAGTTTGTTTCATTCATAAAAAGAAAATTCAGTACAACTGGGGGGACATAGCCCGGTTACATTTCAAAAACAAAAACAAAGAAAAACAAGGAAATGAGAAAGGAAATCTTCAGTCTAGGTCAAGGTTTTGTTCGGCCCCCTCCACCGTCAACTCGGCGCTCAATGCTGTTTGCTCGGGCAGGCCCTCATCGGCTTCATTATCGGCGCCTTCCACCGTGACAACCTCCTAACCAATTACTTCATCTTCAGCATTTGGAGATGCTTCGGATGGAGTTTGCTCGGCTTGTTTCTCGGAGGCGGCTTCTTCTTCTGCCTCCTTCCTTGCCTCTGCAATTAATCGGTTTTGTGCGGCGTTGGCGTATGCTTGCAAATAGACCGGGATATACGCAGGGGACGAGTTGATGAACATGTCAGAATCCTGACCAAGACCAACTTTCTCCACGGCGGCTTTCCAGCCGCACTGGAAAAAGATGTCCTTGGTAGCTCAGACTTGACGCTCGTAGGTCTTCTCCTCCTGAGCGTATCCACGGTCTTCTGCATCTTCAACCGCCTTGTCTTTCTCGGCCTTTTGGGCATCACGCAGCTTGCGCAGCTCGACGAGGTACCGAGCTTTGGTTGACTTCACGGCCCGTTGCTTTTACCGCCTTTCGGTCAACCTTCATCTACCGCGATAGCATCCTGCGCGGCCTTTAACTTTGATATCTCGGCCTTTTGGGCCTCATTCTCGGCAATGGCCTCACGCAGACTCTGCCGCACTTTGATCATGCGGTCGTGGGTAAGGTAGTTCTTCTGCGCAGCCTGCAAACAAATGACAAACCGTTAGCATTCAGAAACCGAGCAGACAGTTGAAGCAAAAACAAAAAATGGAAGAACTTACCAGCACGATGGATTTGGCCGCCGAGCGGAGGACTGTCAGGTCCGACAGCTCGTCATGCCTCTTCATGTCGGCTGGAAGGATTAGCCCTTTGGTCATATTGAAGCCAAGGGAGTAATCCTTATCAGCATAGACAGAGTTCTCGGCGGAAACTGGTCGGCCTTGGTATTTGAACTCGGGCGCCCAGACCGGAGGGGTGGCTGGGCCCTTGCCCTTGGATTTGCGGGCCAGCGGTTGCTCGGTCTGGTTGCCCGGTTCGGATGAAGCAACCTCGGTTGAATCTTCATCAGTGAGGCTCTGCCCGGTCAGCTCCTTCCTCGGCCTCTTCTTGGATCGGCCGGCTAGTTGTTTGGTGGCGAGAGCAAGCACCGCGCCTTCTATTTGCACGGCTTGGGTGGTGAATGTTCCCCCGGTCGCCTCAGGAGGTTGGGACTCCCCTTCCTCTCTAGTGATCATGGATTTGATCGCCCTTATCTTCGCTATTTCCTGCTTTCGGTATTAGAGACGAGTCCGCTTTCGGTGGAAGGGTCGATCCGGTTACGGGGATGGAAGCCTTGAGGAAGTCGGTCACGCGACTTTTGCGCGGTGCTTGGTAGTGATAAGTTTGTTCGAAACCGAGCAGTTTTGAAGCTTCCCTCTCCTCGGTTGGGTGACGCAGAAGAACTCAGATGGCCTCTTGATTGGCCTAGTGGTAGTCTGCTGCAAGGTACTTATCTACAAAAAAAAAAGAAGTGTTAGACCGATGCAAAATAATAGTAATGAAATACAGAAAGAAAATAGTGCGGTCCGCCGGCTACTTACCAACACTGCCAAAATCTCTCCTAATGTACCAGCCTGGTATGGACGCCTCGATGTCCTTGTAATTACCGGACACCCAGAGGAAGTCGTCATCGTTGGCTTCTTTGTCTGGGTTGCCTTCGATGAGTTTTGCTCGGCCTTTCTTGACCTTAAGGTACCAGCAAAACCCACCCTTATTTTTACTAAGGCTGTATTGATGAAAAATTTCTGCGAGGCCGAGATTGAGACCGAGCCTTCGGTTCAGCTCGGCGACGCCATTTATTATTTTGAACGTGTTGGTGGAGACTTGGGTTGGGCAGAGCCTTGTCTGCCTAAAAAATTCACAGATTAATGGCTGCACGGGGAAGCGAAGCCCTCCCTCAACAATGGAAACGACCGTGAAGGGGCACCGGTCCAAATCTCCCCATGGTGTGTCTCCTTTCTTGCCGAGCTCTAAGACTACGTCGTCCGGGACGTTGTACTCCCTACGGAACTCGGCCATCGCGCCGGGCGTGCTGACCATAAACCGGTATTTTCCCATCTAAGTCGGTTTTATTTACTTTGTATCTCAATCAAAAATGTTGGTGTGGTTGCTCGGACTTTGAGCTCCACCAATTATAATGCTGGACTGGCTTGGTCGGTCCTATTTGTTCTGCATGTTAAAAAATATGGCCATGGGTTAGCACGGCATATATTGCGCGGCTCCTATTGGAATAGCTCAGTGAAGGATTTCGTGTTTTGACCGGTAAGGTCCAGCTTGGTTCAACTACATGTGTGCTTTAGCCTCCTAGTTCGGTTCTAGCTCGGTTAAGAGCTATTCAAGGATCTAGTTGATCCTCCAGCTCGGTTAAAGTTCCAGACGGAGGCTCTGGTGTTTTAGTTCGGTTCATTCATATTTACAGATCTATTGGCGTATTCAGCTCGGTTGCGACCTCAACGGGAAGCCACGAACCAGTTTTTGCTCGGCTATACACCTAATTACGGATCAAAATGAGCATTTCGCTCGGTTCAGTCTAGATTCGAACTGTTCATGTCTAATTCGAAGGGTTTGCCTTGAGGCTTCACAGATCGAGGGGCACGAAGGCCTCTTCTACTTCTCCAGTTCCAGTTTTCCTAAGGTATGAAATTATTGGGACTAAAAAGAAAGAGCCATAAAGAACACAGTGGCACAAACATGAAGAACATACTTGAAAAACTGGAAAATGAAGATAGAGAAACGAGGGAAGGGCGCTATAACTCACCAAGAACGGTTATGAGAGGAGGTGGACCTCGAGAGCGTGACTGCAGCCTACGAAAGGAACGAAGATGAGGATTGGAGCTCAGAGATGATAATGGCAGGAGGAGGGCACAAGCTTTGGGAGCTAGGGTTTCTTTTTCTGTTCTGAGAAGATGATGAAATGTGAAGGGTTTAGACCCTTCGAATAGGGTTTAATAATGGGGGGGAAACCCAAACGGCTGCGCCGTTTGAATTTTGTGCGTGCAGGGCAGTTGGCTGCACGACCCAATGAGGAGACGCCACGTGGCACTGAGAAGGCGGCTGTCAGTACGGCTATACGACCTTTGATGGGACTGCGGAGGTAATGGCCGGCCAATTGAGATTGCTCGGAGACGGAAGTGTCCCCAATTGAGATTGTTCGGCGACAGAAGTGTCCCCAATTGTGCCATAGCTCGGCGGCAGGCATTCCTTATTCAAGTTCGGCCTGGCGATGGCGCAACTCAATCATAGCTTGGACACATTGGTAAACCCAATCACAATAGCTCGGATGGGTTTACGGGGCAATTGAAAGGAAAGATTTGCACGACAGTACGGCCGAGCTGAGGCGACGTCAGACTTAACGGAATGCACGGCGCCGAGCTAACTACTCTATTGATGCGACTGACTTGCACGGTCGGAGACAATGACCGGGCAAGCGCGAACTGGCCCTAGCCGAGCTGTGACTTGCAGTATGACGAACTGACTCTGAATGGCGAATAATGGTAACCGAGTTGGGTGATCCGGGTTGAAATTTGAGGCTGACAAGAAGGCATGCCTCGGCCAAAAAGATGAGATGATGAGTGGTGTGTGAGAATTAAGATGGAATGGTTCTATATGTATTGGTAGAAAGACAAAACCTTTACACGCGTAAAGTGGTGAGGGGCGCGCACTACCACCTGTCCAGGAAAGGACAGCAGAGGTAGTGCGCGCACAATCTGGAGGCTGCATGGCCAGTCTAGAAATAGGGAGGGAGACGAACGTTGGAGGTATGGAATTCATTCCCACAAACACTCTCTTCTCATGGTCTTCTTCCTTAGGGAACTGACTTGATCATCGAAAGGTCTTTCCGGCACACCACCGCCGGGCAACTCACCATTTTTGTGTTGCAGAGATAGACGTCGTCACCAGAAATTTGACGTTCAAGGCGTACGGATAGCAAAAAATATTTCACCCCCGTACATCGACAAAGGAGATTCAATAGAGAAACCAAGGCTCCGTTTGGTAAGTCTCTCAAATTATAGTTCTATCCATTAATTTAAGTATGGTGTTTGTTTTGAGTTTTCAAATCATAGTTATATACTCATTTTTCAAAACTCAATTCAAAACATAATCATTATTTTTCGAAACTCATAACTAAGGCCTCGTTTGGGAACAGGCTAATTTAGTAACTTTTTGGCTAATTGGCTAAAAAGGTTAGTAAGAAAAACCTGTATGTTTGGGCCAACTTTTTGGCTAATTACGAAACGACGTGCAAAAAGTAGAGAGAAAAGGGAATCTTTGACTTTTTGGTATGGGTTGTTGGCTTTTTGGCTAAAAAGGTAACTTTTTGGCTAATTGGCTATTTTAACCTCTTGCCAAACGAGGCCTAAATACATAATTCAAAGTTCTTTTCAAAACTCAATTTAAATCAATATTTTAATTTTTTAAATATTTTAATATTTAAATATGTTACGATTTTTTAAATTTTTAAACTTTTTGAATATTTTTAAATATTTTAATTTTTAAATATTTTATAAAAATAAATTCAAACTCTATTTTATAAAAATATTTTTAAATATTTTGATTTTTTTATTATGTATTTGATTGCGATTTGAGTATAAAGGTATGAAAGTAATATGGACTTTCTAATTATGTGTTTAGTTATGAATTTTAAAAATAATTTCTTAATTAAATTTTGTTTTATGTGTTTAGTTATGATTTAAGTGTAGAGTTCTTTTTAAATTTAAAATATTACAATTTAAAATTATTTAAATTTTTATGATTTAAAATTTTTGAATATTTATTTTAATTTTTTACTTATTAAAATTTTTAAATTATTTAAATATTTATGATTTAAATTTTTTGAATATTTATTTTTAAAAAAAATTATTTCTTTTGTAATATTTTCAATTAAAAAATTGATTAATGTTATTTTTTGTTTATAATAAATTTTTTTAATTAAATTTTAAAAAAAGTTTAATTATAAGTGTTAATCAGAATTTTTAATAATATAAAAATAATATGTTTTATTTTGAATTATAATAATTTAAATTCAATTGTGAAATTTTTTTTTCAAAATTCATAATTAAACAAATTTTTTTACTTCACATATCAAATTAAATTTTCAAAATTCAATTCAACACTTCATTCAAAAATCATAACAAAATAAATTTTTTACACTAAAATCATAATTTCAAAACACAAACTCATATTCTCAAATTATAATTCGAAAATCTTACCAAACAAAATCCAAAATTTTCACAAATAACAAACAAATCAAATAATTGTGACTTGAATGTCTTATACTTTGATAAATTCAAAAAAAAATTTAGAAGTTATAATGTGAAAAAACAAACTAAAAAAATGATATAATATTGTTAAAATTATTACTTATTACAAAAATTTAAATAAGAACAAAAATACAAAAAAAAACTTTACTGAATACAATAATCAAAAAATGATTACAAAACCATCAAATTAAAACTACCCCTAAAAGGAATAAACTATTCCTAGGCTTGAAGCTATCTATTTCTAATTGAACTCATGTAGAGTTATGTTGATGATTAACCCCTTTTTGTTGTGTCTTTTTTGCCCTATTTATACTACTAGGTAATTTCCCTTCAAAACTTAAAGAACCACAATCGTTGCAACATCATAGACAGTTGGCAATATCATGGGCAATTCTATACAACCACTAATCCATATTATTTTCATTTCCTTTACTTCTTATCATATAAATCCTTGAATGATGGAAATCGAGGTGTATAGGTAACTTTACTTCACTTTGTAATCACTTTAGCTACACCAACAAAACAAATTAAATAATAATAATAGTAATAATAACAATAATGACATAAATATATATGTGACCATAATTTTCTATTCAAAATAATTTATAATTTAAATCAATAGACCAAAATCAACAAGCTATAATTAATGAAATTTGGCCACAATGAATTAAACAAGACTCAACCATAATTAACAAACCATAATCAACAGAAAATTATTTTTTGATGCCAACAATCTGCCTTGGTTCCTTGCCCATATGATTTGATTCAAACAGAGTATACCAAACACAACACATTTTCTTCCCCTTTTGTTTAGAATAAGAAAAATTGCAAATCTGGTAGACCTTAATCAGAACTGGAACTACTGACTATCCATCATATAAACAAGATCTAGTTGAAAGAAACTAGTCAATTACAAGCTATTGACAAAATGCTTCACCAAAAAACACTACCAACATTCCAATGTGCCAACATCTAATTCTTCTAAACATTACCCAAAACGCTTGCAATTAGAAGAACCCTAGAACTCCTGAGACGCAGATCCAATCTCTCCCTTTCCTTTCCCAGTCTTCTTCGGCAGAAGATTCTGATGAATGTTAGGCAAAACTCCTCCATTCGCAATCGTCACAGACCCCAACAACTTACTCAACTCCTCATCGTTCCTCACAGCCAACTGAATGTGCCTCGGAACGATCCGATTCTTCTTGTTATCCCTCGCAGCGTTCCCAGCAAGTTCCAAAACCTACACAAAATCAAAATCCAAACCATTAAGATCAAAATTTTCCAGGAAAATGGAGAGAAAATTGAAGCTCGAAGGATTAAAAACCTCGGCAGCGAGGTATTCGAGAACGGCGGAGAGGTAGACGGGAGAACCAGAGCCGACTCGCTGGGCGTAGCGGCCTTTCTTGAGGAAACGAGCGATTCGGCCTACGGGGAATTGAAGGCCGGCCTTGTTAGATCTGGAGACCGATTTCGAAGCTCTGGGTTTGCCTCGGCCGAGATTGCTCTTCGATGATGGTGTTAGTGCTATTGTAGAGCTCATGGTTGGTTTGGGATTTCGAAACTAGAGGGCTCGAATAGAGAGGGAGTGAGAAAATTTTTGATCGCTTGCTTGGTGGTTTGTTTTTGTTTTGCATGTGTAGTGTTTGGTTTATATAGGACTTAGGTCTCGTTCGTGATTTGTTTTTCTTGGTTTCACTCGGATCGCCAGCGTGGCAACTTATTTTGGAGTTTAACGTCGCGCGGGAATTGGCTCCCCGCACTATTTTTCATTTTTTAAAATTTTTTAGATAAGTGTAAATTTGATGGGTTATGATTTTTCCTTCTTAAATTACCACCTTATATTATAATTATTAGAGCATCTATATTAGAGGTCTTGAAATATTTTTTAAAATTTAAATTTGATTAATAAAATTTGTGAACCTAAATTAAATGAAAATAAGACTTGGACATGAGTTGTCACAACTCAAGCAACCAAAATAACCTTAATTCTATTGTTAATATATATAATAAATATAAAAATATTATAAATTCCATGTTTATGATTGTTTCGATTAAATTAAATTATATTATAACGTAATATATTTTATTATTTGATACGTATAATTCAATTTGATTTTTTATATCAAATTATTATTGATATTTAATTAATGTAATTTTTTACAATAATGATATACTTGACGAACTCTACATATTAGTTTGAAGGATTTTTCTTAAGTGTGCAACCCTCAAGGTTGCACACCATGTGCCACTTACACAAAAAGTGTAAGTGGAATGTGAAAACAAAAGCAGAACTGCAAACAGAAAATGCGTAAGTATAAGGCGTAAGTTGCACACTATAACAGTACCCTAGTTTGAATAGTTTAAATTGACCCAAATCAAGGCCCAATGCGGCCCAATAGTGCTGTCAAATTTGAAGACAAACTAGAGAAAAATCCTTGCCTTGAGCATGTGAAAACTCGTATTTAATTATTCTTCAAAAATAAATAAATTAATTAATTAATTTTATCTGGAGTTTGTCTGAAATATATTAGTGTATAAGTTAATTTTAAATTAATCTAATTAAATCACTAACAAAGATATTATTAAGAATAATAATTTTGTGAGTATTCAATATTTATTGTTTATAAATTATTTTAATTAGGATTTAACATGATAAGTATTCTTACTCAATACATTAGTTAAAAATCTTAATGCATTAATTTTGAGAAACCCATACAAATACGCACACAAAAAAAAAAAAATCAAAGTCAAATTCTTGGTAGTAGAATAATGCCACACGTTTGTTTGCATGTTAATCTCGGAACCATAACCTTATCATACTTCTTGGATTTAGAAGATACGAAGTGACCATAGAGAATGATGAGGAGAGAAAGAAGGGAAAAGCCTCAGCATGTTTATATATATGCATGCTACTCTTTGATTAGAAAAGGTAAAGAATCTGCGAAAGAAAATCTGCGAAGTGGAGTAAGAGAATAAGAGGATGACGTTAAGAAGGATGCATATTTTTCTACCATTTTACTATTTCATTTCAATTCTACAACTAAGTAAGAAAACCCTCTCAACCCTCTCATTTTTTTTTTTTTAATTGTTGAAATTTTCAGATTATATTCATATGTTAAAATGACTAATTTATAGATAGAAATTTATATATATATGTATATAAATTTTGCGATGTGTATATCAAATATTTGAAAATATTGATAGTCTTAAAGTCATGGTATTATTATGGAAATAGGTTTGCATATATAGTTTATACCATTAAAGAAATGATTGAAGATTTTATTTGGCCCTTAAATCTACCAGAAACTTTTTACGAATTTTTAGGCAACTTTATACTCAAAATTTGAAGATGATTTCTTCTACAAAGTTGTTGAGAATGATGGCCCTGTTTGGTAGAGCCGTGAAAAAGTGATTATAAATTATAACTTAACAGATTATGACTTATAGCTGTGAACATAAACTGTTAACCTGTTTGGTGCAGTTGTGAGATTATGGATTTAAGCAGCAGAGTAGTATTTGGTTAATGAGCTGTAAAATAGTTTTTTCTTGTATAATTGTCCTTTTTACTATTATATGATATAAAAATGATTATTTTGTCATTTTTTCAGTTTTAATTTAAAATATATATATATTTCATTAATAAAAGTTAATATAAGTAGTATTAATTAGTATCAATTAATATAAAAATTGATACATTTGCTAAAAATGTAATGGAAGTATTATTGTCACAATTATTTTTCATTATAAATTAATTAGTATCAATTAATTTCTTAATTAGTATCAATTAATACTAAATTTATTAATTAATATCAATTAATGGCTTAATTAGTCTCAATTAATATTAAAATTATTAATTACTATAAATTAATATTAATATTTAATTTTTATTAATATCAATTAATATTAATAATCAACAATTGTTATTAATTAGTATCAATTAATAATTAATTCATTACAAAAGTATATAATATTAATTTATTAATAATTAATACCAATTAATATTGATTTTTTTAATTAATAATGATTTTTTTATTTTTCTTCTGAAATATAAAATTTTTTATTTTTTAATTAATATAAAAATATACCATATGAATTTATTAATAATTAATACAATTAATATTTATTTTTCAATTAATATTGATTTTTTTCTTTTTCTTCAGAAATATACAATTTTTTATTTTTTAATTAATATAAAAATATACATTATGAATTTATTAATAATTAATACCAATTAATATTTATTTTTCAATTAATATTGATTTTTTTCTTTTTCTTAAAAAATATACAATTTTTTATTTTTTAATTAATATTAATTAATAATATTAATATTTGGGTATTGACGAGGGTATTTAAGTAATTTCAGTCCCCAACACCAGCTGCGCACTTAAGTAAAAAATTTAAACACCCCCTGACCAGCTTTTGAAATAAGTTGAGAAATAGCTTGATTTAAGCTATAAGCTGGTTAACTTAAGCTGCACCAAACACAATATTTTAGCTTAAATTAAGCTAAAAGCTGAAATAAGCAGCTTATAAACTCTACCAAACAGGCCTGATGTCTAGTTCATCCAAAAAAATTTGCAACAATTATTGAGCTTTTTACGAATTTATACAAATTTTTAATTAAATCTGAAACTGTAAGACATATTTTTCTATATGTTTGAGAATTTGTTAAAAATTCTATATTAAACAAAATCTGGTAATTTCTAACTAAGATCAAATTTGAGAAGTTTAGTTTCACGATAAATTTTTAGATTATGAAGTTGATCTATGAATTTAAGTATGGAATTAATTTTAGAAAATGTGATAAATCTGTGTCATAAAATTTCTGAGAATTTTACAGAATTATTTATAACTTACTTTTGGGAAATTGTTTCCAAAAAATGACCTAAACATCTTTATTGAATTTTCTGTACATTTTCACGAGTTTTAGAATTGTATAAATAATTTATTTATAATTTTTATTACCTAAGGTATAACCAGAAATTTTCTGGACATGTTTAAGATCATCACTTCAATCATTTATTTGGATAAAAATCAATTATTGTGTTGGTCTAATTCATCAAATATTATAAATTAGTAATCCATGTATGGGTGTATTATGGTTTATTTAATATTGTGCTAGTCTAATTTTGTAAATTAAAAGTTCATGCATGTTTGTGATTATGATTTATTTTCTTTGTATCTAAGTTATTATATTTATACCATGGTTTAAATTAATTGTTTATTTAAATTTTATACATTGAATTATTACTGTGTGACATTGTAATATTTTATGTTGGGAATTTTAATGAGTTGGTATAACATTATTGGTGATTGAAATTTGAATAATTTGTTATTAATATAAAAACTAATTGAAATAATTAATGGTATATATAAAGGTAATGATACTACAACAAAAAACACATTTTATAGCATTCGATGAATGCTATCAAAAGTAAGCAATAGCATTCGTTGGAATGCTATGTTTGCCCATATTATTAAAAGTGTATCATTTTTAATAACATTTATCGAATGTTATCGTTGAACGCTATCGTAAATATATTATAAAAATTTTTGAATGCTATTAAATAGTTAAAAGTTACTACAAATACCAAAGGATAACATTTTGTTAATGGTATAAAATTGTTTTTATAGCAATCTAGTAATGTTACAATTTACCATATCATAACTAACTAAGAATGTTATAATAAAGCATGATAACATTTTTTAAATGCTACAAACACCTCATTATGATAACAATTTTAAATGCTATCATATAGTATTTATAAATATAATAAAAATTCATTCTAACACCAATATTGGAAACCTAAATTCTGTAAATGCAACAAACACATTTTCATTCATCACATACAAAACAATATCATCATTGAAAAATAACTCATCACCACAAATTTCAAGAAATAATAAAATCGTCATAACATTGTCTTAATAAAGTACCAAAACACAATCTGTTACTATGTTCAAAAAAATAAAAATAAAAACTAAAACTTAAAGTCATAATATCGGTATGTACTAGACAATAATACATTCAAATTCCTTTTTCTGCACCCACAAACTTCCAAGCTGACTTCTATTGGTTCCATCTTCTTTCCAAACCTAATAACTGTAAAACAATAATCAACACGTCACTATAAGTATAATCAGTTTAACAATATTGTATATCATTAAAAAGGAAAAATAAAAATAAAAATAAAATTATATCAAAACAAAAGCAAAAAAGCAACAAAGCACTCCTCTGCTGGAGCAAAGGCAGAGCACCATGACTACTTCAACACAGCAGACAAAAATTGTTAACAAAATGTTATCCTTTGATCTGTTATATACCTAATCTAACAACACATTCGATAAATGTTATCCTTTGATCTGTTAAAAGTTACAAAATGTTATGATTACAAAATGTTATCCTTTGATTTGCTGGATCAAAATAAAATTACAAATTGTTAACAAAATACCAAAGTTACTAAAACACCACTTCTTCAACATAGCATACCAGAAATGTTATCCTTTGATCTGTTAAAAGTTACAAAATGTTATCCTTTGATTTGCTGGATCAAAATAAAATTACAAATTGTTAACAAAATACCAAAGTTACTAAAACACTTCTTCAACACAGCATACCAGAATCAGCCAAAGCATACACCAGCATATAACAGATCAACAACACAGCATACACCAGCAGAAATACACCCAACATACAAGCATCCACCAATTTAGTTTTGATAATTGTTTGTGTTTGTAACATTCTTTATTGCAAAACCTAGTCTGTGCAAAAAATCTAGTGATCGACATGAGCATTCAAACAGCATATGTTCAAGCAATAAGATCTGCCCAGCACTTGATATATATTGAGAATAAAAAAAAAAACATACACTAAATATAATTTAAGAATGGAAATGACAAGATTGAAGGTCTATATATTAAAGGCATGGTGGTCTGTGGAAGAGGAAGAGTAAGAGAAAGAGGAACAGAGGAATAGGAAGGAAGCATCCATCATGTCTCATCTCCTCCCCAGCACTCCTTCCTTTGCCCATAAACCCCATCGCTGCTGCTTCTCCTCCCCTCTCTCACTCTCAGGTCTACTGTCTGTCAAATTCAATTCCCATTCTCTCTCTCTCTCTGTGTGTGTGTGTCTTTGTTTTATTTATATGAAATGAATTAGCCTTTCAATTCTCGAATTTAGCTAGCTCTCGTTTCTGGCATTTCAACCTCCTCCTCTACTTAACCTTGACTGAGGAGAGGAGGGCAGCAGAAGACTACATACAAACCGCCACTCCATCCAACCCCACCCCTAACTTTTTCCATCCTCCCATCTCCTTGGATTACCCCAAGTTGGGACTTTGATCTTCTTCATTAATTATTATTATTTTTATTAACTCGTGAATTGTTTCTTTATTAAGAAATGCTGTCTTACAAGATTGAATTTCAATTTTATGAACTTGGATCATATTAATTTATGAATTTTCCCTTTAGCTTTGGATTTCCAACAAAAGGAAGGATCCTTTTTATCACTTGGTTCTAAATAATAGCAACATGAAAAATGTGTTGTCTGGTCTGGTATTGTATGGTATGGTATGGCATCTATCCACGGTGTACTCTAACTAGTTTTACATAGATTTTTTTTTTTTTTTAGTTATGTAAACCTCTGCTCATCCTCTTCCTTGTATTACCCTTCTTGTCTAACTTCACTAGCTGATCCTCATACATATATATATATATATATATATTGTGAATTAAATTCCTCACATTGTGGGTGTTAGGAGGAGTGAGATTGGATATTCACCAAATCATTGCCATTATTTGCACAAAGTGCCTGTGCTCAAACTCAAATCCACTTTTAGGGATGCTTGCATTAGGAGCAAGCAGTTATTACACAATAACTGAAATTATCTGTATTAGTCATACAATAAAATAAAATTAAAGAAAGATTTATGTAAGAGTTTCAATGGGATTAACTTCATTCTAAGATTTATGTAAAAAATTGAGGAAAAAAATATGGATGTTTGGGTTAACTTTTTGACTTTTGTTGGAAAAATGTGTATTAAAAAATTGTATAAATTAGTGTGTAGGGGAAAATTAGGATTGGGAGTTGTGCAGCCGTAATTTTTGACTTTCGGTGAATAGTGATAACTTTTTAACTTTTTGAATTACTTTTTGACTTTTTTTTCCACTTGTCAAACTTGGCCTAAGCAACAATAGATGATTGCTTGAGGCTGTCCAGAGATTATAAACTGGTAACTTGTGAACAGTATTGGAGGGATGTTTTTCATTCTTTTAGGCACTAGGGTTGAGTAATTATAGTGGGCAACAAGTTAGTGTTGTTAAGAAAGATTTATGGTGTGAGGATGCTTGAAACAGATCTGGTTGTTGAGCTTGACAGTGTAAAAATGAAGGGGGAAAAGAGAAGTAAAAGAAAGAAGACAAAAAGTCTAGGCATCGCACTTAGGGTTAGGAATGCATCACACAATCTCAAAGAAGCTTCAAAAGCTCTGGTTATTCTCTAAAACTCAACTCTATTGAATAAGAGTCATTACATGGTTTTATATAGGCTTTAGAGAACTCCTTGGCCTAATGGTCTAGTAGGATTTTGATTTTCTAGTTGGAAATCTAGACCTTCTACTCAAACCTATATAAAACCAAATATGACTTATGAATGAGAACAGTCATTGGTGACCTTTTTTTGATCAGCAAAAAAAACTTTATTGATGAAAGAGGCATGAAACATGCAAAATTACATCAACAAAGCAGGGGAGTGCAGAGAGCATCATAGCTAAACTTAACGATCCCAACTAGGTTGGCACCACAAAGAAAGCACAATCATATGCTAGCACTCAACCCAGGATTGGTGAGAAGCCAACCAAGGACACCCAAAGAGAAGGGCACCCAAAGCAGAAAAGAAAAGAAAAGAAAAGCTAAAACCTATGAAGCTACAGGGGTGGAAGACAAAAGAAGCCAGCTCTGCAACCTTTGAATAGCAAACACAGAGCCCAACACCACAGATTGGCCATCCACACATATTCACAGCAGCACAGATTGGCCAACCAGACCCAACCACACAGATGTACAGCAGCACTTTGCAACCAGCAGACTAAACCAGCAGACTAAGCCAACCTATATGATTAACCAAGACAACCCAGCAGCAGACTAGCCAACCTATATGATTAACCAAGACAACCCAGTAGAGAACCAACAGAAACAACCTAGCAGAGAAACAACCCAATAGATCTCAGAAGAACATCACAGCCAACCAGCCATCCGGACCCAACCCAGCAGAGAGCCAACAGGAGTAACCCAGCAGAGAACCAACAGAACAAATCACAATAGAGCAATACAGATTATAGATCACAGCAGAGAGCCATCCATCGGACCAACCCAAATAGAGAACCAAAGAAAGTGCACCAACCCAAAGAAATTTTTACTGCACCAACCAAGCAGACTAAGCCATCCTATAGGATTAACCAAGGCAATACACCCGCCAACCAAGCACTCATTGGTGACCTTTACAAGTGTTTTGAAATTACCAAAATACTTACTTATGAAATAATAGAAATCCTATAAGGAAAACAACCATATTAATACCTAGCCTAATTAGTATAAAATAAGACTCCATGAAGGCAACTTGATTACAAAGTTTTTTCAGTTGGTCCCAAGTGGGTTCAGTTTGAAACCAACCAATTCCATATTTTGTTGCTTCTTTAATTCTCTATTTTTCTTGATCTTTTATGATCTGCATCAAACAGTATGACAAGGCATAGACTTGTTGGCAATTCAATTGCCAAAGAGACATGACATGGGCACAGTGAGGATATACATTGACAACATAATATTGAGTTGCATTATGTGACAGTTCCTTGTGATGTAGCATTTATGGTTCCATGGAACATTACTTTGGACAAATCCCCCTGTTTCATACTGTTAATTTCCTCTTGTATTCAGGGATTAGAATTTTTTTTTCGGGTGTATTGTTTTGGCAAGCACGTAAAGTAAACTTTCCGAGACATTTGAAAGAAAGAGAATTCAAATAAATGAAATCTTTAGAAACACAGACTAAAATCTATCTAAATGTATTAAAAAAAAAAAAAACCTAATAATTGTTAATTAAACATATTCAGATTTATAGATTTATCACTAATTCGTATAAAGGAACAATGTAAAATCAAAATGTAAATGCTAATAAATGTGAGCAATTCAAAACCAAACCCAACTAATTTATCAATTGTTACCCAAATTGATGGAAAGTTAATTCAATATGGAAAGTTACCAAACCAAACAAAGTCTTGTGTCCCAATCATTAGGGAAAGTAGCTTATTAGGAAAAAATTACTCATTACAAAAAGTATAATCTGTTAAACCTTCATTTGTATCTCATCTCTGTTTTAGAAGAGATATATATATATATATATATATATTCTTAACAATGGTGGTGAATGGTTTTGGGGACTGCGTGACTACACTTTGGGGTCTCCACAAGCATCGTTGCGATCAACAAAATCAACCAAATCAAAACCCAATCCATACAATTAGCAAAATCAAAACCCAATCCACACATATATATATACATATATACACGCACAAGCAAAATCAATCCAGCCCAAAAATTATACACAAAAAACAACATGCATGTATCAATCAATATAAAAAAATTAGAGAAATAATACTTACAATTTGTTCCCAAGCAAAATCAACTCCCTACAGCTTTGATCCACTTAATCGACCAACTCGTCCAATCGGAGACACGAACTTGCCAAATCAAACGCAAAAACTTGAAACAAATTCCAAGTGTTTTCTAGGGTTTTTTTTGTATGCTCGATTTGTGATTTACTTGGAAGAAATACAACGCCAGAAAGGGGATGTGCAAGAGATGGAAACTGAATGACAAAAATCGTGGCAAATTTTGAGCGCCATTTTTTTTTTTTTTTTTTTTTTTAAGGTTTCAATAGCATTCTTTCTTTGCTATAGCCTGTAGAAGTAAGCTCCGCATTAGCTAACCTTTAATAATGGTTTTCAATTGCTATTAAAATATAAAAAGTTGCTATAAAAGATTAAATGTTATTATTTAAAAATCTTCTACAGTATTTTATTAAAAAATGCTATGTATACCTTTTATTTTATAACATTTATTAAAAAATGCTATAAACAAATGTTATTAATTCTACTTTTTGTTGTAGTTAATACTGGTTGTCCAGGGTGAGCCCTGGTTTTTAATAATTTTTACGTAAATTGTGTCACGAAACCCTAGGATGGCACAGGGCTTATTTGAACCCTTATCTGTCACGGCCCGCTTTCCGTACCCAAGAGTTAAGTATCATGATGGCCAGTAACTAAAGTTACATACGGCCAATTCATAAACAAATCAATAAACGCGAGCAGAGGTAATATTTAAATGAGGGTACCAAAATAATCATCGAAACTTCTATTTTTATTACAAAATTATACTGACCAAAAAGACCGATATTTGTATATAAAAATATCATAAAAATGTTGTGTGTGTCTATTCCGCAACTCACATCTTAGACTTTCCAAAAGCTATTTCTGAATTATATTGTTTCCTGAAAATTGGTAAACAATTATAAGCACATAGCAGAATGAGAAATATTATACCAAGAGTATAAAGGACACGAAATAACCATGGATAGTTAGTTAGGCCAAAACATTTACATAACTCAGTTTGGTAAATAAATCAGTTAAGTAGCAGAAACTGAAATACAAAAATTATGTAAATAAATAACCATAACCACGGTAATTTGGTAAACAAATCATTTAAGTGGCAGAAACTGAAATATAGAAATTATGTAAGTAAATGACCATAACCACGGTACTGAACAGAGCAGAATAGAGGTCACTGAAATGACAGTCAGAACAGAGGTACAGATTCAAGAGGTGGCTCGTACGGATTCTAGAGGTGGCTCCCACAATAGTGTAGCACTTAGCTCCGCACAGCACTTTGCACCGCACAGAACAGAGGTACGGATTCAAGAGGTGGCTCCCACAATAATGTAGCACTTAGCTTCGCACAGCACTTTGCTTCGCACAGAACAGAGGTCAATGGATCAGAGGGCCACAAAGTAACCAAACAGAAGCCAATGGTTATTTAAGTCCCCCAAGGCATGGGACTCCCGTGGTGGTACTTACAAAACATAATTGTTTATAAGGTCATAGCCAAATATTCTTTAAAATATAAACAAACATATCCATGGGTTTCCTTTTAAGTAAATAGGGTTCAGAAATAAAACCACGAAACTGAAACCTTTATAAAACATAACTTTTATTAATATACTAATAAAACATAACTTGTGTAAAACAGATTTTGGTAAGTCAAAACATACGTAAAATACTTTTAGGTGATTCAAGATATAATATAACTCATCTTAACTTTAATACCTCACTCTTTCTTTCCACTATCACAGACTCTTTCTGCTTCTATTATTTTTTTCTTCCTTTCTTTTCTCTTTTCTTTCTTTCCTTTCCTTTCTTCTTTCTTTCTTTCACACAGGTTGATCATCTCCTCCCTTAATAGGGAGGAAGAAGCCACAGCCTGTTACGACCCCATTCCGCCCCTAGTAGAATGGTGCCATGATGGCCAGTCATCCGAGATTACTAAAGGCCAACTTACAAAGATTCACACACAATCAGAGTATACATATGGGGCCTACATGTGCAGAAGCAATAAATTTAAATCTCATTAGTCCATAAGAGCTGTGCATAGATTAAATGAAATGACATACATCTTATTAAGGTCTTACAACTTGAATACAAATAAAATAAGTACATAATACATCTTGATTAAAAAGCTTCTCAAGTCGACATATACAAAAGAAATAAACTACCAAGCCAAGAAGCATAGTCTTCAAGATGATACAAAATATGAATCCAAAAACATCTTGCAAATAATAATCTAGGCGTCGCCGCCTTCTTGCTCGTCACCTACATGTATATAATGAGAGGGTGAGCTTGGATACTCAGTGAATGATATAATTAATAAAGGTTTGAATGAATGATATCCGAGATCTTTATCAAAACAATGCATAACATAGCCTGTACAAATCGTTGGGATGAACCAAGTTCATCTATCAAATCTTTCAAAGCTTCAAGGGATGCTTGCTAGCATCAATATAATACAAGGGATGACATTTCGGACAAAACCATGCGGTAAACCGTCAGTGGCAAGACAAAGGAGATATTTTAAACAAGGGTGCTAGTTGCATTATAGTCCTCTAGCATTAAGGACTTTCAAAACAAGGGTACTAGTTGCATTATAGTCCCCTAGTACTAAGGACTTTCAAAACAAAGGTGCTAGTTGCATTATTGTCACGACCCAAACCCGCCCCTATAGGTTTAGCATCGTAACCGGCCAGTAATCCTTGGATTACTGAAGGCCTCTGAACAGATTAACATATAATAAGGGGCTAGCGGAAGCAATATACAAAAATTATAATTGTCCAATGAGCTATGCTGACTTACATGAAACGGAATAATTTAAAACTTTATTCACATAACCATAAGTCAACCATACATTATATTATACCACACACATTACAGTATTTTCTATACAGACAACATAATCAAAATAAAGTCCCATGCATAACCCAAGACACTTCGGGAACCTCCACGTGAGGCACAATGGTTGGCTGACAACAGAACATAGTTCCCCCACAAAACCTTTGGGCTCCAACTCCAGAATGCTCACCTATATACATATATATACAAACAATATATACAAACAGTGAGCCAAAGCCCAGTGAATAACATTAAGGTAAAGGGGTTAGTGAACGAAATCCGAACATTTTATACGTACAAAACAGATCATAGCATAATCATAGTCATCTCATATCAGAACATAATAATGGCATATCCCATAGAACATATCACATAACGTCTTCCGACTAGAGTAACCGGTCCCGGACACCGATTAAACACATATCACCACAATGAAGTGGCTAACGAGATCTCGTAAATGTCATGGACCCACATTTTCATGTTGTCCCCCATGACTTGGGACTATCTATGGATGCCATAATAGATTTCAAACATGGATCTTCGTTCACAAAAACATATATCATTTCAGAAATCATAGCTTAATATATCACATTTGGAACATAATTTTATATCAACGTATCTTTACGATAACGTTACTCACAGTGGTTCCGTAGATGGTCAATCACTTCTCGGACGTTGACCTACAATCACAAAATACATAGCACCAACGAATCTTATCATTACTTATTCATGTGGCCATTAAGGCTTAGCTTACATCACGTTGGTTCATGTTTATTCTTATCACATGGCTTAGAACACACACACCCTTGCAATCTCTTAGTGTGATTCATACTTATTTCAATGCTCAACTCACACACACACACTTGTCATTCAATATCTTGTTACATTCTTTTCTTAGTGTGTGTTTCTAGCCCATAACCTCATTACTATAGCTTAATTAAGGCTTAGGAATGCCTAAGATGCAATGAGGATGTCAAAACATGTTTTGGAACACTTAGGCAAAATTTCAGAATTTTAAGTCCTCGCTCGAGCGAAGCTTTCCTCGCTTGAGCGAGCATGCAAAAATGTGACTGGTCGCTCGAGCGCACATTCCTTCGCTCGAGTGATCTATAAATGATGCAAACTTCTGGGAGCTCAAAATTTACGCTCGAGCGGAGTTTTGGTCGCTCGAGCGAGGTGCACGATCCCAGAGTGCTCGCTCGAGCGAGGCTGCAAAATCTGGAATTTTCAGATTGCACCTCCAACTTCAAAACTCGAATTTAAACCTCCAAAACTCATCACTTGGGCCCCAAAACTTGGAATAACAAAGTAAACTTGTAAAACATGATGAATCAAAGATTATTTGATAAAATCATGGCCCAAGAGTTTGTTAAAAACTCACAATTTCAACTTAAACCTCAAAAATGTTATGAACACAACATGCATGGGCTTCTTTGAGTTCAAACCCTCCAAAACATAATTAAACTTGATATTTTAAGGGAAAACAAGATGAATGACCAAAATGTGAGTGAAATTAACACATGCATGGAAGAAATCTTAGATTTCAAACTCAAAACATGGAAATTTATGCATGCATGCATGGATTGACTCTCACTTCAACATTTTAAGCTCAATGTACACATCTAAGCTTATAACCTCCATGAATCATGCAAGATAACACTGAAATACATGAATGAAAGAATGAAAATTCTACCTTAAGTCTTGTTCTTGCTAAATTCTTGCTTAATCTTGAAGAGTGCATGCAAATCCTTGAATTTCTTTTTCAATTTCTCCCCTCTCTCTTTAGAATGGCTCTCTTCCTCTCTCTAAAATGTTTCCTCCAAATTTTTCCACTCACTCAAAGGCTGATGAAATGTTTTGTTGAATAAAAGAAGGCTCAAATGTGTTTTGTATGGAATGGGCCACTAGGTGGCAAAACGATAAATAAGTCTAACTCTTTAATTAGCTTATTTGATCTAATTTAATCATACCAAATCACATTTTGATTAAATATGCCATAAGGTTCTAAAAATTCCAAATAACACAATGGTATAATCAATTCCGGGTTTGGATGCCGATAAGACTTTCAATTTTCATTTTAAAGCGGGATTCTAAGCAGATATTTTTATAAGTGACAGATAGAAAGCCAATTATCATGCAGATTACATATTAATCCCATAATTCATTTTAATCCATTCAGTAGCATCCTTAAATACCGATTAATAGCTAATCACGGGTCGGGGTTATTACAATTATAGTCCCCTAGCACTAAGGACTTTCCAAGAATGTCATCAAAACAAATATAATACTTGATACAAAACTAGGGATAGTCATTCATGCTTGATCAAATACTTTTCCAAAGCAAAACAAAGCTTTATCAAAACTTTATAACATAGCTTTATTAAAAATACCACTTACATAGTTCTTCGGGTGTGGGGATTTCAAGCAAGGATCCAAGGCCTACAAGTACATAATAAATCCCATTGAATGCACTTCAAGAAGACAAGAAGGGATGCTCAAAGATGAATATGAAATACATTCCTAAAACAAGCTTTGCATGAGTGTAAATGATCTCGACATTTCTTTAAAACTCAGTCAAGACAAAGTAAAACACGTGCTGGGAGTTAAAACACTATTTCTCATCTCGGGAAAACATGCCGGGCACCAACCAAGTCTTGGTCGAGGTCCCACACCTCTTGGCCGAGGTGTGGCCCCGATGACCACACTTAGGGAATTAAAGTCTGGAAATTCTGGGTTTCTTTTAAAGAACATGAAGAACAAGAACATGAATACTAAAATCATAACTTCTTTATTCAAAATCTGAGATTTCATGAGATGAGTTCGAAAACATGGACTTGGGTACCCATACTTGAAAATCGTATGAAAACAAACACAAAATCATGGATTTGATACAAACTTTTGGATCAAAACATGGTTTTCTTTCAAGAACACAAGAACATTATTTTCCCTTTCTAAAACAAGCTTTAAATCAATGCATGGCTCATGAATCATGCTAGATCATGCAATGCGATCGAACAAACATAAAGAATAACAAGAGTAAATCAAGAATCTAACCTCAACACTCGGATCAAACGGTTTAGACTCTAAGGATCAAGCTTGGAAATCTACTTCTCTCTCAAGAACTCCTCTTCCTCTCTTCCTAGGACAAAGATATGACAAATGATGTGGGTTTCTCTACTGCCAGTAGACTTAACCCTCTACTGGGACACGTGGCACCACCGGATTGGGTTTTCTCAAAAAGGTGACTGAATGATAAGACAAGAGCATGACAAAATGTGTATAACAAGTAAGGTGACATGGGTACTCCGGCAGGTAATGACCTCGGATCAAGACATAGGTTTCGGCAAGTAAGGTCTCAATGATCTCGGCTAGAAAGGATAACACTCGGCCTAGTTGTGTCACACCTCGGCCTAGATGTGCCACACCTCGGTCTAGGTCATACCAGTCTAGGAACAAGATCGCTAGGTGCAGGGATCAAAGATCTAGGATGCCTAGATGATAACATCTCGGCCTAGATGAAACACATCTCAGCCTAGGTGACGTACACCTCGGCCTAGATGACGATATCTCGACCAATATGCCAGGGCGAAGGTGGAGGTAGTGTGACCTAGACTTAAAATGACCTCGGCTCCACACACACCAAGCAAGAAACAAAAACATGCAAGCAACACTTAGACAAAACAAATCAAGGTCTGCAAAAATACAAGCTTAACAAAACAATTTCATGTGAATGCATGCGAGCATGACTAAGATAAAGTGATGGTTGTTACACAGCCGGTCAACACGTTGCAAGGCGTCTCTTTCGCTAAGATTTAATTCATAATTATATAGATTCATTCTTATCCTTAATAGATATTTAAGATAATTACTCTTTGACCTAATATTTTAATATAATTATATAAATAAATTAATTCCTAATCAAATTACACTTTATCGTATACCAATGAAAAATTAATTATTTATTTTAGTACCACACCCATTATTATTATTTATATTATCTATATTATTATTTATATTTTGACCCCTAAACTTTTAATAATTATATTATTTTACAAAATTACGTATAATAATATGTAATAAATTATATATTTTCCGAACTAAGATTAAATAATATTAGTATAAATTCTACAGAATAATTAAAAATTTGGGTTGTTATATTATTAGCATTTGGTTTTGGAATAAGGGTGGATGTGCGGGTGGCACGCAGGGAGGTTACATACTCCTGGCAAACCGTTCTCTTGGGGCAGACCATGGATGCCACAACTTGGGTATATGACTCCGGGTGTGAGCAGCTTTGGTAGTTCTTTAATATTTGACCAATGGGGGATTTCCAAATTAACTGTGGTCATGGCTTAGTAGTTGGTAAGAAAATCTTTTAGGTGAGATTTTGAGCGTCATCTAAACTATTAAAATTGTCAAAATTATTATAATGGTTGTTACATTTATCATGCTATTAATTTTTATTATTATGGTTTGATTATTTTCTCTTAAAAAGAATGGTAGGTTGGTTACATTTTCTTATTGTGTTGCAAAACTCATGGTATATATTTTGTTGTCCTGGCGTTTTATGTCAGATTATGTCGAAAAATGGACTGAGGTTGAATTTGGAGCTGCTGCTGCTAATATTGAACATTGGCTAACTTAAAGTCAAGACTATATTAAAATAAAATTTTATTATCTCTTGTATTAGTATTTAAAAATGTTGTAATGTTGAATGTGAACTTTTATTTTTATTTTTTTATTTTATTTTTTTTTGTGTTGTTAAACTTTGATCATATGAGAATTTAAATTTTCCTTATTTTGTTATTTAAATTTTATGATGTTTCAAAAATTTGGGCCGTCATAGAGCATCTCCACCAAAACCCTTAAACCTCCTCCTTACCTATTTTAAGGGGTAAATAACTCCCTATACATCTGCATTAGCTCCCTTAAATAATTCCTTAAATTAGTTTTTGCTACAATGGCTCCCTATTTGTAGCTCGTCACTGTAGCTCCCTTATATATATATATATTGCTTTGTTTAGGGATTGCAATACACATTTATGATTTTTATTTTTTTTTTAAATTTATAATTATAAATTATAAATTAATAAAATAAAGAAAAAATATGAAGTTTGTTAATAGAATAGAAAAAGAATAAAGAGTCTGTTGGGAAAGTAAATGAAAAAAATGATTCCTAAAATAGGGAATGAATTTTTTAATAATATTTTAGGGTAAAATTTAGATAATCTGGTGAGGATGCTCTTACATAAAAACAAGTGGTAATGCCAAATGAGCCATATGATAAATGGTAGGAGTACAATTCGGGCGAGTTCGGTTGGGTTGGAAGGTTATCCAAGTCCAATCCAAGTTATGCTGAGACCTGCCCAAGCTCGTCCAGGCCCGAATTGTATTACCCGCCCAAGCTCGACCCGAGTTAAACCTGAATTACCAAAATTGCAAATGAATTTCTTTTTTTTTTTTTGTTTTTGTTTTTACAACTACATTTTTAAAATTTGACTCTATTTAATTTTTTCTTTTTTTTAATATAGAAAATCATTAATATCATCAAAATAAATAATTTATAAAATGTAAGAGAGATGCTGCTATAGTAGTCGTTATAATTTATGAGTGAAAATAAAAAATAAAAAAAAAAAGATTTTATGTTATTTGTATATATAATAGGGGATTTTTTTTAAGGTCCCTAGTATTAAGATTTTATAACATAAAGAACACTTAATATTTTCATAATGTCTAAGGTCTCTCAACATCGATCCATAAAAAATTCGATCCACAGAATTTCTCTAGATAAATCACAGAGAAAATTCTAAATTTCTCTAGACACATCACTGAGAAAATTCCAAATTACTCTAGACACATCACAGAGAAAATTTTGTATATCACCAACACCAAATTTCTCTGGACATATCATAAAAAAAATTTTACACATCACTAACACCAAATTTCTCTGGACACATCACAGAGAAATTTTACACATCTCCAATACCAAATTTCTCTGGACACATCACAGAGAAAATTTTACACATCACTAACACCAAAACCAAATTTCTTTAGGTTCAAACCAAAGAAAATTGAAACTTCTCTGAGTTCAAACTAGAGAAATTTTTTTCCTTTTCCTTTTCTTATTTCAACTTCTGTTTATTAACAATACTATCGTTGTTGACCATTACTTCATATTCAGTTTATGCAACCGTTTATGTATAAACTAATATTTCTACAAAACCCTTTAGAATGACATTAGAATTGAACATTCAAAAAATACAAGGACCAACCAACATTCCAATTCTTAGTGAGCATTTTGTGTTGTATGATTTTCTTATATGGCTAGATCTGGATAAACTTGGCCGCCTTGATCTCGCATGTCTCTAAACATCGAAAGAAATGAGTTGAACCCTTCAGATGAAGCCCCGCCCAAGATCAACAATAGCAAATTACTAAACGAATTCATGGTCCCAGCTTTGTTCACAATTTTTTTTGGCTTTGTTCACATCTATAGATGCACATTTTCGACCAGGCAAATGTTGTGTTTTCTTAGCAGGATTGTCTTTCACTTTTGTGCATAACGATCGCTGCTTCTGCTTCGTGTATTGGATTGAATTTCTCTGATTTGGACCAGAGAAATTCTCTTGTTTGAACTAAATTTTCTCTGGGTTGGTCCAGAGAAATTCTCTGGTTTGGACTGAATTTTTTCTAGTTTGAATTGAATTTTTTCTAGGTTGGTCCAGAGAAATTCTCTGGTTTGAACTGAATTTTCTTTGGTGGGCTTAGAGAAATTCTCTGGTTTGAACTGAAATTTCTTTGGTTGGCTTAGAGAAATTCTTTGGTTTGGATTGAAATTTCTCTGGATTGATTTGAGGGATCTTAGACATTTTCTCACTGGTATTTCATCAAACACCTTCTTTACTAAATCCATGTCCCCAACTCCCAAATACATCTTTTTATGTGGATTTCTTCATTAAATGTTGTATAAAGATTTTAAGATTTAGTTTATTAAGATCAATGATAAAGACAATGAAGAAGAAATAAGAAAAAAAATAGAAGAAGCAATGATGAATAAAGCACTATCAAGAACAACAATGAGGATTAGTGCTCTGCTTCATATAAATCTTGTTGTATAAAGCACTGTCAGGAATCACTACAAAAAATTTAGGTTTCTGCAATGGCATTTTAATGCCGTCTCAAAAAACTTTTAGCGACGACAAAAGGGGGGTCACAATAGAGGGGCATTGCAAAAAAAATTTAGCAACGGCATCATGCCGTCACCTTTTTTTTGTGATGGCAATTGTTGCTTTTTGTGATGGCACTTTATTGTTGCCAATAATATGTAAAAAAGTGAGAACTTTTGCGACGGCGCTATTTTACAATCGCTAAAAGTCATATTTGAGATGGCAAGTAATGCTGTCGTGAATTGTTTTTTTTTTTTTTTTCTTGCGACGGTTTGGTGCCGTCGCAAAAAAAAAAAAACTGTAATATAATTATTAAAAATATTAAAATTACCTTCTTTTTTTTTTGCGACGGTGTGGTGCCATCGCAAAAAAAAAAAAAAAAACTACAATATAATTATTAAAAATATTAAAATTACCTGTATTAAATGAAAAACAATTGAAAAAAAAAAATCAATAATTGCGTAATAATATAAAAATTTCTGTATAGAAATAACAATTTCTCCATAATAAAAACATTCTTGCATCCATAACTACACATCAACAAAATTACCTCACTACATAATGTTTCATAATACATATATAATGTTTAAATACATAAAGTTGTTTATAATTCAAAATAACATAAACCAAAATTAAAAGTTTTCCTCATCATTCTCCATGAGTAACAAAAACAAAAGTTTCACCTTTTTCACAAGCATGCATTCCATAAGAAGCAAAGTCCTACTCAGCAAATATCTGAAAACAAAAAATAAAAATAATTAGTGACAATATAATTATGTGTTAATATGTTAATTACAAAAAAATATAAAAATTTAACTACTATACAATTATGAAGATAATTAAGTAAATAATTTTGCCTAGATTGAAATCCGACTCTAACTCCCAAACTGAGAACAAGATTCGAGTCTCATCCTCTCTCACAAATCTCTCGTGCCTAGGCGGTCATATGTGCCAAGTTTCGTACTAATCCGACGCTGCTTGGCGATTTTGGGAGTGTCAACACCTCGAATTTTAAGGGCTTGTTTGATTTGTTTTTGGGAGAGTTGTTTTTGAAAAAAAATTTGGGAAGAGAGTTTAGAAATTTTTTTGGTTTGTTTGGTTGTATATTTTGAAAGTAGTTTTGGAGTTTGGGATGATTTGATATTTTGTTGTAATTGAGTAGATGCGTGTGAGAGAAAAAGTGATTGAGAAGGAGAGAGGAAAGAGAAAAAGTGATTGATTGATATGTAAGAGAGAGAAAGTGATTTTAGAAATTTTTTGAGGAAAATCTCAATCCAAACAATTTTTTAGAAATTTTTTTCTAAAACTCATCTCTAAAACTCAAACCAAACATACCTTAAGTTTCTTAAGGAACTATTTTGTTTAGCTTGAAATCCGGCTCTAACTTCCAAATCGGGAACTTGATTCGAGTCCCGTCTTCTCTCACAAGTTTCTCGTGCCTAGACGGTTATGTGTGCCAAGTTTTATACTAATCCAAAGCCGTTTGGTGATTTTGGAGCGTCAATACCTCGAATTCTAAGTTTCTTAAAAAACTAGTTTACCTAGAGTAAAATCCAGCTCTAACTCCCAAACTAGGAACCCGATTCGAGTCTTGTCTTCTCCTACAAGTCTCTCGTGCCTAGGCGGTCGTGTGTGCCAAGTTTCGTGCTAATCTGACGTCGTTTGGTGATTTTAGGGCGTTAACACCTCGAATTCTAAGTTTCTTAAGAAACTAGTTTGCCTAGAGTGAAATCCGGCTCTAACTCCCAAACTAGGAACCCGATTCGAGTCTTATCTTCTCCTACAAGTCTCTCGTGCCTAGGCGGTCCTATATGCCAAGTTTCGTGCTACTCTGATGCCATTTGGTGATTTTGAGGTGTTAACACCTCGAATTTTAAGTTCCTTAAAAAACTAGTGTGTCTAGAGTGAAATCCGGCTCTAACTCCCAAACCGGGAACCCGATTCGAGTTCCGTCTTCTCCCACAAGTCTCTCATGCCTAGACATTCGTGTGTGCCAAGTTTCATGCTAATCCAATGCCGTTCGGTGATTTTGGAGCGTCAATACCTCGAATTCTAAGTTTCTTAAAGAGCTAGTTTGCCTAGACCGAAATTTGGCTCTAACTCCCAAACTGTCTTCTCCCACAAGCCTCTCGTTCCTAGGCAGTTTTGTGTGCCTAGCATATATAAGAAAATCTTCTCTTCCACATCCCATCAGACATGGATAACTAAAGACCATAGACAAAGAGACAATGATTGATCGACAAGTAAAAACATCTTTAAAATTTAAAATATGTAAAATTAAGCAATGCTAAAATGGCACTTTTTTCGGTCACCAAACGGCACAAAATTTTATTGTAAAGTCAAAAAAACAAATATATTGTTCCAATATGTTATGTACATCATTTGAACCCATTATGTTCATCACATTTGAAACAAACTATTTCTTTTCATTAAAAATTGTTTAGGTTAGGTAAGATTAATTTGCCTATCAACAGATGATCTCATACAATTATCACCATCTAGTTGAACATTCAAATGCTAAATGATTCATTATAGAATACTCCAACCAAGCATACTAGAAAATGTCCACAAGAGATTAGGACTTGGGCAACAAGCATACTTATATGATTCTATAGTTTACTTTTTCTTTATGCTTACTCACCTTTTTCTTTACTCATATCATGCTTACCTTTTTCTTTATTTTCTTGTTGGTACCTTTCTTTTGGTTGGTGGCAGGGAGTGTCGAAGTGGGGTTCTTAACAAAATAAAATGCTATACATTAACTAATACATATATTCAAATTCCTAAGAGGCCATAGGTTGCCTATCCTATCTATATGGAGTGTTTGGAGATTGTCTATGCTTGCACTCAACTTCCAATTTGTTTAGGGCATTTCAAGATAGCCATTAACACTCCTTTTCTAATATATAGGATGGGGGAAAAATCTCTCTAATTGTTTTGATATAATAAAATGTATATATAACAAATAAATGTTATTATTATTATTATTATTATTATTATTATGTATCTAAAACATATATTTTGTCTATTGTCGTGTCTTTATTTTTTGAAAATTACTGTATATTTCCGTGTCTTGTGTTTGCATCTATGCTTCTTAGGTCCTAGAAAATGGGTTTCCAAAGTTTTAGGAGTTTCCCATCATATAAATAGGCTTCAAAAGAAGCAGGTTTTCTGTCAAAATTAAATTTAACCTTTAACAAAATAGCAAAAGATCCAACTATGTGATAGTTAATTGGAAACAACCAGTTTATAATCTTTCACTCATTCATCAAGTTGCACTGCCAATGTTAAATACATCCACTATATAACTCACTGCTATATGCTTAACAGTACCACAACTTTTAACAATTTACTGCTCAACAAACTCTTGGGCACTTGACTATTTGACCACTTAATCAAACTAAGTAAAAACTATCAAAACTTACAACAAAATTAGACTTCCATCTTGTACAAAATATGGTCGTTGTTGGCATCAACTGGAATATGAATTAACACTAACATCACAATGCAGGCAAAGAATGAACAGAATTGGTAAAGTTACTGGTTTAAGTAATATGCACTGACCTCGCTGGTCGCTCACATTGGCACTGGCTCTCAAGCCCTCAACCTTCCAACGATCTCATCCGTTATCTTTTGTTTCAAGTGCTGCGGCAATTTGATGGGGCTTTGTTCACTTAAAAATTCCTTCTTGATTTCTTTTACCTTTTATCACAACAAAATGTGCCTCATTACACTATATTTTATCAATCCAATTAAACTTATCAAAAAAATTCCAAAACATGGTACATGGATTCGCTGAAACCTAAAATGGGTCTTACCAATTTAATTAGCTCTACAGGTTTGGATGCTTTTCGTATTTGAATTGAATCTTCCATTTTCCTAATCTGATCTGGGGTGTACTTGACAACTGTATACAAGAAACTCCTTTTAGAAAAAAAATAATAATAATAAATGGGGAATTGGGTATATGAAAAGCCCCAATTAGGAAATGGGTTGGATTAGAACATCTATTGTGATCAGAACACGGGTTTCACTAGCACGGAACTCGCCTATTATTGTATCTCTTTCCTTTTGGGGCATATCTACATGCATAGAAGAGATAGTAAAGTTGTTATTACACATCTTCTCAGTTAGCCAATCCACATGTCCAAATACACAAGTGCATTAACTCCTAATACTAGGACTTATAGAAACTAACAATCATCCTGTTAATGACTATGAAGTAGCAAAAACAAGTGCACCAAAAATATTGAGCAAAGTCCGCCAAAAAAATCAGATGTTTAATATGTGTCTAGCTACACTATGGAAGCAGCAAATTGGTAATATTACTCAGGTATTTAATAAGCAAACAATTCCAACTACAAAAATGAATTTGGAGATAAAGAATTCTCATTCAATTATACATACATTCATAATAGCATTACATTTAGTTTTATATTAATATTGAGCTGTCTAGCAACCAGAACAAATTATGCGAAGTGGGCCCATCTCATACAAAATAGTAAGCAATTAAGCTAAATGGCTTTCAATATTAAGAAAAAAGCAACTGAAATACTACTTTCCTCTTTGTGTTGCAGAAAATAACAGCCTGAGTGATAGTAAGGGTATCATAAAGATCACACAAAGTATCAAATTTCCATTCCTCCTTTCCTACTGCAATGAAGAATTCCTTGATTCCCTGTCATTTGGGATAATATAGTTAAATTGCAATATAAGACGGACAACAAAGAAAATTTGAAATTTTATGAGTAAAACATTCCCATATTATGAGTAAACATAATGTGTATGTGAGATCAAAGAAGTATATACATATGAAATCATCATACAAAAGACATGACATATGACAAGGATCAAAATTACCACTAATGCAAGCATGTAAGCAGCATTATAAAAACATGAGAGAGAGAAAGAGCGAGATGATTACTTGAAGCTCTGGTGGAAGGTATCTGTAGACATCATAAATTTGATCCTTAAAACCTTGGCTCAACATCTCATCAAACTCATCCTGTTTAAACATCAATCCCATGAAAATAATTTCCCACATAAATACCTCAATATTTAACAATAATGTTAAAGAAAAAGTAGATTAAAATATATGTATTTTTTAAAAATAGTAAAACAATAAAAAAAAAAACAACAAAACAACACACAAAACGTGAGAGACAGAGAGATGAGTGGTGAGAGAGAGAGAGACATTTGCAGTAATGGTGAAGGTGGTAGAGATGGGTGGTGAGAGAGAGATGAGTGAGAGATAGACAAAAAGAGATAGAGAGACGAAGACAGTGATGGCCGAGAGAGAGATAAAGTGGTCGCTAAAAGTGCATTTTCTTGTAGTGGATTAATAAATCGAGAGGGAGCTCGGTAAATAGAGAAGAGGAGAGAAAAAAGTGAGCAAAGGCGAACATAGTGGGAGAGAGAGATGACAAATAGACAAGCAGACAGTGAGAGAGAGATAGAGAGAGAGAAAGAAAGATAAAAAAAGAGAGAAATAAAAGATAAGCGAGAGATAGAGAGAGAGAGCAAAAGAGATAAGCGAGAGAGAGAGATGAGCGAGAGATAGAGAGAATAGAGATGGCCGAGACAGATAGAGATGAGAGAGAGAAGAGAAATGAGCGAGAGAGAGAGAGAGAGAGAGAGAGAGAGACAAATAGAGAAGAGTAATTAGTGAGAGAGAGAAAGAGAAGAGAGACAGAGACATAGAGAAAAAGAGAGAGGAGAGACAGACAGATAGACAGATAGAGAAGAGTGATGAGTGATGAGTGAGAGAGAGAAAGAGAAGAGAGACAGAGACAGAGAGACATGAAGATGAAAAAATGGGTGAAAAGAGAAATGTTATATCAAAAGAATAAGACGATATCGTTTTTTTTTTTTTTTTTTTTTTGTGACAGAAAAATACCGTTGCATTTATTTAAACCATTTTGTGATTATATATATATGAAGCCGTCTCAAAGGCACAATATATATATATATATATTTTATTTTTATTTTTTTGCAACGGTGCCTATTACAGTCGCAAAAAACTCACTATTTTTTTTTTTGCGACTGTAGCTGGTGCCGTTGCAAAAACTCTATTTTTTTGCGACATCAATCTCTGTCGTCACAAATCCTCTCATTTTTCGCGACAGCATTTTCTGGTGTCGTAAATACTTTAATTTTCACGACAGCACGTTGTGCCGTTGCAAAAACTCACAATTTTTTGTAACAAGAAGTTGTGCCGCCTCAAAAAGTCACATTTTTTGCGACGGCAAATGTGCCGTCGCAAAAAATTTCGTCTTTTAAGCCCACTTTTCTTGTAGTGAATCTTCATATAAATTGACGATCTCCACCGGCGAAGCTTTATAAATATTGCTAGTGCAAATTCCTCCGTCGTAGTCAATGCCAATAAAGCTTTGAACAATGTTACGGACAAAGAAGGGAGAGAGAGAGAGGAGTTGTTTGGTGCAAGAAGAGAGACGAGAGAGAATGAAAGAGTGGGTGTTATATATGGGTATGGGTGAAGGACCTTAGACTATAAAAAAATTTATTGTGGACCTCTCCCATTACTAAAGTTGACGAGGAATGTTAGACCAATTTTTTCTATATAATATATATTCAAGATGATTTAATATTTTATATTACTTTAATATCATGTAATAACTAATATTTTATATGTATATTTTTTATATATCTATATATGTATAATTCGGGTTTTGGGTTGATTGGATTGTTTGACGTCTTTGCTTAAACCCGTCCAAATTTAATTCGGACTTCTAAATTTTTAGCCAAACCCATACCGAATTTGAAAATATCTTGTTACTATGTTCAGATTGCTCAGATTGAACTCGCCCAAAATTGCACTCCTAATAAATGGATCCAATATATATATAGGCTGCTTTTAGCAACACAGTTAAAAGTCAAAAACCAACTTTTAACCTATTTTGGATTACATCAATTCTCACATTTTTTATACGTTTTTTTTTATAAAAGAAAATAAAGAAAATCGAAAAGTCAACTTTTAACGATTTTTCCAAAACATCTCATAATAAATTTTAAAGATTATGATTTTTATACTCCTGCTGTATAGAGGGAAAAAAAAAGTGTATTAAATGGTTCCAAATAAATAAATAAATTTGGAGACAATGAATCAATGATCTTTCGCCAATGTTAGCTAACAAAATACATATTTTGTTTTTAGACATAAAAACAACATCATTCATATATTTTAAAAAAATAATAGAGCTGGATTTCATTTGAATACGTTTTTTTGGGTGAATATCATTTGGATACTTGAAAGAAAGCAACCCATACAAACTTGGCAAAAGAGACCCAGATAGAGAGTTCCAACTTCGAAACAAACATGTTCCAAAGACAAAAATAAGACCAAAAGGTAGACTATAAAAGAACAACACAAACAGCCCCCTCAGGACCAAAAACACGGCACATTCTAAAGCTTCTAGCTTCTTTCGAAGCCAAAGACACCACTTCTAACCACCATAGGCCTTGAAACTTCTCCTGAAGAATGAATTCTTGGCAAGAGCGGCTAAACGAGCAAGCTTAAAAAGCCTCTTTTTTTTGGGTAGATCTCTATTGTAAAAGACCGATCCTACAACAATGTAGACTTTGAGCATTATAACAGACATTAAAAACAATGGAGAGCTTCGACCACCTTCAAATCTCTGTGCCCCTGCTAGCTGCTGAAACAAAATTTTGGGCTGCGTTTGGATCAATGATTTGTGAAGGGAATGGAGAGAGAGAGAGAGAGAGAGAGAGAAAAGCTGTTTTATTTCATTCATTTCCCCTTCATTTTTCGCTTTTCCATTCATAAATTTCTTCTGAAGACTTTAATCCAGATGCAACCCAAAGGGAAAAAAAAAAAAAAATTAGTATGAATCACAATACGTAGAAGAGAATGAGAGAGATCACCATGTTTACTCCATGAAAAATAGAGTTGGGAAGGGAAAAACCAGATCCCATAAATTCAAATTGAGACATAGCAATAATATATCCAAAAATTTGTTAAGATGATTTTTAATTGTAAAATAACATATCATTCTGGTGGAGTTTATGTAATAACTTTTATATAAGATTATTTTTTTTTTAAATTCTTGTATAAAAATTGCATTCCAAATTATGTGACGATGGTATTATTAATATTACGAGCTACTTGGGTGGGACTTTATTTTTTTGGGGGGATAAATTACACTAACCTTCCCTTAGATTTGGAGAAAATACAAGTGGCCTCATAATTTTTTGTCATAAATACACTTGACATCTCATTTTGGTAAGACTAAAGTGATTGAAACAAATACAAACCCAAATAGTATGAAGACATAAGAATAAATAGAGAAAAATACATAATTAAGTGTAAAAAAAATGACAATATTATTTTCTATGCACATGACTAACAAATTATTGATGAAAATAAGACTTGCGTTAAATGACATAAAACGTTAATGGAACCCAATGAATTTACGTCAAAATTGTGAAATATGTTGTATTTTCTCTAAACCTGAAGGAGGTCAGTGCACTTAACCCTTATTTTTTGTTGGACTTAAAGCTAAAAAAAATATTAAAAAAAAAGAAGATAATTAGTTATTAAGATTATATACAAAAATTATTTACTTTATTTGTAAAAGAGCAATGCTGTATATAATTCCTTTTTTCAAATCTATTTTTCTCATTCTTAAACACAAAATAATGGGTTCGTGATTATAAATGCATATTGAACTCATTCACTAGAGAGTGAGAAAAAGAAAAAATTATATTTAGTATTTTTTTTTCAAAAAAAAAAAATATATATATATATACAAAATGGCAAGAAACTCCAAATTTTCTATCATGTAAATATTGGTTTTAAAATTTTGTATCCTTAACATTGCTTAAAAAAAAAAAAATGATATTAAAAGCCAACTTTTTAGACCCAATCTATAAATCTGATGACGTGTAAGTGAAAGATTGATTGATGAATAGAGAATATATAAAATGATTGATTAATAATTAGAGAATATATGAAAGAGAATTGCTTAAAATATTCTAATTATTTATTACATCATTGGCTTGAAAATTAGATATAATTTTTGATCTAAAACAACAATGTTCATATATATATATATACACACACTAGGTGCGAAAAAGTTTATACATACCTCTTGCTTCCAATGCTTCAAGTTTTACTATTAATTTTGTTAAATCAACTTATTCTTCTTCTTTTGGTTGGATAATCAACCTCTTCATCTTCTTGGTGAATGGCACTTGGGGAAGGTAATGAGATGCAGTCAGTCAATGCTTCATCATCTGTATCCGCATTATTGTCATCAACCTCAAAAATAAATTTGGCCGCACATTTTTTTCTCTGTCCCCCGGGCACCACACCATATGATTTTTTACGAAGATCTCCACTTCATCACTGCCTTCTAATTTACTCGTTGATCCAAATTTGGTGACCATATATTCTACCTTGCTGAGACTATAAAGTCCACTAAAATTTGATATCAGGGCTTTGTTAATACGGATTTCACAAGAAAGACAAATATGATCCTTCACTTTGGTAATCGAACCATCTGGGAACCTCACCACCCCATCGAAGACTGATCCCAAATTCATTTATAATATGAAAATCCTGTTCCAATAGATGATGCATTAGTCAAAGTCCAGACTAAATCTCTTTTTCTTACTAAGATATGCAATAAAAAATAAAATCCAATTTGATATCAGGAAAAAGAAATAAAAAGCCAAAAGTGAAGAAAATTTTCCCTTCTCTCTTTGTTTTCCCTCCACAAATTCAAAATCCAGACAAAGCCTTGCATGAATGTGACATTAGCAATTGTACTAATTCAGAATAAACCAGGATTGATTATGGTTCTTGAAGTATGAATTATTATAGCAATGAGAGAGAGAGAGAGAGAGAGTACCTTAACATGCTGGATGACTGCAGTTATGAAATTATTTAAAAAATTGTTCTCGACTAACTTCTGGCACCCATCAAAGTTGAACCGTCTCCGAGAATAACCCACCAGCGATTTTAACTCAACATTCTCTAATGAAACACAATTGCGTGCACGCATTACACTTGTGCTCTCAGGAAACTCAGGAATTGATTGGAGCCTTGCACAACCATTCAACAAGAGGCGTCTCAAGTTAATAAGCTTACAGATGCCATTCGGTAAGGTACGGAAATTGTTTCTACAAAGAAACAAGTCTCTTAATGAGTTCAACTTCCAAATTTCACTGGGCAAATGTGACAGATTGCAGTCATCCATATTTAGACTAACCAAGCAAGTAAGGTTACAGATGCTATCCGGTAAGGTACGCAAAAATTTGTTTGCAAAAAGACTCAATTTTGTTAATGAGATCAAACTCCCAATTTCACTGGGCAAATGTGACAAATTGCAGTTTCCCAAATATAGCCTCTTCAAGCGAGTAAGGTTACAGATGTTGTCCGGTAACGCACACAAAAAATTGTTTCCATGAAGATACAAATCTGTTAATGACATCAAACTCCCAATTTCACCGGGCAAATATGATACATTGCAATTGGCTATATTCAATTTCTTCAAACTTCTTAAACCCTTTAGTAAAAAACCAATGGAATCCACATTCTTTCTTGGCAATGCCCAAGATGATAATTTTCTGTACAATAATTTTGATAGTGATCCTTTAAATCCAGCAAATTCTCTTAGTTTGGAGCAGCCAGAGAGATCAAGATGCTCAAGAGATTTCAACATCAAAATCCTTGAAGGCAACTGTTGAAGTTCTATACAATTTTCCATATTTAGGACAATAAGTTTGCTGAGACATCCAATGGATTCATCAATCTTTTCCAACCTTATGCAGTTATCAATAAACAGTTCCTCAAGATTGTCAAGTCCAGAGAAGTTTGGGGTTTTGGTTAGGTAATAACAATGGCTGAGATAAAGGAATTTCAGATAATTAAGTTCCTATCAAAAGCACAAAGAGAGAAATTATTTTTCACATCAGTACAATACGATTGATGTATGAAATGTAAAGAAATAATATTGTACCTTGTTTCCATTCCAAACTTGTTTCAGTTTGCTATAACACAAGTCAAGAGCAACCAACTTCTCTACGTATGATTTTGATGGCAACCATTCCAACGGACAACCCTTCCAGCTTATCCATAATAGCCTTCTAAAAATATGTTCAAAACCTGAACTTGGGTGAACATAATCCAGATGAAGCAGCCACAAGTTGTTCATATTTTCAAACGCCTTCGCATTCACTTGTACTTCTTTTGGCTTGGGAAAGTTCAGGAAGAGGCCCTTAACTACTTCAGTACCCTGATAAGAAAACCCAAGGCACAAAAAAATTACATTAGTTGGAAAACAAAACTTAAGGCCAAGTATATTCGCATCAGTTAATTGCTAGAAGTAAGAATGTGCATATGTATGTGAAATTATTGCAAGAATTAAGCATCAAATATTAATTGGAAGTTCATGCTTATGGTTCTCACCATGCCATATCTCAACACTTCACAACCATCCTCATGATGCCACAATCTACTACGCCTTCCAGGCTCATCATTAGATTCTTTCTTGACGATTTCTCTACCCATGTCTCTAAGCATATCATGCATCACAATCTTGTTCCCAGGCCCATATTTTATAAGACAACAATCAAACAGAATTCTCAACCGAATTTCAGGGAATAATTTACAGGCTTTTAATATTTTGATTATAAAATTTCGATCCATTCTGACAGAGAAACATGCTATATCCAGGAATAACTCCTTCACTTCTTTACTTAACGAATTGTAAGTTATTTCAAGTTTTTCTTGAATGCCTTCATGAGGGATTTTTTTCAATTTTTCTATTGCACTTTCCCATTTTGGTATGCTTCTGATGCGAGACAAAAAGGAACCCAAAATTTCAAGAGCTAATGGAAGCCCTCTAGCATAGTCCACAACTTGTTTTGAAAGTTCCACATAGTTTTCTATGGGATGGTCTTGCTTAAAGGCATGCCAATTGAAGAGTTGAAGAGATAGGTCCCTATCCAACTCCTTTGGTGTATATATCTCAATCTCATCATCTATAAAATTTAATGAAAACAAATCTCTTGTTGTTATGATGATTCTACTTCCAGAGCCAAAATAAACTCGATCGATGGCTAATTCCTTCAATTGTTTAAATCATCGACATCATCCAAAACAAGTAGAACCTTTTGACTTAATGCTCTCTGTGGGTGTTTGGAAAGTGAATTTTTATGTAGATTTTTTTAGTTGTAGGATATTATTGGATAAAAAATTTTTGGTGTTTGGGAAGATAGTTGGGTTTTTTTGTGATTGGATGTGATGTTTATGAGAGAAAAAGTGAAATGATTATGGAGTTGGATGTGATATTTTGTTTAGATTTATTTTTTTTGATTTTACAAAAAGTTTGTCTTTTAGTGTAAAAAATCAAAAAAAAAAACTCAACCCACAAACTTTCCAAACACCACCTGTTATGACCTCTTTCCCTTGGTGACTATTTCTGATGTTATCACTTTTCCTTTTGGATATATCAGAAATAAGTTGTTCTTGTAATTTTAACAGACCATTTGAATTCTTCCAAGTTTCTCTGACATCTGCAAGAAAGCTGCTACCAGCAAATCTATGGTGGATGAGTTTATACAGATTTTTAGCTATTGTTATCTTCCCTAGTCCACCAATCCCCCATACTACAACAATGCGAACATCATTATCATTTGACTCCATACGCAACAACATTCTGAGTTCCTGCACACGATCCTCTAGTCCAACCGGGTGGTCTGCAACATGTAGACGTTCACAATCTATTACATTTCCAACTTCCTCAATGATTTTTGCAATTAACTTCGCTTCATCTCTGCCAATTTGAACAAAATTAAAAAACAAAAATAAGTATTTAACAAATTCACACATCTGGGATTATGGAATTTGAAATTTGATGGATAAACTAGTTTTAATTTATTTTGTGAATAACATAAATGATTCTAAATATAATCTTATAACTACAATTAAGATCCTAATTATACATCCAAATGAAATTGTTCCTAATTTGTGTTGTTTTGGATAGTTTTCAAGAAAACATTAAGAGGCTTGAGGAAAATACCCGCCGTACACATTCTTCAAGTCCCAACCAGATGTATTAGCAGCGTCAGTAAGAGCTGCTCTCCACTTCTCCACCTTGCCATCTGAACTCTTTCCAAAATCTTCTACATGCTGGGCAAACGCTTCTGCAAGGCTCCCCTTTTGCGCCTGCATGTCGGACGGATCAATGCCATAAAAAATAGGAAGAACAATCTGATTAAATGTCTTCTTGCACTCCATGATCCACACAAGTTCATCCAGACACCACTTCGTCATTGCATAATTTTTTGAGAAGACAATAATTGAAATACGAGATTCCTCAATTGCTTTTAGTAGTTCAGAACCAATCTCTTCTCCTCTGTTGAGCTTTGTGTCGTCTCTGAATGCATTAAAACCATGTAGCTCTAAAGCAGCTAACAGATGACTGGTAAAATTCAAGCGGGTATCCTTGCCACTGAAACTCAAGAAGACATCATATTTGCGTTGTACAGTGGAGGAAGAGGAAGAGGCTTCGTTTGCCCAAGGAGCAGCCATGCGTAAAGCTCAAAGATGAATGAACGTTTGTAGACTGGTGCTTTTGTTTGAGGAACAAGGGATAGCCTTGTATACTTCTTCCTTGTTAGGTGGCTTGTATATATTTCAAAAGATTCTTACCTCCGGAAAAAAAAAAAAAACAAAAGGGTTAAAAGAAGTAAAATTCTTCCAAATAACACTTTCTAATTGAAAAAAAAACCTGATTGTTTCACACAATAATACATACTGTCATATTATTTTGGCAGTGGTGGATGTGATCTGTTATTGTTAAAGAAGGAGATGACTAAATTTTTGTGGTCATCCTAATGGTAAAAGAAGAGATTTTGGTATTTTCTAAAGAGGGGGCTTAAAATCATGGCCTTTCGGAACTTGAAAGTACTGTTGAAGACATAAAATTGAAACTAAACCATTGTCACAAGAGCACAACATGAGCAAAGCAATTGAAAACAATTAAACCAAGATCAATACTTCAATTCAATATTAAGAGCATAACCTATGTCTGATTCATGAACAAACACATGTTTTTCCCTTCAATGTCAATGAAGAAAAAAACTTCATAAATTAGAAGTTTCATCAAGAACAAAACGTACATACATACAGTCATACATACATACATATTCTTAAAAATCATCTAAACTAAGCTCCCAAAACGCTAATAATCTTCAACCACGGACAAATAAAAGAAAAAATAAATTGAACATGACATCACACAGACCAGATCTCACAGAATTGCTGTGGTAGAATGAAGAAAATAATTTTATTTTGCTCGGTACAAAATATTTTATTAATGGCAATAAAATAAGAGAACACTGCTGGGGACTTTCTTTGGATTTAGATTCTTTACCATACATGACATGGTAGGAATGGAGATCATAAAACCAAAGATTGATAATTGTTATGTTAATTGTTTCTGATTTTAAAATTAAAATATATTTATGTGGCTCTTTAACAATCATTAATCTATGCAAATAAACAATTTTCAAGAGAGAAAAGCCGAATCCGAAGTTTTTTAAGTACACTCTTTTTTATCATATGTACGTACCTTGTTATGAAATGGAAGTCTGTGCAGTGCAGATGCTTCAATCTCCACGATCATCATCTGCGAAGGAAAATTTGAGTTTAAGAGTGAAAAAAAAAACAATAAGTGTTAGAATATATTAGTAGTATATTAGCTAGCTGTATACCTATATATATATATATTAAACTGAATTTCTACGCATACTTACAAAGTTGAGCAGCCGCACCAAACTGGGGCGGTTTCGTGCAGCAATAACATGGTTTGCAGCAATGTGACGAGAGCTAACACCCTTGGTTATGGGAACCTTGTCTAATGTTGTTGGGTTGTTTAAGTTATCACCGTCGGAGGCAGAGGAAGAGGGAGATTCACCTGATAATAAAAGCAACAATGGGAAGCAGGTCATCAACTAAAAGAACTGGTGGGAGCCTAGCATCTCATCTACCACCAGCAAATCACCATCTTTAATATATGATAGAATGACAAAAATAAAAATCGCTAACTTTCACAAAAAAAATAAGCAAATAAATAAAAAGAAAAATGAGGCCACAATTGGGATAAAATTACAATGTACATGAGGAAATATTTGATATTTGGATATTGTTACCTTCAGTATTCTAAGCAGGGAACAAAAGGAAAGAAAAATGTGAATAGGTTGATTGATAACCTACATGTTTGTACTAGAAAGAAGATACCACAAAAGATTTTTGTCCAGCGCAATAAATTTCCTGCTCTGATATTTCCAGTTACTTCAGTTTCTCTTATGGAAGTCATGATTTCAAATGAAATTATAGTACTTATTCATCGGCCTTTCCTCCTATAAAGAGTGCAATGTCATATCATCACCAGATTCATGTAGAAAATTCCATTTCTAGATTTCAAATTTAAAGTTGAAGTGAAAAATATTATATGCTTTATAAATTTAAGAAATGATTGCAGGGACAGAAGTCAGATTCTAAATGATGAATTACACTTACCACATTTTAGGGTAGTTTCTTGTTCAATTCTAATAGGTGGGGAAAAAGAAAAAAAAAAAGAAAAAAAATGAACTACAGGGCATGGGTTCCAATTCTTCGGAGATGAATTTGGACAAACAAAAGTAGTGAAACTTTCGTGTGAGATGAATAAAGAATTAAAAAAAAAAGTTCATCCAATGCCATATTTCTCTGCCCAAATACTGACATATTGAACAGACTTTCCGATCAAAATTTATTCTAATTACCAGGAGGAACTATTTGCAAAGCTGTCTGCAACTCATGCCGATCTCTGCTTGCATTGGTATGCGAGTAATAAATTACTCTCATATATGCCACCTCCATGCATTTGTAGGCCAGAGCAGCAGCAGCAATGTCCTTGGATTTCTCATATTTGTGAGCACAAAACCTATCAATTTAAGAATGAATAGCAAGAAGACAAAGGAGAGGAAAATTGCATAAGCTTTTCACGTTGCACAATGAAGAAATCATCCATCAAAAATACAAGTAGAAGTTACTTTCTACCCTTAGTTTCAAATACAGTTCTGTAAAGAGTGATGCATTACAAATAGTGGGAAATGATCCATTACCATGTCGAATATATAGGAAAAATTCCTTTCCCCGAATTGGTTGAACAATATATGCACATGGTTATAAGAGAGGGTATAATGGAACTATAAAATACTTAAGAGAAGAAAATATAGAAAACAGTTGTGAAACCCAGAATGAGGTTTAGGGAATGCCTGTTCAAGGTGGAGTGGCATTGAAATATGCATTTTGACCTTAGTTGAAATATATAGAATCGCACTTTAAGATATAGGAAAGGGAGAAACAAAACCTCAACACAAGTTCAAGTGTCTAGATTTCCAAACACACAAGTACGCACATATGCTTCTTGGCCAGATAGTCACTGAGACAATTCTACAAACCACTTTAAACAAATCACAAATAAAGCATGCATCCCAAGGAGAAAAAGGTTGCTGATAGAGCTTTGAGTATTACTTACTCACAGAGTTTTGCTGTGCTACTATACATTTGCATTGACCGAATCATCTCGCCTTGCTTGGCACTCCCGCCATTGCCAGATTCCAATAAAGAGGCTCCATGAAGAAACTTAAGGGCTGCCTGGAAGTAAAGACCTGTACTTTCAACACTTAATCCAGAATTCTGCAAAAGATACCCAAGTAGTGCCAAGAGTTTGAAAGATGAATAAACCAATTCCACAGTTGAAAGGGGAAGGGGGTGGGAAATCTAGCGACCTTAAGGTGATCAGCAGTGTTTAAGATCCTTTGCCAATTCCACAGTTGAAAGGGTGAGGGAGAAATCTAGCGACCTTAAGGTGATCAGCCGAGTGTTTAAGATCCTTTGCCTCCTTTACAATATTAGTGGCAGCCTGACAGGAGGAATCTCTTCTGGCAGGAATTGTGGCATCTGCATCCCTGACCCTATGGCCATTAATTGTTGGTTGTCTTGATCTAATCGGCTGATTTCCATTCTGGTTCTCAGACCTTTTTGTGTGTTTTGAAGCCTTCAATGCATCATCACCCTCAGAAGCATCAATTAACAAACTATTTCCTCCATTCTCTTTCTGGCGTCCAGGATTTAAATGGAGAGAATGTGTCACTGTCTCATTTTGACCTCTTCCAGAGGGTGGCAATGAGTGTGACTTTCCTCTTCCAGATACTTCAACCTGATCTGTTTTGTCAGAAAGATGCTTCTTTGAAGATCTTTCATCATGGTCGAGTTGTAGATTTTGCTTCTGATCCCGGCTAGAAAGAACATCTGCTCTAACATCCAAACCATCATTCCCTCCAAATTTTGATTGACTCTCACTTTCGCGATTCTCACTGGCCACTTCACCTGCAGACTCTTTCTTACCCATAAAATTCTTTTCAACCTTATCAGAATTAACCCCAAGTTTCTCCTGAACTTTGTTTTTCTAGCCCTGATTTTTCTTCATAACGTGTATGATCTATAGATTCAGAAATCTTGACCTTACCCTTATCAAGTTCTGATTTAGAACTGCCATTCTTTTCCTTTGACCATGATGAAGATCCCTTCCCAGACTTCTTCGGATGAGACACATTAGCATGATACTGCATGCCATTCCCTCGTTCTTCATCACAGTGTTGATCTGAAGTATGTGGTTTGCCAGGGTGCTCAGTATCACTGCCAAAGGTATCAGTACTACCATTAGCAAAATGGCAATTTGCAAAGTCAGGAGAATGTACAAACTGTATTTTAGCTTCCCTACCAGCTAAATGACCTATATCCCTCTCTTGAAAATCAAGCACAGAGGGCTCCATGGACCCACAATGGGTGACAAAAATTTCATCCTTCTTGACTGTCCCGGACCGGTTGCTCATTCTGTCATCTTCATCTGAACATCTTCTTGGAGTACCAGTAGCAAACAAACCAGCATCTCCAAAAACATCTTTGCCCTCAAAGCTTCTTCTCGATGTAGATCTATATGAATTTGAAAACCTCAGAGGAGATGAAGAAACTGATTCTACTGGTGAGCCTTTCACTTCCTGCATACTAGTTTTGTTCTTACGGGAGCCAGAAACTTTTGAAGAACTTGAATTGGCTGCCTGAGAAGGTTGTACCGATCCTAAATCCCTTCTCAAAGAATCCATAGCATCCAAGCTCCGTTGAGACAGAGTGCCCCCCAGATTTGGCCCCATTTGGAAAAATTTGAGTTTGGGCAAAAGGGTTTTCTTAGGGTTTGATAAGACCAACGATGGGGAATGCTCTGTTAACTTCTTCTATTCCCACATCGATATATCAGAACGTTGTTTTGTGCCATTTAATGAGTCATCAAAGATGTTAATGTCACCGGGCTTGGTAACGCGAGCCTATCACTCAAGTGAGGGTATTAAAGTGGTTGGATCTTGGTATGGTCAGGTCCAACAGGCTGTCCCTGATGTGTTGGCCCGCTCATTCTAAGGACGGAGTGGGCCCGCTCTTGTCGGCGGATGAAGAGCGGGCCAATGCTCTTCAGGTCCATGTCTACTGGGCCGTTCTAATTGACAACTATCTTTTGTGTTTTTTTTTTTAACTATTTTTTGTGTTTTTTTTTTTTTTGTCCACTTAGGCCCAACATCTGATTTACATTTTCCATGGACCAATAATATATGGTGACTGCCCCCTTCTTGGTGGCCTGTCTCCCACAAGAACAGCCACTTTTTTTTTATAAACTTTTTACATTTTTTTATGGCCCAACTCCCTAAATGCATTATTACTTTTCCTAATTATGAAAATGACAACCATTTTTTTTTTGGTGATTCTATTTGCCCTTAAAAAATAATTGAGTACACCTAATTAAATATGCTAATTTAAATTTGTTAATAAGGAAAACACATATTAAATCCTAAAATAAAATATCTTTTTTTTCATGGCACACCCTAATTACTTGTATGTATTATTTAGATTCAAATCTCTATCTTCTTCCCCAAATTTCAATTATTTTATCTTCTTCTTTCTCACTCTAAAATTTCAATTTACCTTACCAAAACTTACCATTATCAACACCATTGTTTCTTTTTGTGTTGTTACTTACAAATAGAAGAAAGTTTGAATAAAATCAAATAACGAATGAGAACAATAATCAAAACTATTTTTTGAAACAATCCATCAAAGGTGATATAAGTATTCACATAAATATCGAATTACAATTATTAATTTTTGTGTTTAGGGTATTATTTAGATAAAAGAAAAAACTCTTTAAAATTGCATTTGAATTGGAACAATTAAAATAAGAATTTGAGGCTAAGATAAACAAAAATTATAAGAAACTATTTATAGATACTGTACTGAAATATATAAGGAGAGACGAGAGAGAGAACTAGGCATCGTTCAAAAAAAAAAGAAAAAAAGAGCGAGCTGGACAACCCATCAATGATCTTCTCAAATGGGCACTTGGCATGGTGAACACAATAATTGCTGACACTTTCCAGAAAAATCCTTTTCACAAATCAATAAAATAACTGCTTTATATATTCTCTTAAAAAAAAAATAGTGATGGTTTAATTGATATTAAGAAAGCTGTATGTGAATAAATAATTGTGAGAAATCTATTTAAGAATTTTTGAAAAGTTTTTTGTAAAGTGGTGTAATTTGAAAATTTTGATTTGTTTATTATTTGGGTGTATCTAGAAGGATAATTTAGGAAAAACATAGGATGTATTGAAAACAAAATATAACCTTAAATAATTTAATAGGATGTATTGATAATTAAACGTGCTTAATGATTTTTTTGGGTGGAAATAGAATTCTCCACTTTTTTGTTTTTCTTACACTCGGGCCCAATATCTAATTTACATTTTCCCTTTCTTGGGCCCAATAATATCTGGTGGCTTCTCCTTTTTGGTGGGCCCAATAATATATGGTGGCCTGTCTCCCTCAATAAGAGCCATTTTTTTTTAATTTAACTTTTTACATTTTTTTTATGGCCCAACTCCCTAAATGCATTATTACTTTTCCTAATTATGAAAAAAAATGTAGACTCTGTTTGGTTTGATTTTCTTATTTTTAGAAATATTTTTTAAAATTTAAAAATTAATTTGGTAAAAAAAATTTGTTTTAATTATTTTATATAATTTTATTATTTGAGATGACATAAATAATTTTTAAAATTGAAAAAAAAAATTATATTTATTTTCGTTAAACTATACATATTTTTAATTTTGAAGATAGTTTCACAAAAACAAAACAAACATGTGTCCAAACAACAAAAGATAATTTGTTTTTCAAAATATTCTCTTGGAAACCGAACTCATCTTTGATCTTCCCTAAAGGAAACTTTTTGATCATCCATCTTATGCTTCTTTGATTATTAGTATGACTTATTTTAAATAAATAAAAAGAAAAAGAAATCATTCATCCTTGGGACCCTTGCACTACATTTGTTTTTTTGGGTGAATAAGTCATAAATAAAAATAGAATATAAACACAAATACAAAGGGCATTTCCCAAGCCCTAACCCCAACTACACAAGCAAGAACAATCAACCTAAAACGACCTAAAAGGCATGCCAAGCAGAGAACAAGTTGATACAAAAGTAGCTTCAACTAACAAAACTAAGATATATATATTTCTGGAAAATCCAAAGCTATTAAGCGCATAAATAAAGATATACCAAACAATTAAATAACTTAGAATTATAACACGGGAAGGAAGACTAAACTCAAGCTCCAAAAGCAGTTGTGATTCCTTGTATATGTTCAGCTCCTATACAAATAGTATGTGGGCCAAGAACCCATTCCCTTAACTCCCAAATTCCACACAAAAAAAGAGAGAAAAAAGAGCCATCCCCTACACAACCCGTAAGGGTAGGCCAACAACAGATCTTCAAGACATCCACCTAAACAACGATTACCATAGTATAATGGATTCAGAGATATATACAATTAAAATAAAAGCTTTCTTCACACTCGAGGCGCCTAAAGCAACCATCCCTCCTTGCTACCAGCTTCCAGAATTTAGCAGACCCTACCTAAGATAGATAGATACATGAGTTCCAGAAGTGCCAGATATACAACAACATGTAATACACAACAGCTGTTGTATAATTGCACAAACACATAATATATAGTCTCCCTGCACTTGTAGACACCCCATTTTTTACTGACCTTAAGAGTGAGACGTCATCGTTTGTGCACGCGATGATTGCGCATGTTTGTGCTTGTTTCGAGCACTCGAAGGTCTGGGCTGAGCGCCTTGACTCGGGGACCCTTAGCTCTCTTCTTTTTGGCCTTGTTTTTGGACCGTACCTGGCGGCATTTGCTTGGAGGGAGAGGCACATGAGGCCACTTTTTGTAGTGAGCTACTTTTCTCTCTTATGTAGGCCACTTGCGGCCGATAGGCTAGTTCGAGCTTTAATTTGAGTGTCTTGTCTGGGGGTCTCTTGGACCCCTTTTTTTTGGTTTTTTTTCAGACTATACCTTGTTGCTTCTTGCCTAGGGGCGGAGAGGGTCTTGACGGCCACATGTGGTACTTGCAGGCCACTTTTCTCCCTTGTAGGCCACTTCAAGTGGCCGTGGCCTAATAAAGTGGCCGGTAGCCACCTTAACCGGGCAACCACTTTTTCTCCTTTTAGATATTTTCAAATATTTTCATTGGTGTGGCTCACTGAACTCATCCTCCATACACGTGTATGGAGGGATTGAGCAAGCTTTTTGGCTTGCTTGCTCTATAAAAGGGGAGCTTCCTCCCCCTTGAGAGAGGTTCAGATTTTTCAGAGCTAAAAATCTCCCTTTCTCTCTAGAATTCCCACACTCTCTCTCTCTCTATATTGTGTTGTTGTGCTTAGAAGTGCTGTTTCTTCATACTTTTGCACACAAACACCTTAAACACCTTCGCTTTGGAGCTGAGGTCTGTTAGAGCTTCATTTGAGGTCTTTGGCTTGCTTTTGGTTTAGAATTGTTCTTAAAATTGCTGTTTTGTTCTTGTTCTTCAAGGGTAAGCATATACCCCTTTTTAAGCTTTGTTTTGATTAAGTCTTTTACCACCTTTGCATGCTATTTAAAGGCTGGTTTTAGCCTCTCAAAAACTTTATTTTTAAGACTTTAAAGTGTTGGTTTGAACCTTGTGGGGTTAGGGGGGTGGTCCCCTTCTTTTGCTCTTTGGCTTGTTAAGCCTTTTGAGCTAACTCTCTAAACTTTTGTATTGACCTTTGTTTAGTCTTTTAACCACTAAAACTTAGAAGAATTTCTGTGGTAAAAGTTGCTCTTGTGGTCCAAAATAGGAGGGTGATCCCCTCTCCTTGTATTCTTGTTTGCTTGTGTTGGTGGCCTAATACATGAGCATGTATCTCTCCCTTTTTGAAGCTTAGTACAAGCATGTTTTTGTGACTTTTTGGACCTGCCATAGCTTTGTTTTTGGTTGGTTTGGTCATTGGTTGCTTACATCTTATACTTGCAGTGTAATCCTACTTGTTGGCCTAATATGCATCATGCTTTATGCCTCTCATCCTAGCTTGTGTTGGCTCTATCTCAGCATATTTTTGCCATTATTTTAGCATGCCTTAGCTCTGTTTTGAATGGTCCTGGCCATGTGAGGCTTGCCTTGTAAGGTTGTAGTGTAAGTGGCTTTGACTAGCTTTGAGTGTCAAGTCTCTAGCATGCTTGACTTGAGTTGTTTGCATGCCTTAAACTCATTTCTCACATGATTTCAGTGTATATGGTGTAGTCACACTCTCACATATTCCACTCCTTCATAGCTTTTGTGAGTTGTGCCTTATGCCTTGTTTATGAGCCAATACATATGCATGCTTATATAAGCTTTTGAGCCACCATTTCAACATGTTTTGACCTTTAATTTGGTATGGTTGAGCTCTGTCCAGAGCTGGTTCGGTTGTTTAGGCTATGTATTGCATGCTTCTTGGGTAGTTCTCTTTACTAGCCTTATGGTTTAGGCCTTCTAGCGTGCCTTATATGTGATGTGGGCATGATATGGCATCATTTGGTATGAAATTTCAGAGCATATACTTCCATCATACACTCATATATATATATATATATATCGCTCTTTAATTGTGTTTAAGAGTTGAGCCTTATGCCTTGCTTATGAGCTAATGCATAAACATCATTTTCTTGCCTTTCATGCTATCATTTCAGATCATTTTGGCCACTGTTTTGGCATGCATGAGGTCTGTTTAGGGTTGGTGTAGTCCGTTGAGCAATGTATTGCATAGTCCTAGTGTTGTGTACTTCACTAGCATTAATGCATAAAATCCTCTTGCATGATATACTTGTGTTGTTTGCATGATATGTCATCATTTGACATATGATTTCAGTGCCTATATCTCTGTCATACTCTCTTATTTATCACTCTTTCATTGTGTTTGAGAGTTGTGTTTAAATGCCTAGCTTGCGAGCCAATGCATGAGCATGTTGTTGTAGCTTTTGGTGTTTCATTTCCAGCATGCTTTTGCCACTGTTTTGGCATGGTGTAGGTTTGTCCATAATTGGCTTGACCATTTAAGATTGATAGTGTATGCCTTATGTGTAATGTTCTTCACTTGCTTTAGTGCTCTTGGCCCTTTAACATGTCTTGCATGCATTGCCTACATGATAGAGTCTTGTGCATGCCACTTTAGCATTGATAGATGAACATGTTGTTTGCATTGCATTGTGTTTAGATCGGACGCCAATCCAAACACGAGGAATGTGGCACGTTCCATACTCAAAAAAAATTACACTTTACAATTTATGATTTTTTCCCATCTAAAACAAAGTTTCACTTCAAAAAAAATAAATAAAAAAATAAAATTGCATTTGGCATCTTATAATTTTATAAAAGGATTAATTTCACTATTTATTCTAAAGATAAATGTTCATGATTTTGTGTATTTTTTTCATCAATTATCAATTTGATGTATGTTCGTTCTTACACTATCAATTTATTGTTTATCAATTTGGTAAGTGTATAATAAAATAAATAGTTAAAATAGATGATAAAAAAATCGTTAACTAAATATAAGCAATTTTTTTTTTTGTTTTTTGGACAAAATAAATATTTTACATTCGGATAGTAAAAGTAAAAAGAACAGCAATCATTTGGTTAAGGCACAATCCTCAAATTGAGAACAATTAATTGAGTTAGCTTAATTATTCATGTTTATAAATATTTAATTGGGAGGTGAGAAAATTAATTTTTTATCACAAACAATTAATAACAATGATTGAAACTCCCTTTTTTTGGAGACTCCGATAACCCCTTTGGATCTCAACCCTTGATGGTGTACGCCCCACACATACATGAGTGGGCCCCACATATACATCAGTGGTTGAGATTCAAAGGGGATCGTGGGGGTCTTCAAAAAAGGATCTAAGCATTTTTCGACAACTAATTAAGATCAAGGGATCAATTCTTATTAAAAACAAAAAAATAATACCTGTGTTTGGTTTGGAATTTTTTGAATTCAATTTTTTAGAAATTGATTTTTTTATTTTTTATAATTTTTTTGTTCTTAGTGAATATTTTTAAACTTTTAAACATTTTTTTTTTATATTTTTTTAGATACACCTCACTTAGATGTACCTAAAAATAAAAATATTTGTAAAAAATTAATAAATACACAAGAATACAAAAAATATACTGAATTCTCATTTTTTTTTTTTTTGTATTTTTGATATTTAGTGAATTTTCTAAAAAAAAATTTCCCAAATATTATACTTTTTAAGTGTATTTATGTCAAGTTTTTCTAAAAATTTATAAAAAAAAAAAAACTTAAAATATTAAAAAAATTCAGTGAAAATAAAAAAATACGAAAAATATAAAATTTCAATTTTCTCCATCTCCAGACTCCAATTTCTATGGTTGTTTGATGCAGCATGCGAGCTTAGCTTCTTCACACTTTAATTCAATTGTTCTTGAACAATGCTCTCTTTCTTCTTCTCTAAAAATCTACCCCCAATCCATAGATTTGTCAATGATTCATGGTACACTCAACTCCGCATCAAAAAATCGTTCACAGCAGTCCTTTGCACTTCAAACAATCCTTTTCCTCTTGGTTCATCTATGAAATCACCACACAAAGCAGAGCTATTCAATTTATATTATTGATTTTCAAGATTTAGCGCAGAGGAAAAATTAACTCTGTAATATCAGTAAAAACTTATTATGACACATCAAAATCGAACTCGGTATATGTGGTGTCATAACAAGCTACAAATTGGAGCCATTTGCAAGTCGGCTCTTACGAGCCGACTAACAGTGGCCCGCATCAGCCGAGTAAGCTTACATTTATAGCCAAGTATGTTGTAGATCATAAGGCAGAAATCAGGGTCTAGCTGCAAGAGTAAGGTTTCCATAAATTAGAAGGTGGGCCCTACAAGGGTATTATAAAAGGAGGAACATCAGCCAGAAGGAAGGTATGTGAAAGAGAACTAGATAACTTGAAATAGAAGTAAACTTGGGAGAATACTAACTTGCTTGTCGAAGTGCTAATTTCGGTACCTCCGACCAGAGTGTTCATTTCTTTTAGGTAGCAACTAGAGGATCAAAGAGCGTTTGCCTAGATCAGAGAGTATTTCCAAACCACTTCACCACAATTGGCGCCGTCTGTGGGAATACTCAAGTGTGTCCATGGCAGGTGTGACAGATGATCCTTCGATAGTTGCTGATGATGTTACGCCAAGAGATGACATTACTCTAAGAAACATGCTTGAACGGGAGAATATCACTGCGGCCTTGAACTTCGACCCAATAGCTAAAACCTCATCCTCAATTTCTGTGCAGGAGACTGTGCAGACGATCATGGATCAAGCAAAACGAAACGAACAGTGTCTAGAAGATATGATGGCTGAGAACAAGCACTTGCGTAAGGAATTGTCCCTGGAGTTAGCCGAATCCTAACAGGCCGCACACCATGACCGGGGTCGATCCCCAGAAAAGAAGAAGAATGATCGATGACGTCGACTTCGGAAACATGATAATGGCAGTGATTTTGACCCATCATCCCAGGAACCTAGAAAGAAGGGGCGAGTTAATGTATCCAGCTCATTTGAAGGAAGTCCATATGTGTGGCACAGGCGAGGAAAAGGAAGTGATGATTCGGATGAAGAAGACAAGCACGACCCTTTTGTACGACGCATTGCAAGGGCTATGCTGCCTAAAAAGTTCAAAGCATCGATGTTCACCCTATATGACAGAAAATTAGATCCCACTGACTACATTCGTCATTATAAACAAGCGATGACGTTGCATGCTGATGCTGAAGTCCTAATGTGTCGAATGTTTTCAAGTAGCCTGGGATCGTTGGCCGTCAGATGGTACTATAAACTGGGTGCATCAATAAGAAGCTTTCATCAGCTCCAAAAATCCTTCAGAGCAAGATTCATCACCAACGAAGTTCAGCCAAAGCAAGGCGACTCTCTCTGGGCAATGCAAATTAAGCCAAAAGAGACTCTCCGTGAGTATTCGGCGTGCTATTGGGAGTGTTTCAACTTGGTGGATGATGCCTGCAATGATTCCATGGCCATTACTGCCTTTAAGATGGGATTACACCCTGATAGTCCACTCCGCAGTTCGTTGACCAGACGGCCTCCCAAAACAGTTTAGGCACTGATGAAGAAAGTTGAAGAGTACTGTAAGGTGGAAGACGATGCCCTACGAGTCAAGGCCGGATATAAAGTCATTAAGTACACTCCATTTGGTCTGGTTCAGCCAATAAGCGCCGTGCTATCAAGGGCTCCCGAACCTTGGAGGAAATAGATAGAGTTATTCAGAAATCAAGACCCAATTAAATTTGGCTGATGATGATTTAGTTAGATTGCTCCAGTCTTTGTCGTGCACAAAGTACAAAATTCTTAATAAGGAACCAAACACTAAAACTGTCTATTCAATATGACTATTTTGAGTTCAACTCCAAGTTCTTGTGAGAATGAGAAGGATCGGGGTTAGATATGCATCTTCTCTCCTTGCTATTTCTGTTGCCTCTCTCTCTCTCTCGAGCTTTTGAGATGATTCAAACTTTCTATTTATTTCAATCGATTCCTCTCCCACCGGTGGATGAGCGGAAGAAAGTAGTTGAAGATGTTGACAAGGACGACGTTATGCTATTGACGCCTCAATTGTGCGCATAATGAAGAGTCACAAAGTTTTGGGTCATCAACAATTAGTGATGGAATGTGTGTTGAGTTAAGCCGTATGTTCAAGGTATGCCATTCCTCAAATATGTGAAATACAACCAAAAAGTTAGCAGTTGGTATCATTTTCATTTTCTGCTTTATGTTCTTAAAACAGAATAAAATGGCTACTTATATGTCAAACATATTTGACATTGTTTCCAATTTTTTTTTTATGAAAACACCCCTTTTTATGATAACCTTTTAAATTGATTTTTTGAAATTTTAAAAACATTTTTCCACACGAAATGAAAACATTGATGTTCCTTAACTTTTATGGGCGGGACAGAGAAAAGTTTTGGGCATCAAGTGAATATTTTTTTGGGGATAAGTATGTATCAAGTATCCGTTTTAATATTTGGATACTTTTTGGTTCTCATCCGTAAATAAAGAGGGAAGAGTGAGATGCTGATAGCAAAGCAATTACACATAAAAAAAAGGATTTTTGACCTTGACTGCCGCCAAGTCATGTACATATTGAATCTTAATGTTGGTTGAGCAATTAATTGAGTATGAAATAAGGAGACTCTATGGAACAAATTGTTTGTTTGTTTTGGTGGGTAAAAGTTGGAGAAGGGCTTGTTTTGGTGAACTTTGCCTGAGGTTAGATAATGTAATGCTGACAATAGTGTCTCATAAGTGCTTAATTGATGTGCTTGTGCAGCCCGACTTCAAGGCAATCAAGAAGCGGATTGAAGATCTGATCACCGCAACTACTTGGAAAGAGACAAGGAAAACCCAAACTTGTTCGGTGCTTGGCTTGAGCGTAACCCATTGATCTAGGATTGGTGACACTTGGCACAAATTTGAAGTCTTTGGCGAAGTGTAAGAGCAGAGAGTGAATGTGCATCACAAACTGCCATGATTCCCATATAGTTAGTTGCCTCCTTTGGTTATATACTTGAAAAATGAGTATACATTTTTTTTCTTCATTTTTTGTTTGACATCAACCTTTATATAGTGAGTTTTGTGCAGTTGATATATGACAACTTTGTTTTGGGGGTAGTAGAAGGGTATATAAACGCTTCAAGATATGGAGGTTATGAATTTGCTCCCAATAAAAGGATAGAAAAGACATGGTGGTTGTGTTGCATCTTTGATTATAGTCTGGCCACCTGCAAAAAGACGGAGTCTCTGGCTTAGGCCAACTCTACTGCTTTTTACACTTAAAGTAGTTATAGTAAAATTTCAAAAAGCGATAAATAAAACAAGAACGAAGAAATTTTGGAAGTTTGGGCATATTTATATGTTTTGGGTGAGAATGTTAAATAAAGCCCTCAATAAAAACAAGAAGCAATGGGATGTCTGTGCTTCAAAAATAGAAGAAAACTTTTAGAGGAAATAAATTTTTTTCTATTTTTTGAACTCAAGAGTTTGACAAGGTTGATCACACTTATTTCCTTCCCGGACTTGGATTGTTAAATTGTTGAAGAGAACCCAAAATCTATTGTTCGGATCTTGATTCTTTGATTCAAGGATGGGCACCAGTCTCTCATGTTAGCTCCACCAAAGCTGAAGGTCCATGTCATGATTTGGGATCCAACTAAGAAAGTTACATATTTTTTTTGAATGTCTTCAGTTATTTTTTTGTCCCCAAAATTTGTTAGTAAATTTTTTTTTTTTTTAAGAACTTTCTCAATCCGCCTAGTATAAAGGATCTAAAAAGTACATTTTTATATAAAAATAATAAAAAATTCACTAAATACAAAAAAAAAGGATAAATTACAAATACACACATTGAGATTTGCTTAAAATATAAATTATTTCCTGTGGTTTGAAAAATTTCAAAATTCATAATTGCTCTCCTATACAATAATAAAATAACCTAAATTATTAATTGAAACATATTTTTATCATTATTAAAAACTATTAATTGACTTGATAATTTATTTATAAAAAGGGCGATTTGTTATGAAATTAGAAATCTCAGGAGGTAGAATATCATTTTCAAAACTACAGGAACAATTCGTATTTTAATCAAATCTCAAAGGATATATTTATAATTTACTCAAAAAAGAATAAAAAAAATCCTAGGTCATTGAGTAGAAATGTGAATTTTTTTAATTTTTTTTAAAAAAATCACTAAAATGAAGGGGAAAAAAAGATCAAAAAACAAAAACAAAAAAAGTCAATCCAAAACTACATTTAAGTAACAACTTCACATCAATTATAAACTACTTACTGTTCCAATACCCGCATGTAGTAAGTTTTTTTTGAACGTCGCATGTAGTAAGTTTGAGACCCAACTTTTGTTATGTAGAATGATTGTGGGAACAAATTGTTATGTAGAGTGATGCTGATAGCAAAGCAATTACACATAAAAAAAGGATTTTTGACCTTGACTGCCGCCAAGTCATGTACATATTGAATCTTAATGTTGGTTGAGCAATTAATTGAGTATGAAATAAGGAGAGTGTGGAACAAATTGTTTGTTTGTTTGTTTTGGTGGGTAAAAGTTGGGGAAGGGCTTGTTTTGTTGAGCTTTGCCTGAGGTTAGATAATGTAATGCTGACAATAGTGTTTCTCATAAGTGCTTAATTGATGTGCTTGTGCAGCCCGACTTCAAGGCAATCAAGAAGCGGATTGAAGATCTGATCACCCCCGACTACTTGGAAAGAGACAAGGAAAACCCAAACTTGTTCCGGTACTTGGCTTGACGTAACCCATTGATCTAGGATTGAGCTGACACTTGGCACAAATTTGAAGTGCTGGCAAAGTGTAAGAGCAGAGAGTGAATGTGCATCACAAACCGCCATGATTCCCATTAGTTAGTTCCCTCCTTTGGTTATATACTTGAAAAATGAGTATACATTTTTTTTCATCATTTTTTGTTTGACATCAACCTTTATATAGTGAGTTTTGTGCAGTTGATATATGACAACTTTGTTTTGGGGGTAGTAGAAGGTATATTACCGCTTCAAGATATGGGGGTTGTGAATTTGCTCCCAACAAATGGATAGAAAAGACATGGTGGTTGTGTTGCATCTTTGATTATAGTCTGGCCACCTGCAAAAAGACAGTCTCTGGCTCAGGCCAACTCTATTGCTTTTTCCACTTGAAGTAGTTATAGTAAAATTTCAAAAAGCGATAAATAAAACAAAAAGGAAGAAATTTTGGAAGTTTGGGCATATTTATGTGTTTTGGGTGAGAATGTTAAATGAAGCCCTCAATGAAAACAAGAAGCAATGGGATGTTTGTGCTTCAAAAATAGAACAAAACTTTTAGAGGAAAGATTTTTTTCTATTTTTTGAACTCGAGAATTTGACAAGGTTGATCACACTTATTTCCTTCCCACACTTGGATTGTTAAATTGTTGAAGAGAACCCAAAATCTGTTGTTCGGATCTTGATTTTTTGATTCAAGGATGGGCACCAGTCTCTCATGTTAGCTCCACCAAAGCTGAAGGTTCTTGTCATGGTTTGGGATCCAACTAAGAAAGTTATATATATATTTTTTGAATGTCTCTAGTTATTTTTTTGTCCCCAAAATTTGTTAAAATTTTTTTTTTAAAACTTTCTCAATCCGCCTAGTATAAAGGATCTAAAAAGTAAATTTTTATACAAGAAGAAATAAAAAATTCACTAAATACAAAAAAAAAAAAAAAAAAAGAGGGGTAAATTACAAATACATATTTTGAGGTTTGTTTAAAATATAAATTATTTCATGTGGTTTAAAAATTACAAATAACTCCTTATTAAAAAAATTTATTTAACAAAATTAATTAAAAAATTAATCTCCTCATCATTCTCCATGAGTAACAAAAACAAAAGTTTCACCTTTTTCACAAGCATGCATTCCATAAGAAGCAAAGTCCTACTCAGCAAATATCTGAAAACAAAAAATAAAAATAATTAGTGACAATATAATTATGTGTTAATATGTTAATTACAAAAAAATATAAAAATTTAACTACTATACAATTATGAAGATAATTAAGTAAATAATTTTGCCTAGATTGAAATCCGACTCTAACTCCCAAACTGAGAACACGATTCGAGTCTCATCCTCTCTCACAAATCTCTCGTGCCTAGGCGGTCATATGTGCCAAGTTTCGTACTAATCCGACGCTGCTTGGCGATTTTGGGAGTGTCAACACCTCGAATTTTAAGGGCTTGTTTGATTTGTTTTTGGGAGAGTTGTTTTTGAAAAAAAATTTGGGAAGAGAGTTTAGAAATTTTTTTGGTTTGTTTGGTTGTATATTTTGAAAGTAGTTTTGGAGTTTGGGATGATTTGATATTTTGTTGTAATTGAGTAGATGCGTGTGAGAGAAAAAGTGATTGAGAAGGAGAGAGGAAAGAGAAAAAGTGATTGATTGATATGTAAGAGAGAGAAAGTGATTTTAGAAATTTTTTGAGGAAAATCTCAATCCAAACAATTTTTTAGAAATTTTTTTCTAAAACTCATCTCTAAAACTCAAACCAAACATACCTTAAGTTTCTTAAGGAACTATTTTGTTTAGCTTGAAATCCGGCTCTAACTTCCAAATCGGGAACTTGATTCGAGTCCCGTCTTCTCTCACAAGTTTCTCGTGCCTAGACGGTTATGTGTGCCAAGTTTTATACTAATCCAAAGCCGTTTGGTGATTTTGGAGCGTCAATACCTCGAATTCTAAGTTTCTTAAAAAACTAGTTTACCTAGAGTAAAATCCAGCTCTAACTCCCAAACTAGGAACCCGATTCGAGTCTTGTCTTCTCCTACAAGTCTCTCGTGCCTAGGCGGTCGTGTGTGCCAAGTTTCGTGCTAATCTGACGTCGTTTGGTGATTTTAGGGCGTTAACACCTCGAATTCTAAGTTTCTTAAGAAACTAGTTTGCCTAGAGTGAAATCCGGCTCTAACTCCCAAACTAGGAACCCGATTCGAGTCTTATCTTCTCCTACAAGTCTCTCGTGCCTAGGCGGTCCTATATGCCAAGTTTCGTGCTACTCTGATGCCATTTGGTGATTTTGAGGTGTTAACACCTCGAATTTTAAGTTCCTTAAAAAACTAGTGTGTCTAGAGTGAAATCCGGCTCTAACTCCCAAACCGGGAACCCGATTCGAGTTCCGTCTTCTCCCACAAGTCTCTCATGCCTAGATGTTCGTGTGTGCCAAGTTTCATGCTAATCCAATGCCGTTCGGTGATTTTGGAGCGTCAATACCTCGAATTCTAAGTTTCTTAAAGAGCTAGTTTGCCTAGACCGAAATTTGGCTCTAACTCCCAAACTGTCTTCTCCCACAAGCCTCTCGTTCCTAGGCAGTTTTGTGTGCCTAGCATATATAAGAAAATCTTCTCTTCCACATCCCATCAGACATGGATAACTAAAGACCATAGACAAAGAGACAATGATTGATCGACAAGTAAAAACATCTTTAAAATTTAAAATATGTAAAATTAAGCAATGCTAAAATGGCACTTTTTTCGGTCACCAAACGGCACAAAATTTTATTGTAAAGTCAAAAAAACAAATATATTGTTCCAATATGTTATGTACATCATTTGAACCCATTATGTTCATCACATTTGAAACAAACTATTTCTTTTCATTAAAAATTGTTTAGGTTAGGTAAGATTAATTTGCCTATCAACAGATGATCTCATACAATTATCACCATCTAGTTGAACATTCAAATGCTAAATGATTCATTATAGAATACTCCAACCAAGCATACTAGAAAATGTCCACAAGAGATTAGGACTTGGGCAACAAGCATACTTATATGATTCTATAGTTTACTTTTTCTTTATGCTTACTCACCTTTTTCTTTACTCATATCATGCTTACCTTTTTCTTTATTTTCTTGTTGGTACCTTTCTTTTGGTTGGTGGCAGGGAGTGTCGAAGTGGGGTTCTTAACAAAATAAAATGCTATACATTAACTAATACATATATTCAAATTCCTAAGAGGCCATAGGTTGCCTATCCTATCTATATGGAGTGTTTGGAGATTGTCTATGCTTGCACTCAACTTCCAATTTGTTTAGGGCATTTCAAGATAGCCATTAACACTCCTTTTCTAATATATAGGATGGGGGAAAAATCTCTCTAATTGTTTTGATATAATAAAATGTATATATAACAAATAAATGTTATTATTATTATTATTATTATTATTATTATTATTATTATTATTATTATTATTATGTATCTAAAACATATATTTTGTCTATTGTCGTGTCTTTATTTTTTGAAAATTACTGTATATTCCCGTGTCTTGTGTTTGCATCTATGCTTCTTAGGTCCTAGAAAATGGGTTTCCAAAGTTTTAGGAGTTTCCCATCATATAAATAGGCTTCAAAAGAAGCAGGTTTTCTGTCAAAATTAAATTTAACCTTTAACAAAATAGCAAAAGATCCAACTATGTGATAGTTAATTGGAAACAACCAGTTTATAATCTTTCACTCATTCATCAAGTTGCACTGCCAATGTTAAATACATCCACTATATAACTCACTGCTATATGCTTAACAGTACCACAACTTTTAACAATTTACTGCTCAACAAACTCTTGGGCACTTGACTATTTGACCACTTAATCAAACTAAGTAAAAACTATCAAAACTTACAACAAAATTAGACTTCCATCTTGTACAAAATATGGTCGTTGTTGGCATCAACTGGAATATGAATTAACACTAACATCACAATGCAGGCAAAGAATGAACAGAATTGGTAAAGTTACTGGTTTAAGTAATATGCACTGACCTCGCTGCTCGCTCACATTGGCACTGGCTCTCAAGCCCCTCAACCTTCCAACGATCTCATCCGTTATCTTTTGTTTCAAGTGCTGCGGCAATTTGATGGGGCTTTGTTCACTTAAAAATTCCTTCTTGATTTCTTTTACCTTTTATCACAACAAAATGTGCCTCATTACACTATATTTTATCAATCCAATTAAACTTATCAAAAAAATTCCAAAACATGGTACATGGATTCGCTGAAACCTAAAATGGGTCTTACCAATTTAATTAGCTCTACAGGTTTGGATGCTTTTCGTATTTGAATTGAATCTTCCATTTTCCTAATCTGATCTGGGGTGTACTTGACAACTGTATACAAGAAACTCCTTTTAGAAAAAAAATAATAATAATAAATGGGGAATTGGGTATATGAAAAGCCCCAATTAGGAAATGGGTTGGATCAGAACATCTATTGTGATCAGAACACGGGTTTCACTAGCACGGAACTCGCCTATTATTGTATCTCTTTCCTTTTGGGGCATATCTACATGCATAGAAGAGATAGTAAAGTTGTTATTACACATCTTCTCAGTTAGCCAATCCACCTGTCCAAATACACAAGTGCATTAACTCCTAATACTAGGACTTATAGAAACTAACAATCATCCTGTTAATGACTATGAAGTAGCAAAAACAAGTGCACCAAAAATATTGAGCAAAGTCCGCCAAAAAAATCAGATGTTTAATATGTGTCTAGCTACACTATGGAAGCAGCAAATTGGTAATATTACTCAGGTATTTAATAAGCAAACAATTCCAACTACAAAAATGAATTTGGAGATAAAGAATTCTCATTCAATTATACATACATTCATAATAGCATTACATTTAGTTTTATATTAATATTGAGCTGTCTAGCAACCAGAACAAATTATGCGAAGTGGGCCCATCTCATACAAAATAGTAAGCAATTAAGCTAAATGGCTTTCAATATTAAGAAAAAAGCAACTAAAATACTACTTTCCTCTTTGTGTTGCAGAAAATAACAGCCTGAGTGATAGTAAGGGTATCATAAAGATCACACAAAGTATCAAATTTCCATTCCTCCTTTCCTACTGCAATGAAGAATTCCTTGATTCCCTGTCATTTGGGATAATATAGTTAAATTGCAATATAAGACGGACAACAAAGAAAATTTGAAATTTTATGAGTAAAACATTCCCATATTATGAGTAAACATAATGTGTATGTGAGATCAAAGAAGTATATACATATGAAATCATCATACAAAAGACATGACATATGACAAGGATCAAAATTACCACTAATGCAAGCATGTAAGCAGCATTATAAAAACATGAGAGAGAGAAAGAGAGAGATGATTACTTGAAGCTCTGGTGGAAGGTATCTGTAGACATCATAAATTTGATCCTTAAAACCTTGGCTCAACATCTCATCAAACTCATCCTGTTTAAACATCAATCCCATGAAAATAATTTCCCACATAAATACCTCAATATTTAACAATAATGTTAAAGAAAAAGTAGATTAAAATATATGTATTTTTTAAAAATAGTAAAACAATAAAAAAAAAACAACAAAACAACACACAAAACGTGAGAGACAGAGAGATGAGTGGTGAGAGAGAGAGAGAGAGACATTTGCAGTAATGGTGAAGGTGGTAGAGGAGATGGGTGGTGAGAGAGAGAGATGAGTGAGAGATAGACAAAAAAGAGAGATAGAGAGACGAAGACAGAGTGATGAGCGAGAGAGAGATAAAGTGGTCGCTAAAAGTGCATTTTCTTGTAGTGGATTAATAAATCGAGAGGGAGCTCGGTAAATAGAGAAGAGGAGAGAGAAAAAGTGAGCAAGGCGAACATAGTGGGAGAGAGAGACAGACAAATAGACAAACAGACAGGTAGACAGAGAGAGAGAGATAGAGAGAGAGAAAGAAAGATAAAAAAAGAGAGAAATAAAAGATAAGCGAGAGATAGAGAGAGAGAGAGCAAAAAGAGATAAACGAGAGAGAGATGAGCGAGAGAGATAGAGAGAATAGAGATGAGCGAGACAGATAGAGAGATGAGAGAGAAGAGAAATGAGCGAGAGACACAAAAAGAGAGAGAGAGAGAGAGAGAGAGACAAATAGAGAAGAGTAATTAGTGAGAGAGAGAAAGAGAAGAGAGACAGAGACATAGAGAAAAAGAGAGAGGAGAGACAGACAGATAGACAGATAGAGAAGAGTGATGAGTGATGAGTGAGAGAGAGAAAGAGAAGAGAGACAGAGACAGAGAGACATGAAGATGAAAAAATGGGTGAAAAGAGAAATGTTATATCAAAAGAATAAGACGATATCGTTTTTTTTTTTTTTTGTGACAGAAAAATACCGTTGCATTTATTTAAACCATTTTGTGATTATATATATATGAAGCCGTCTCAAAGGCACAATATATATATATATATATTTTATTTTTATTTTTTTGCAACGGTGCCTATTACAGTCGCAAAAAACTCACTATTTTTTTTTTTGCGACTGTAGCTGGTGCCGTTGCAAAAACTCTATTTTTTTGCGACATCAATCTCTGTCGTCACAAATCCTCTCATTTTTCGCGACAGCATTTTCTGGTGTCGTAAATACTTTAATTTTCACGACAGCACGTTGTGCCGTTGCAAAAACTCACAATTTTTTGTAACAAGAAGTTGTGCCGCCTCAAAAAGTCACATTTTTTGCGACGGCAAATGTGCCGTCGCAAAAAATTTCGTCTTTTAAGCCCACTTTTCTTGTAGTGAATCTTCATATAAATTGACGATCTCCACCGGCGAAGCTTTATAAATATTGCTAGTGCAAATTCCTCCGTCGTAGTCAATGCCAATAAAGCTTTGAACAATGTTACGGACAAAGAAGGGAGAGAGAGAGAGGAGTTGTTTGGTGCAAGAAGAGAGACGAGAGAGAATGAAAGAGTGGGTGTTATATATGGGTATGGGTGAAGGACCTTAGACTATAAAAAAATTTATTGTGGACCTCTCCCATTACTAAAGTTGACGAGGAATGTTAGACCAATTTTTTCTATATAATATATATTCAAGATGATTTAATATTTTATATTACTTTAATATCATGTAATAACTAATATTTTATATGTATATTTTTTATATATCTATATATGTATAATTCGGGTTTTGGGTTGATTGGATTGTTTGACGTCTTTGCTTAAACCCGTCCAAATTTAATTCGGACTTCTAAATTTTTAGCCAAACCCATACCGAATTTGAAAATATCTTGTTACTATGTTCAGATTGCTCAGATTGAACTCGCCCAAAATTGCACTCCTAATAAATGGATCCAATATATATATAGGCTGCTTTTAGCAACACAGTTAAAAGTCAAAAACCAACTTTTAACCTATTTTGGATTACATCAATTCTCACATTTTTTATACGTTTTTTTTTATAAAAGAAAATAAAGAAAATCGAAAAGTCAACTTTTAACGATTTTTCCAAAACATCTCATAATAAATTTTAAAGATTATGATTTTTATACTCCTGCTGTATAGAGGGAAAAAAAAAGTGTATTAAATGGTTCCAAATAAATAAATAAATTTGGAGACAATGAATCAATGATCTTTCGCCAATGTTAGCTAACAAAATACATATTTTGTTTTTAGACATAAAAACAACATCATTCATATATTTTAAAAAAATAATAGAGCTGGATTTCATTTGAATACGTTTTTTTGGGTGAATATCATTTGGATACTTGAAAGAAAGCAACCCATACAAACTTGGCAAAAGAGACCCAGATAGAGAGTTCCAACTTCGAAACAAACATGTTCCAAAGACAAAAATAAGACCAAAAGGTAGACTATAAAAGAACAACACAAACAGCCCCCTCAGGACCAAAAACACGGCACATTCTAAAGCTTCTAGCTTCTTTCGAAGCCAAAGACACCACTTCTAACCACCATAGGCCTTGAAACTTCTCCTGAAGAATGAATTCTTGGCAAGAGCGGCTAAACGAGCAAGCTTAAAAAGCCTCTTTTTTTTGGGTAGATCTCTATTGTAAAAGACCGATCCTACAACAATGTAGACTTTGAGCATTATAACAGACATTAAAAACAATGGAGAGCTTCGACCACCTTCAAATCTCTGTGCCCCTGCTAGCTGCTGAAACAAAATTTTGGGCTGCGTTTGGATCAATGATTTGTGAAGGGAATGGAGAGAGAGAGAGAGAGAGAGAGAGAGAGAAAAGCTGTTTTATTTCATTCATTTCCCCTTCATTTTTCGCTTTTCCATTCATAAATTTCTTCTGAAGACTTTAATCCAGATGCAACCCAAAGGGAAAAAAAAAAAAAAAAAAATTAGTATGAATCACAATACGTAGAAGAGAATGAGAGAGATCACCATGTTTACTCCATGAAAAATAGAGTTGGGAAGGGAAAAACCAGATCCCATAAATTCAAATTGAGACATAGCAATAATATATCCAAAAATTTGTTAAGATGATTTTTAATTGTAAAATAACATATCATTCTGGTGGAGTTTATGTAATAACTTTTATATAAGATTATTTTTTTTTTAAATTCTTGTATAAAAATTGCATTCCAAATTATGTGACGATGGTATTATTAATATTACGAGCTACTTGGGTGGGACTTTATTTTTTTGGGGGGATAAATTACACTAACCTTCCCTTAGATTTGGAGAAAATACAAGTGGCCTCATAATTTTTTGTCATAAATACACTTGACATCTCATTTTGGTAAGACTAAAGTGATTGAAACAAATACAAACCCAAATAGTATGAAGACATAAGAATAAATAGAGAAAAATACATAATTAAGTGTAAAAAAAATGACAATATTATTTTCTATGCACATGACTAACAAATTATTGATGAAAATAAGACTTGCGTTAAATGACATAAAACGTTAATGGAACCCAATGAATTTACGTCAAAATTGTGAAATATGTTGTATTTTCTCTAAACCTGAAGGAGGTCAGTGCACTTAACCCTTATTTTTTGTTGGACTTAAAGCTAAAAAAAATATTAAAAAAAAAGAAGATAATTAGTTATTAAGATTATATACAAAAATTATTTACTTTATTTGTAAAAGAGCAATGCTGTATATAATTCCTTTTTTCAAATCTATTTTTCTCATTCTTAAACACAAAATAATGGGTTCGTGATTATAAATGCATATTGAACTCATTCACTAGAGAGTGAGAAAAAGAAAAAATTATATTTAGTATTTTTTTTTCAAAAAAAAAAAAATATATATATATATATACAAAATGGCAAGAAACTCCAAATTTTCTATCATGTAAATATTGGTTTTAAAATTTTGTATCCTTAACATTGCTTAAAAAAAAAAAAATGATATTAAAAGCCAACTTTTTAGACCCAATCTATAAATCTGATGACGTGTAAGTGAAAGATTGATTGATGAATAGAGAATATATAAAATGATTGATTAATAATTAGAGAATATATGAAAGAGAATTGCTTAAAATATTCTAATTATTTATTACATCATTGGCTTGAAAATTAGATATAATTTTTGATCTAAAACAACAATGTTCATATATATATATATACACACACTAGGTGCGAAAAAGTTTATACATACCTCTTGCTTCCAATGCTTCAAGTTTTACTATTAATTTTGTTAAATCAACTTATTCTTCTTCTTTTGGTTGGATAATCAACCTCTTCATCTTCTTGGTGAATGGCACTTGGGGAAGGTAATGAGATGCAGTCAGTCAATGCTTCATCATCTGTATCCGCATTATTGTCATCAACCTCAAAAATAAATTTGGCCGCACATTTTTTTCTCTGTCCCCCGGGCACCACACCATATGATTTTTTACGAAGATCTCCACTTCATCACTGCCTTCTAATTTACTCGTTGATCCAAATTTGGTGACCATATATTCTACCTTGCTGAGACTATAAAGTCCACTAAAATTTGATATCAGGGCTTTGTTAATACGGATTTCACAAGAAAGACAAATATGATCCTTCACTTTGGTAATCGAACCATCTGGGAACCTCACCACCCCATCGAAGACTGATCCCAAATTCATTTATAATATGAAAATCCTGTTCCAATAGATGATGCATTAGTCAAAGTCCAGACTAAATCTCTTTTTCTTACTAAGATATGCAATAAAAAATAAAATCCAATTTGATATCAGGAAAAAGAAATAAAAAGCCAAAAGTGAAGAAAATTTTCCCTTCTCTCTTTGTTTTCCCTCCACAAATTCAAAATCCAGACAAAGCCTTGCATGAATGTGACATTAGCAATTGTACTAATTCAGAATAAACCAGGATTGATTATGGTTCTTGAAGTATGAATTATTATAGCAATGAGAGAGAGAGAGAGAGAGAGAGTACCTTAACATGCTGGATGACTGCAGTTATGAAATTATTTAAAAAATTGTTCTCGACTAACTTCTGGCACCCATCAAAGTTGAACCGTCTCCGAGAATAACCCACCAGCGATTTTAACTCAACATTCTCTAATGAAACACAATTGCGTGCACGCATTACACTTGTGCTCTCAGGAAACTCAGGAATTGATTGGAGCCTTGCACAACCATTCAACAAGAGGCGTCTCAAGTTAATAAGCTTACAGATGCCATTCGGTAAGGTACGGAAATTGTTTCTACAAAGAAACAAGTCTCTTAATGAGTTCAACTTCCAAATTTCACTGGGCAAATGTGACAGATTGCAGTCATCCATATTTAGACTAACCAAGCAAGTAAGGTTACAGATGCTATCCGGTAAGGTGCATAAAAATTTGTTTGCAAAAGACTCAATTTTGTTAATGAGATCAAACTCCCAATTTCACTGGGCAAATGTGACAAATTGCAGTTTCCCAAATATAGCCTCTTCAAGCGAGTAAGGTTACAGATGTTGTCCGGTAACGCACACAAAAAATTGTTTCCATGAAGATACAAATCTGTTAATGACATCAAACTCCCAATTTCACCGGGCAAATATGATACATTGCAATTGGCTATATTCAATTTCTTCAAACTTCTTAAACCCTTTAGTAAAAAACCAATGGAATCCACATTCTTTCTTGGCAATGCCCAAGATGATAATTTTCTGTACAATAATTTTGATAGTGATCCTTTAAATCCAGCAAATTCTCTTAGTTTGGAGCAGCCAGAGAGATCAAGATGCTCAAGAGATTTCAACATCAAAATCCTTGAAGGCAACTGTTGAAGTTCTATACAATTTTCCATATTTAGGACAATAAGTTTGCTGAGACATCCAATGGATTCATCAATCTTTTCCAACCTTATGCAGTTATCAATAAACAGTTCCTCAAGATTGTCAAGTCCAGAGAAGTTTGGGGTTTTGGTTAGGTAATAACAATGGCTGAGATAAAGGAATTTCAGATAATTAAGTTCCTATCAAAAGCACAAAGAGAAAAATTATTTTTCACATCAGTACAATACGATTGATGTATGAAATGTAAAGAAATAATATTGTACCTTGTTTCCATTCCAAACTTGTTTCAGTTTGCTATAACACAAGTCAAGAGCAACCAACTTCTCTACGTATGATTTTGATGGCAACCATTCCAACGGACAACCCTTCCAGCTTATCCATAATAGCCTTCTAAAAATATGTTCAAAACCTGAACTTGGGTGAACATAATCCAGATGAAGCAGCCACAAGTTGTTCATATTTTCAAACGCCTTCGCATTCACTTGTACTTCTTTTGGCTTGGGAAAGTTCAGGAAGAGGCCCTTAACTACTTCAGTACCCTGATAAGAAAACCCAAGGCACAAAAAAATTACATTAGTTGGAAAACAAAACTTAAGGCCAAGTATATTCGCATCAGTTAATTGCTAGAAGTAAGAATGTGCATATGTATGTGAAATTATTGCAAGAATTAAGCATCAAATATTAATTGGAAGTTCATGCTTATGGTTCTCACCATGCCATATCTCAACACTTCACAACCATCCTCATGATGCCACAATCTACTACGCCTTCCAGGCTCATCATTAGATTCTTTCTTGACGATTTCTCTGCCCATGTCTCTAAGCATATCATGCATCACAATCTTGTTCCCAGGCCCATATTTTATAAGACAACAATCAAACAGAATTCTCAACCGAATTTCAGGGAATAATTTACAGGCTTTTAATATTTTGATTATAAAATTTCAATCCATTCTGACAGAGAAACATGCTATATCCAGGAATAACTCCTTCACTTCTTTACTTAACGAATTGTAAGTTATTTCAAGTTTTTCTTGAATGCCTTCATGAGGGATTTTTTTCAATTTTTCTATTGCACTTTCCCATTTTGGTATGCTTCTGATGCGAGACAAAAAGGAACCCAAAATTTCAAGAGCTAATGGAAGCCCTCTAGCATAGTCCACAACTTGTTTTGAAAGTTCCACATAGTTTTCTATGGGATGGTCTTGCTTAAAGGCATGCCAATTGAAGAGTTGAAGAGATAGGTCCCTATCCAACTCCTTTGGTGTATATATCTCAATCTCATCATCTATAAAATTTAATGAAAACAAATCTCTTGTTGTTATGATGATTCTACTTCCAGAGCCAAAATAAACTCGATCGATGGCTAATTCCTTCAATTGTTTAAATCATCGACATCATCCAAAACAAGTAGAACCTTTTGACTTAATGCTCTCTGTGGGTGTTTGGAAAGTGAATTTTTATGTAGATTTTTTTAGTTGTAGGATATTATTGGATAAAAAATTTTTGGTGTTTGGGAAGATAGTTGGGTTTTTTTGTGATTGGATGTGATGTTTGTGAGAGAAAAAGTGAAATGATTATGGAGTTGGATGTGATATTTTGTTTAGATTTATTTTTTTTGATTTTACAAAAAGTTTGTCTTTTAGTGTAAAAAATCAAAAAAAAAAACTCAACCCACAAACTTTCCAAACACCACCTGTTATGACCTCTTTCCCTTGGTGACTATTTCTGATGTTATCACTTTTCCTTTTGGATATATCAGAAATAAGTTGTTCTTGTAATTTTAACAGACCATTTGAATTCTTCCAAGTTTCTCTGACATCTGCAAGAAAGCTGCTACCAGCAAATCTATGGTGGATGAGTTTATACAGATTTTTAGCTATTGTTATCTTCCCTAGTCCACCAATCCCTCATACTACAACAATGCGAACAACATTATCATTTGACTCCATACGCAACAACATTCTGAGTTCCTGCACACGATCCTCTAGTCCAACCGGTGGTCTGCAACATGTAGACGCTCACAATCTATTACATTTCCAACTTCCTCAATGATTTTTGCAATTAACTTCGCTTCATCTCTGCCAATTTGAACAAAATTAAAAAACAAAAATAAGTATTTAACAAATTCACACATCTGGGATTATGGAATTTGAAATTTGATGGATAAACTAGTTTTAATTTATTTTGTGAATAACATAAATGATTCTAAATATAATCTTATAACTACAATTAAGATCCTAATTATACATCCAAATGAAATTGTTCCTAATTTGTGTTGTTTTGGATAGTTTTCAAGAAAACATTAAGAGGCTTGAGGAAAATACCCGCCGTACACATTCTTCAAGTCCCAACCAGATGTATTAGCAGCGTCAGTAAGAGCTGCTCTCCACTTCTCCACCTTGCCATCTGAACTCTTTCCAAAATCTTCTACATGCTGGGCAAACGCTTCTGCAAGGCTCCCCTTTTGCGCCTGCATGTCGGACGGATCAATGCCATAAAAAATAGGAAGAACAATCTGATTAAATGTCTTCTTGCACTCCATGATCCACACAAGTTCATCCAGACACCACTTCGACATTGCATAATTTTTTGAGAAGACAATAATTGAAATACGAGATTCCTCAATTGCTTTTAGTAGTTCAGAACCAATCTCTTCTCCTCTGTTGAGCTTTGTGTCGTCTCTGAATGCATTAAAACCATGTAGCTCTAAAGCAGCTAACAGATGACTGGTAAAATTCAAGCGGGTATCCTTGCCACTGAAACTCAAGAAGACATCATATTTGCGTTGTACAGTGGAGGAAGAGGAAGAGGCTTCGTTTGCCCAAGGAGCAGCCATGCGTAAAGCTCAAAGATGAATGAACGTTTGTAGACTGGTGCTTTTGTTTGAGGAACAAGGGATAGCCTTGTATACTTCTTCCTTGTTAGGTGGCTTGTATATATTTCAAAAGATTCTTACCTCCGGAAAAAAAAAAAAAACAAAAGGGTTAAAAGAAGTAAAATTCTTCCAAATAACACTTTCTAATTGAAAAAAAAACATGATTTTTTTCCACAATAATACATACTGTAATCTTATTTTGGCAGTGGTGGAAGTGATCTGTTATTGTTAAAGAAGGAGATGACTAAATTTTTGTGGTCATCCTAATGGTAAAAGAAGAGATTTTGGTATTTTCTAAAGAGGGGGCTTAAAATCATGGCCTTTCGGAACTTGAAAGTACTGTTGAAGACATAAAATTGAAACTAAACCATTGTCACAAGAGCACAACATGAGCAAAGCAATTGAAAACAATTAAACCAAGATCAATACTTCAATTCAATATTAAGAGCATAACCTATGTCTGATTCATGAACAAACACATGTTTTTCCCTTCAATGTCAATGAAGAAAAAAACTTCATAAATTAGAAGTTTCATCAAGAACAAAACGTACATACATACAGTCATACATACATACATATTCTTAAAAATCATCTAAACTAAGCTCCCAAAACGCTAATAATCTTCAACCACGGACAAATAAAAGAAAAAATAAATTGAACATGACATCACACAGACCAGATCTCACAGAATTGCTGTGGTAGAATGAAGAAAATAATTTTATTTTGCTCGGTACAAAATATTTTATTAATGGCAATAAAATAAGAGAACACTGCTGGGGACTTTCTTTGGATTTAGATTCTTTACCATACATGACATGGTAGGAATGGAGATCATAAAACCAAAGATTGATAATTGTTATGTTAATTGTTTCTGATTTTAAAATTAAAATATATTTATGTGGCTCTTTAACAATCATTAATCTATGCAAATAAACAATTTTCAAGAGAGAAAAGCCGAATCCGAAGTTTTTTAAGTACACTTTTTTATCATATGTACGTACCTTGTTATGAAATGGAAGTCTGTGCAGTGCAGATGCTTCAATCTCCACGATCATCATCTGCGAAGGAAAATTTGAGTTTAAGAGTGAAAAAAAAAACAATAAGTGTTAGAATATATTAGTAGTATATTAGCTAGCTGTATACCTATATATATATATATTAAACTGAATTTCTACGCATACTTACAAAGTTGAGCAGCCGCACCAAACTGGGGCGGTTTCGTGCAGCAATAACATGGTTTGCAGCAATGTGACGAGAGCTAACACCCTTGGTTATGGGAACCTTGTCTAATGTTGTTGGGTTGTTTAAGTTATCACCGTCGGAGGCAGAGGAAGAGGGAGATTCACCTGATAATAAAAGCAACAATGGGAAGCAGGTCATCAACTAAAAGAACTGGTGGGAGCCTAGCATCTCATCTACCACCAGCAAATCACCATCTTTAATATATGATAGAATGACAAAAATAAAAATCGCTAACTTTCACAAAAAAAATAAGCAAATAAATAAAAAGAAAAATGAGGCCACAATTGGGATAAAATTACAATGTACATGAGGAAATATTTGATATTTGGATATTGTTACCTTCAGTATTCTAAGCAGGGAACAGAAGGAAAGAAAAATGTGAATAGGTTGATTGATAACCTACATGTTTGTACTAGAAAGAAGATACCGCAAAAGATTTTTGTCCAGCACAATAAATTTCCTGCTCTGATATTTCCAGTTACTTCAGTTTCTCTTATGGAAGTCATGATTTCAAATGAAATTATAGTACTTATTCATCGGCCTTTCCTCCTATAAAGAGTGCAATGTCATATCATCACCAGATTCATGTAGAAAATTCCATTTCTAGATTTCAAATTTAAAGTTGAAGTGAAAAATATTATATGCTTTATAAATTTAAGAAATGATTGCAGGGACAGAAGTCAGATTCTAAATGATGAATTACACTGACCACATTTTAGGGTAGTTTCTTGTTCAATTCTAATAGGTGGGGAAAAAGAAAAAAAAAAGAAAAAAAATGAACTACAGGGCATGGGTTCCAATTCTTCGGAGATGAATTTGGACAAACAAAAGTAGTGAAACTTTCGTGTGAGATGAATAAAGAATTAAAAAAAAAAGTTCATCCAATGCCATATTTCTCTGCCCAAATACTGACATATTGAACAGACTTTCCGATCAAAATTTATTCTAATTACCAGGAGGAACTATTTGCAAAGCTGTCTGCAACTCATGCCGATCTCTGCTTGCATTGGTATGCGAGTAATAAATTACTCTCATATATGCCACCTCCATGCATTTGTAGGCCAGAGCAGCAGCAGCAATGTCCTTGGATTTCTCATATTTGTGAGCACAAAACCTATCAATTTAAGAATGAATAGCAAGAAGACAAAGGAGAGGAAAATTGCATAAGCTTTTCACGTTGCACAATGAAGAAATCATCCATCAAAAATACAAGTAGAAGTTACTTTCTACCCTTAGTTTCAAATACAGTTCTGTAAAGAGTGATGCATTACAAATAGTGGGAAATGATCCATTACCATGTCGAATATATAGGAAAAATTCCTTTCCCCGAATTGGTTGAACAATATATGCACATGGTTATAAGAGAGGGTATAATGGAACTATAAAATACTTAAGAGAAGAAAATATAGAAAACAGTTGTGAAACCCAGAATGAGGTTTAGGGAATGCCTGTTCAAGGTGGAGTGGCATTGAAATATGCATTTTGACCTTAGTTGAAATATATAGAATCGCACTTTAAGATATAGGAAAGGGAGAAACAAAACCTCAACACAAGTTCAAGTGTCTAGATTTCCAAACACACAAGTACGCACATATGCTTCTTGGCCAGATAGTCACTGAGACAATTCTACAAACCACTTTAAACAAATCACAAATAAAGCATGCATCCCAAGGAGAAAAAGGTTGCTGATAGAGCTTTGAGTATTACTTACTCACAGAGTTTTGCTGTGCTACTATACATTTGCATTGACCCAATCATCTCGCCTTGCTTGGCACTCTCGCCATTGCCAGATTCCAATAAAGAGGCTCCATGAAGAAACTTAAGGGCTGCCTGGAAGTAAAGACCTGTACTTTCAACACTTAATCCAGAATTCTGCAAAAGATACCCAAGTAGTGCCAAGAGTTTGGAAGATGAATAAACCAATTCCACAGTTGAAAGGGGGGGGGGGGAAATCTAGCGACCTTAAGGTGATCAGCCGAGTGTTTAAGATCCTTTGCCAATTCCACAGTTGAAAGAGGGGGGGGGGGGGGGGGGAAATCTAGCGACCTTAAGGTGATCAGCCGAGTGTTTAAGATCCTTTGCCTCCTTTACAATATTAGTGGCAGCCTGACAGGAGGAATCTCTTCTGGCAGGAATTGTGGCATCTGCATCCCTGACCCTATGGCCATTAATTGTTGGTTGTCTTGATCTAATCGGCTGATTTCCATTCTGGTTCTCAGACCTTTTTGTGTGTTTTGAAGCCTTCAATGCATCATCACCCTCAGAAGCATCAATTAACAAACTATTTCCTCCATTCTCTTTCTGGCGTCCAGGATTTAAATGGAGAGAATGTGTCACTGTCTCATTTTGACCTCTTCCAGAGGGTGGCAATGAGTGTGACTTTCCTCTTCCAGATACTTCAACCTGATCTGTTTTGTCAGAAAGATGCTTCTTTGAAGATCTTTCATCATGGTCGAGTTGTAGATTTTGCTTCTGATCCCGGCTAGAAAGAACATCTGCTCTAACATCCAAACCATCATTCCCTCCAAATTTTGATTGACTCTCACTTTCGCGATTCTCACTGGCCACTTCACCTGCAGACTCTTTCTTACCCATAAAATTCTTTTTCAACCTTATCAGAATTAACCCCAAGTTTCTCCTGAACTTTGTTTTTTCTAGCCCCTGATTTTTCTTCATAACGTGTATGATCTATAGATTCAGAAATCTTGACCTTACCCTTATCAAGTTCTGATTTAGAACTGCCATTCTTTTCCTTTGACCATGATGAAGATCCCTTCCCAGACTTCTTCGGATGAGACACATTAGCATGATACTGCATGCCATTCCCTCGTTCTTCATCACAGTGTTGATCTGAAGTATGTGGTTTGCCAGGGTGCTCAGTATCACTGCCAAAGGTATCAGTACTACCATTAGCAAAATGGCAATTTGCAAAGTCAGGAGAATGTACAAACTGTATTTTAGCTTCCCTACCAGCTAAATGACCTATATCCCTCTCTTGAAAATCAAGCACAGAGGGCTCCATGGACCCACAATGGGTGACAAAAATTTCATCCTTCTTGACTGTCCCGGACCGGTTGCTCATTCTGTCATCTTCATCTGAACATCTTCTTGGAGTACCAGTAGCAAACAAACCAGCATCTCCAAAAACATCTTTGCCCTCAAAGCTTCTTCTCGATGTAGATCTATATGAATTTGAAAACCTCAGAGGAGATGAAGAAACTGATTCTACTGGTGAGCCTTTCACTTCCTGCATACTAGTTTTGTTCTTACGGGAGCCAGAAACTTTTGAAGAACTTGAATTGGCTGCCTGAGAAGGTTGTACCGATCCTAAATCCCTTCTCAAAGAATCCATAGCATCCAAGCTCCGTTGAGACAGAGTGCCCCCCAGATTTGGCCCCATTTGGAAAAATTTGAGTTTGGGCAAAAGGGTTTTCTTAGGGTTTGATAAGACCAACGATGGGGAATGCTCTGTTAACTTCTTCTATTCCCACATCGATATATCAGAACGTTGTTTTGTGCCATTTAATGAGTCATCAAAGATGTTAATGTCACCGGGCTTGGTAACGCGAGCCTATCACTCAAGTGAGGGTATTAAAGTGGTTGGATCTTGGTATGGTCAGGTCCAACAGCCGTCTCGATGTGTTACCGCCATTCTAAGGACGGAGTGGGCCCGCCCTTGTCGGCGGATGAAGAATGCCAACGCTTCTTCGCGCCCACGCTCTCTGGGCCGTTCTAATTGACAACTATCTTTTGTGTTTTTTTTTTTAACTATTTTTTGTGTTTTTTTTTTTTTTGTCCACTTAGGCCCAACATCTGATTTACATTTTCCATGGACCAATAATATATGGTGATCGCTTCTTCTTGGTGGCCTGTCTCCCACAAGAACAGCCACTTTTTTTTTATAAACTTTTTATATTTTTTTATGGCCCAACTCCCTAAATGCATTATTACTTTTCCTAATTATGAAAATGACAACCATTTTTTTTTTGGTGATTCTATTTGCCCTTAAAAAATAATTGAGTACACCTAATTAAATATGCTAATTTAAATTTGTTAATAAGAAAAACACATATTAAATCCTAAAATAAAATATCTTTTTTTTCATGGCACACCCTAATTACTTGTATGTATTATTTAGATTCAAATCTCTATCTTCTTCCCCAAATTTCAATTATTTTATCTTCTTCTTTCTCACTCTAAAATTTCAATTTACCTTACCAAAACTTACCATTATCAACACCATTGTTTCTTTTTGTGTTGTTACTTACAAATAGAAGAAAGTTTGAATAAAATCAAATAACGAATGAGAACAATAATCAAAACTATTTTTTGAAACAATCCATCAAAGGTGATATAAGTATTCACATAAATATCGAATTACAATTATTAATTTTTGTGTTTAGGGTATTATTTAGATAAAAGAAAAAACTCTTTAAAATTGCATTTGAATTGGAACAATTAAAATAAGAATTTGAGGCTAAGATAAACAAAAATTATAAGAAACTATTTATAGATACTGTACTGAAATATATAAGGAGAGACACGAGAGAGAACTAGGCATCGTTCAAAAAAAAAAGAAAAAAAGAGCGAGCTGGACAACCCATCAATGATCTTCTCAAATGGGCACTTGGCATGGTGAACACAATAATTGCTGACACTTTCCAGAAAAATCCTTTTCACAAATCAATAAAATAACTGCTTTATATATTCTCTTAAAAAAAAAATAGTGATGGTTTAATTGATATTAAGAAAGCTGTATGTGAATAAATAATTGTGAGAAATCTATTTAAGAATTTTTGAAAAGTTTTTTGTAAAGTGGTGTAATTTGAAAATTTTGATTTGTTTATTATTTGGGTGTATCTAGAAGGATAATTTAGGAAAAACATAGGATGTATTGAAAACAAAATATAACCTTAAATAATTTAATAGGATGTATTGATAATTAAACGTGCTTAATGATTTTTTTGGGTGGAAATAGAATTCTCCACTTTTTTGTTTTTCTTACACTCGGGCCCAATATCTAATTTACATTTTCCCTTTCTTGGGCCCAATAATATCTGGTGGCTTCTCCTTTTTGGTGGGCCCAATAATATATGGTGGCTTGTCTCCCTCAATAAGAGCCATTTTTTTTTTAATTTAACTTTTTACATTTTTTTTATGGCCCAACTCCCTAAATGCATTATTACTTTTCCTAATTATGAAAAAAAATGTAGACTCTGTTTGGTTTGATTTTCTTATTTTTAGAAATATTTTTTAAAATTTAAAAATTAATTTGGTAAAAAAAATTTGTTTTAATTATTTTATATAATTTTATTATTTGAGATGACATAAATAATTTTTAAAATTGAAAAAAAAAATTATATTTATTTTCGTTAAACTATACATATTTTTAATTTTGAAGATAGTTTCACAAAAACAAAACAAACATGTGTCCAAACAACAAAAGATAATTTGTTTTTCAAAATATTCTCTTGGAAACCGAACTCATCTTTGATCTTCCCTGAAGGGAACTTGCTTGATCATCCATCTTATGCTTCTTTGATTATTAGTATGACTTATTTTAAATAAATAAAAAAGAAAAAGAAATCATTCATCCTTGGGACCCTTGCACTACATTTGTTTTTTTGGGTGAATAAGTCATAAATAAAAATAGAATATAAACACAAATACAAAGGGCATTTCCCAAGCCCTAACCCCAACTACACAAGCAAGAACAATCAACCTAAAAACAGCCTAAAAAGGCATGCCAAACAGAGAACAAGTTGATACAAAAGTAGCTTCAACTAACAAAACTAAGATATATATATTTCCTGGAAAATCCAAAGCTATTAACTGCATAAATAAAGATATACCAAACAATTAAATAACTTAGAATTATAACACGGGAAGGAAGACTAAACTCAAGCTCCAAAACAGATTGTGATTCCTTGTATATGTTCAGGCTCCCTATACAAATAGTATGTGGGTCATGAACACATTCCATAAGCTCACAAATCCAATACAAAAAAAGAGAGAAAAAAGAGTCATCCCTTACACAACCCATAAGGGTAGGCCAACAACAGATCTTCAAGACATCCACCTAAACAACAGTACCATAGTATAATGGATTCAACAGATATATACAATTAAAATAAAAGCTTTCTTCACACTCGAGGCGCCTAAAGCAGCCATCCCTCCTTGCTACCAGCTTCCAGAATTTAGCAGACCCTACCTAAGATAGATAGATACATGAGTTCCAGAAGTGCCAGATATACAACAACATGTAATACACAACAGCTGTTGTATAATTGCACAAACACATAATATATAGTCTCCCTACACTTGTAGACACCCCATTTTTTACTGACCTTAAGACTCAGACGTCATCGTTTGTGCACGCGATGATTGCGCATGTTTGTGCTTGTTTCGAGCACTCGAAGGTCTGGGCTGAGCGCCTTGTCTCGGGGTCTCTTAACTCTCTTCTTTTTGGCCTTGTTTTTGGACCGAACCTTGGTGCATTTGCTTGGAGGGAGAGAGAGGCCTGTAGGCCACTTTTTGTAGTCAGAGGCTTTTCTCTCTTGTAGGCCACTTGCGGCGGCCGATAGGCTAGTTTCGGGAGCTTTCGGCTGAGTGTCTTGTCTTGGGGTCTCTTGGATCCCTTTCTTTTGGTTTTTTTTCAGACTATACCTTGTTGCCTCTTGCCTAGGGGCGGAGAGGGTCTTGTCGGCCACTTGTGGCACTTGCCGGCCACTTTTCTCCCTTGTAGGCCACTTCAAGTGGCCGGCCGGCTAGTAAAGTGGCCGACTGGCCACCTTAACTGGCAGACAACCACTTTTTCTCCTTTTTAGATATTTTCAAATATTTTCAGCCAGCTGTGGCTCACTGAACTCATCCTCCATACACGTGTATGGAGGGATTGAGCAAGCTTTTTGGCTTGCTTGCTCTATAAAAGGGGAGCTTCCTCCCCCTTGAGAGGGGTTCAGATTTTTCAGAGCTAAAAATCTCCCTTTCTCTCTAGAATTCCCACACTCTCTCTCTCTCTATATTGTGTTGTTGTGCTTAGAAGTGCTGTTTCTTCATACTTTTGCACACAAACACCTTAAACACCTTCGCTTTGGAGCTGAGGTCTGTTAGAGCTTCATTTGAGGTCTTTGGCTTGCTTTTGGTTTAGAATTGTTCCTAAAATTGCTGTTTTGTTCTTGTTCTTCAAGGGTAAGCATATACCCCTTTTTAAGCTTTGTTTTGATTAAGTCTTTTACCACCTTTGCATGCTATTTAAAGGCTGGTTTTAGCCTCTCAAAAACTCTATTTTTAAGACTTTAAAGTGTTGGTTTGAACCTTGTGGGGTTAGGGGGGTGGTCCCCTTCTTTTGCTCTTTGGCTTGTTAAGCCTTTTGAGCTAACTCTCTAAACTTTTGTATTGACCTTTGTTTAGTCTTTTAACCACTAAAACTTAGAGGAATTTCAGTGGTAAAAAGTTGCTCTTGTGGTCCAAAATAGGAGGGTGATCCCTCTCCTTGTATTCTTGTTTGCTTGTGTTGGTGGCCTAATACATGAGCATGTATCTCCCTTTTTGAAGCTTAGTACAAGCATGTTTTTGTGACTTTTTGGACCTGCCATAGCTTTGTTTTTGGTTGGTTTGGTCATTGGTTGCTTACATCTTATACTTGCAGTGTAATCCTACTTGTTGGCCTAATATGCATCATGCTTTATGCCTCTCATCCTAGCTTGTGTTGGCTCTATCTCAAAGATATTTTTGCCATTATTTTAGCATGCCTTAGCTCTGTTTTGAATGGTCCTGGCCATGTGAGGCTTGCCTTGTAAGGTTGTAGTGTAAGTGGCTTTGACTAGCTTTGAGTGTCAAGTCTCTAGCATGCTTGACTTGAGTTGTTTGCATGCCTTAAACTCATTTCTCACATGATTTCAGTGTATATGGTGTAATCACACTCTCACATATTCCACTCCTTCATAGCTTTTGTGAGTTGTGCCTTATGCCTTGTTTATGAGCCAATACATATGCATGCTTATATAAGCTTTTGAGCCACCATTTCAACATGTTTTGACCTTTAATTTGGTATGGTTGAGCTCTGTCCAGAGCTGGTTCGGTTGTTTAGGCTATGTATTGCATGCTTCTTGGGTAGTTCTCTTTACTAGCCTTATGGTTTAGGCCTTCTAGCGTGCCTTATATGTGATGTGGGCATGATATGGCATCATTTGGTATGAAATTTCAGAGCATATACTTCCATCATACACTCATATATATATATATATATATCGCTCTTTAATTGTGTTTAAGAGTTGAGCCTTATGCCTTGCTTATGAGCTAATGCATAAACATCATTTTCTTGCCTTTCATGCTATCATTTCAGATCATTTTGGCCACTGTTTTGGCATGCATGAGGTCTGTTTAGGGTTGGTGTAGTCCGTTGAGCAATGTATTGCATAGTCCTAGTGTTGTGTACTTCACTAGCATTAATGCATAAAATCCTCTTGCATGATATACTTGTGTTGTTTGCATGATATGTCATCATTTGACATATGATTTCAAAGGCCTATATCTCGCTATACTCTCTTATTTATCACTCTTTCATTGTGTTTGAGAGTTGTGTTTAAATGCCTAGCTTACAGCCAATGCATGAGCATGTTGTTGTAGCTTTTGGTGTTTCATTTCAAAGATGCTTTTGCCACTATTTTGGCATGGTGTAGGTTTGTCCATAATTGGCTTGACCATTTAAGATTGATAGTGTATGCCTTATGTGTAATGTTCTTCACTTGCTTTAGTGCTCTTGGCCCTTTAACATGTCTTGCATGCATTGCCTACATGATAGAGTCTTGTGCATGCCACTTTAGCATTGATAGATGAACATGTTGTTTGCATTGCATTGTGTTTAGATCGGACGCCAATCCAAACACACGAGGAATGTGGCACGTTCCATACTCAAAAAAATTACACTTTACAATTTATGATTTTTTCCCATCTAAAACAAAGTTTCACTTCAAAAAAAATAAATAAAAAAATAAAATTGCATTTGGCATCTTATAATTTTATAAAAGGATTAATTTCACTATTTATTCTAAAGATAAATGTTCATGATTTTGTGTATTTTTTTCATCAATTATCAATTTGATGTATGTTCGTTCTTATACTATCAATTTATTGTTTATCAATTTGGTAAGTGTATAATAAAATAAATAGTTAAAATAGATGATAAAAAAATCGTTAACTAAATATAAGCAATTTTTTTTTTGTTTTTTGGACAAAATAAATATTTTACATTCGGATAGTAAAAGTAAAAAGAATAGCAATCATTTGGTTAAGGCACAATCCTCAAATTGAGAACAATTAATTGAGTTAGCTTAATTATTCATGTTTATAAATATTTAATTGGGAGGTGAGAAAATTAATTTTTTATCACAAACAATTAATAACAATGATTGAAACTCCTTTTTTGGAGACTCGATAACCCTTTGGATCTCAACCTTGATGGTGTACGCCCCACACATACATGAGTGGGCCCCACATATACATCAGTGGTTGAGATTCAAAGGGGATCGTGGGGGTCTTCAAAAAAAAGGGATCCCCAAGCATTTTTCGACAACTAATTAAGATCAAGGGATCAATTCTTATTAAAAACAAAAAAATAATACCTGTGTTTGGTTTGGAATTTTTTGAATTCAATTTTTTAGAAATTGATTTTTTTATTTTTTATAATTTTTTTGTTCTTAGTGAATATTTTTAAACTTTTAAACATTTTTTTTATATTTTTTTAGATACACCTCACTTAGATGTACCTAAAAATAAAAATATTTGTAAAAAATTAATAAATACACAAGAATACAAAAAATATACTGAATTCTCATTTTTTTTTTTTGTATTTTTGATATTTAGTGAATTTTCTAAAAAAAAATTTCCCAAATATTATACTTTTTAAGTGTATTTATGTCAAGTTTTTCTAAAATTTATAAAAAAAAAAACTTAAAATATTAAAAAATTCAAAGGAAAATAAAAAATACGAAAAATATAAAATTTCAATTTTCTCCATCTCCAGACTCCAATTTCTATGGTTGTTTGATGCAGCATGCGAGCTTAGCTTCTTCACACTTTAATTCAATTGTTCTTGAACAATGCTCTCTTTCTTCTTCTCTAAAAATCTACCCCCAATCCATAGATTTGTCAATGATTCATGGTACACTCAACTCCGCATCAAAAAATCGTTCACAGCAGTCCTTTGCACTTCAAACAATCCTTTTCCTCTTGGTTCATCTATGAAATCACCACACAAAGCAGAGCTATTCAATTTATATTATTGATTTTCAAGATTTAGCGCAGAGGAAAAATTAACTCTGTAATATCAGTAAAAACTTATTATGACACATCAAAATCGAACTCGGTATATGTGGTGTCATAAAAAGCTACAAATTGGAGCCATTTGCAAGTCGGCTCTTACGAGCCGACTAACAGTGGCCCGCATCAGCCGAGTAAGCTTACATTTATAGCCAAGTATGTTGTAGATCATAAGGCAGAAATCAGGGTCTAGCTGCAAGGGTAGGGTTTCCATAAATTAGAAGGTGGGCCCTACAAGGGTATTATAAAAGGAGGAACATCAGCCAGAAGGAAGGTATGTGAAAGAGAACTAGATAACTTGAAATAGAAGTAAACTTGGGAGAATACTAACTTGCTTGTCGAAGTGCTAATTTCGGTACCTCCGACCAGAGTGTTCATTTCTTTTAGGTAGCAACTAGAGGATCAAAGAGCGTTTGCCTAGATCAGAGAGTATTTCCAAACCACTTCACCACAATTAGCGCCGTCTGTGGGAATACTCAAGTGTGTCCATGGCAGGTGTGACAGATGATCCTTCGATAGTTGCTGATGATGTTACGCCAAGAGATGACATTACTCTAAGAAACATACTTGGTCGGGAGAATATCATCATGACCTTGAACTTCGACCCAATAGCTAAAACCTCACCCTCAAATTCTGTGCAGGAGACTGTGCAGACGATCGAGGGTCAAGCAAAACGAAACGAACAGTGTCCAGAAGATAAGATGGCTGAGAACAAGCACTTGCGTATGAATTGTCCCCGAGTTAGCGAATCCTAACAGAAGCACACCATGACCGGGGTCGATCCCCAGAAAAGAAGAAGAATGATCGATGACGTCGACTTCGGAAACATGATAATGGCAGTGATTTTGACCCATCATCCCAGGAACCTAGAAAGAAGGGGCGAGTTAATGTATCCAGCTCATTTGAAGGAAGTCCATATGTGTGGCACAGGCGAGGAAAAGGAAGTGATGATTCGGATGAAGAAGACAAGCACGACCCTTTTGTACGACGCATTGCAAGGGCTATGCTGCCTAAAAAGTTCAAAGCATCGATGTTCACCCTATATGACAGAAAATTAGATCCCACTGACTACATTCGTCATTATAAACAAGCGATGACGTTGCATGCTGATGCTGAAGTCCTAATGTGTCGAATGTTTTCAAGTAGCCTGGGATCGTTGGCCGTCAGATGGTACTATAAACTGGAGCTGGCATCAATAAGAAGCTTTCATCAGCTCCAAAAATCCTTCAGAGCAAGATTCATCACCAACGAAGTTCAGCCAAAGCAAGGCGACTCTCTCTGGGCAATGCAAATTAAGCCAAAAGAGACTCTCCGTGAGTATTCGGCGTGCTATTGGGAGTGTTTCAACTTGGTGGATGATGCCTGCAATGATTCCATGGCCATTACTGCCTTTAAGATGGGATTACACCCTGATAGTCCACTCCGCAGTTCGTTGACCAGACGGCCTCCCAAAACAGTTTAGGCACTGATGAAGAAAGTTGAAGAGTACTGTAAGGTGGAAGACGATGCCCTACGAGTCAAGGCCGGATATAAAGTCATTAAGTACACTCCATTTGGTCTGGTTCAGCCAATAAGCGCCGTGCCATCAAGGGCTCCCGAACCTCGGAGGAAATAGATAGAGTTATTCAGAAATCAAGACCCAATTAAATTTGGCTGATGATGATTTAGTTAGATTGCTCCAGTCTTTGTCGTGCACAAAGTACAAAATTCTTAATAAGGAACCAAACACTAAAACTGTCTATTCAATATGACTATTTTGAGTTCAACTCCAAGTTTACTGACAGAATGAGAAGGATCAGGGTTAGATATGCATCTTCTCTCCTTGCTATTTCCTGTTGCCTCTCTCTCTCTCTCTGAGCTTTTGAGATGATTCAAACTTTCTATTTATTTCAATCAGATTCCTCTCCCACCAGTGGATGAACGGAAGAAAGTAGTTGAAGATGTTGACAAGGACAGACGTTATGCTATTGACGCCTCAATTGTGCGCATAATGAAGAGTCACAAAGTTTTGGGTCATCAACAATTAGTGATGGAATGTGTTGAGCAGTTAAGCCGTATGTTCAAGGTATGCCATTCCTCAAATATGTGAAATACAACCAAAAAGTTAGCAGTTGGTATCATTTTCATTTTCTGCTTTATGTTCTTAAAACAGAATAAAATGGCTACTTATATGTCAAACATATTTGACATTGTTTCCAATTTTTTTTATGAAAACACCCCTTTTTATGATAACCTTTTAAATTGATTTTTGAAATTTTAAAAACATTTTTCCACACGAATGAAAACATTGATGTTCCTTAACTTTTATGTATGGACAGAGAAAAGTTTTGGGCATCAAGTGAATATTTTTTTGGGGATAAGTATGTATCAAGTATCCGTTTTAATATTTGGATACTTTTTGGTTCTCATCCGTAAATAAAGAGGGAAGAGTGAGATGCTGATAGCAAAGCAATTACACATAAAAAAAAGGATTTTTGACCTTGACTGCCGCCAAGTCATGTACATATTGAATCTTAATGTTGGTTGAGCAATTAATTGAGTATGAAATAAGGAGACTCTATGGAACAAATTGTTTGTTTGTTTTGGTGGGTAAAAGTTGGAGAAGGGCTTGTTTTGGTGAACTTTGCCTGAGGTTAGATAATGTAATGCTGACAATAGTGTCTCATAAGTGCTTAATTGATGTGCTTGTGCAGCCCGACTTCAAGGCAATCAAGAAGCGGATTGAAGATCTGATCACCCGCAACTACTTGGAAAGAGACAAGGAAAACCCAAACTTGTTCCGGTACTTGGCTTGACGTAACCCATTGATCTAGGATTGAGCTGACACTTGGCACAAATTTGAAGTGCTGGCGAAGTGTAAGAGCAGAGAGTGAATGTGCATCACAAACTGCCATGATTCCCATATAGTTAGTTGCCTCCTTTGGTTATATACTTGAAAAATGAGTATACATTTTTTTTCTTCATTTTTTGTTTGACATCAACCTTTATATAGTGAGTTTTGTGCAGTTGATATATGACAACTTTGTTTTGGGGGTAGTAGAAGGGTATATAAACGCTTCAAGATATGGGGGTTATGAATTTGCTCCCAATAAAAGGATAGAAAAGACATGGTGGTTGTGTTGCATCTTTGATTATAGTTCGCCACCGCAAAGATTGAGTCTCTGGCTTAGGCCAACTCTACTGCTTTTTACACTTGAAGTAGTTATAGTAAAATTTCAAAAAGCGATAAATAAAACAAGAACGAAGAAATTTTGGAAGTTTGGGCATATTTATATGTTTTGGGTGAGAATGTTAAATAAAGCCCTCAATAAAAACAAGAAGCAATGGGATGTCTGTGCTTCAAAAATAGAAGAAAACTTTTAGAGGAAATAAATTTTTTTCTATTTTTTGAACTCAAGAGTTTGACAAGGTTGATCACACTTATTTCCTTCCCGGACTTGGATTGTTAAATTGTTGAAGAGAACCCAAAATCTATTGTTCGGATCTTGATTCTTTGATTCAAGGATGGGCACCAGTCTCTCATGTTAGCTCCACCAAAGCTGAAGGTCCATGTCATGATTTGGGATCCAACTAAGAAAGTTACATATTTTTTTTGAATGTTTTCAGTTATTTTTTTGTCCCCAAAATTTGTTAGTAAATTTTTTTTTTTTTTTAAGAACTTTCTCAATCCGCCTAGTATAAAGGATCTAAAAAGTACATTTTTATATAAAAATAATAAAAAATTCACTAAATACAAAAAAAAGGATAAATTACAAATACACACATTGAGATTTGCTTAAAATATAAATTATTTCCTGTGGTTTGAAAAATTTCAAAATTCATAATTGCTCTCCTATACAATAATAAAATAACCTAAATTATTAATTGAAACATATTTTTATCATTATTAAAAACTATTAATTGACTTGATAATTTATTTATAAAAAGGGCGATTTGTTATGAAATTAGAAATCTCAGGAGGTAGAATATCATTTTCAAAACTACAGGAACAATTCATATTTTAATCAAATCTCAAAGGATATATTTATAATTTACTCAAAAAAGAATAAAAAAAAATCCTAGGTCATTGAGTAGAAATGTGAATTTTTTTAATTTTTTTTAAAAAAATCACTAAAATGAAGGGGAAAAAAAGATCAAAAAACAAAAACAAAAAAAGTCAATCCAAAACTACATTTAAGTAACAACTTCACATCAATTATAAACTACTTACTGTTCCAATACCCGCATGTAGTAAGTTTTTTTTGAACGTCGCATGTAGTAAGTTTGAGACCCAACTTTTGTTATGTAGAATGATTGTGGGAACAAATTGTTATGTAGAGTGATGCTGATAGCAAAGCAATTACACATAAAAAAAGGATTTTTGACCTTGACTGCCGCCAAGTCATGTACATATTGAATCTTAATGTTGGTTGAGCAATTAATTGAGTATGAAATAAGGAGAGTGTGGAACAAATTGTTTGTTTGTTTTGGTGGGTAAAAGTTGGGGAAGGGCTTGTTTTGTTGAGCTTTGCCTGAGGTCAGATAATGTAATGCTGACAATAGTGTTTCTCATAAGTGCTTAATTGATGTGCTTGTGCAGCCCGACTTCAAGGCAATCAAGAAGCGGATTGAAGATCTGATCACCCCCGACTACTTGGAAAGAGACAAGGAAAACCCAAACTTGTTCCGGTACTTGGCTTGACGTAACCCATTGATCTAGGATTGAGCTGACACTTGGCACAAATTTGAAGTGCTGGCAAAGTGTAAGAGCAGAGAGTGAATGTGCATCACAAACCGCCATGATTCCCATTAGTTAGTTCCCTCCTTTGGTTATATACTTGAAAAATGAGTATACATTTTTTTTCATCATTTTTTGTTTGACATCAACCTTTATATAGTGAGTTTTGTGCAGTTGATATATGACAACTTTGTTTTGGGGGTAGTAGAAGGTATATTACCGCTTCAAGATATGGGGGTTGTGAATTTGCTCCCAACAAATGGATAGAAAAGACATGGTGGTTGTGTTGCATCTTTGATTATAGTCCGCCACCGCAAAGATCTCTGCTCAAAGCCAACTCTATTGCTTTTTCCACTTGAAGTAGTTATAGTAAAATTTCAAAAGCGATAAATAAAACAAAAAGGAAGAAATTTTGGAAGTTTGGGCATATTTATGTGTTTTGGGTGAGAATGTTAAATGAAGCCCTCAATGAAAACAAGAAGCAATGGGATGTTTGTGCTTCAAAAATAGAACAAAACTTTTAGAGGAAAGATTTTTTTCTATTTTTTGAACTCGAGAATTTGACAAGGTTGATCACACTTATTTCCTTCCCACACTTGGATTGTTAAATTGTTGAAGAGAACCCAAAATCTGTTGTTCGGATCTTGATTTTTTGATTCAAGGATGGGCACCAGTCTCTCATGTTAGCTCCACCAAAGCTGAAGGTTCTTGTCATGGTTTGGGATCCAACTAAGAAAGTTATATATATATTTTTTGAATGTCTCTAGTTATTTTTTTGTCCCCAAAATTTGTTAAAATTTTTTTTTTAAAACTTTCTCAATCCGCCTAGTATAAAGGATCTAAAAAGTAAATTTTTATACAAGAAGAAATAAAAAATTCACTAAATACAAAAAAAAAAAAAAAAAAAAGAGGGGTAAATTACAAATACATATTTTGAGGTTTGTTTAAAATATAAATTATTTCATGTGGTTTAAAAATTACAAATAACTCCTTATTAAAAAAATTTATTTAACAAAATTAATTAAAAAATAAAATTCATAATTTCTCTCTTATACAATAATAAAATAATCTAAATTATTAATTGAAACATATTTTTAACATTATTAAAAACTGTTAATTGACTTGATAATTTATTAATAAAATGAGCGATTTGTTATGAAATTAAAAATCTCAGGAAGTTGAATGTAATTTTCAAAATTACAGGAATAATTCGTATTTTAATCAAATCTCAAAAGATGTATTTGTAATTTACTCAAAAAAGAATAAAAAATATCCTAGTTCACTGAGTAGAAATGTGAATTTTATTTATTTAAAAAAAATCACTAAAAATGAAGGGGGAAAAAAGATCAAAAAACAAAAACAAAAACAAAAACAAAAATAGTCAAATCCAAAACCACATTTAAGTAACAACTTCACATCAATTATAAACTACTGTTCTCATACCCGCATATAGTAAGTTTGAGACGAAACTTTTATTATGTAGACCGAAACGGATGGCATGTTTGTACATATAATGAGACAGTGATCACGTCTCTGTTTATCTATTGTATAAAATCTACCAAAGGAAAAGAAAGAATACAATCAAGAGATCAAGTGTGAAAATGAAGCACTTCATAAGTTGATCTGATACCTACAGTTGTTCCACTTGTTTACCTATAACAAAAGATCCTATATAAACACGGTAAAGCAAAGCGGTATTAGAGAATGAGCTATAGGCCAAAACAACATTATATAAAAAAATATTCCCAATATACCACTTTTCCCAAACTAATTCCAAAATTGTTGCAAGTTCTGTCAAATGGGGCATTCGGAGCCTATGGATGTTATGGGTGGGATGGATTTGGTTTTGTTTATTTTGGGTATAATGCATTGAGTTTGAATTTGGCGATAAGCATCCAGTTTGGAGTTAGAGCATTTACAACTTTAGACATAGAAGAGAAAGAGGAGGAGGAGAAAATAAGGGGCATTGACAAATAGAGTCCTTTATGTTATGGGGATGAAATTCCTAATGAGGCCTAAGGTTGGATGGGAAATTAAAACGAGATTCAAACATAGAACAAGAAATTTTTCCTTTTGCAGCTTCCAACTTCTCCTTTGCAAATGAAAGGACCACAAAACAAAAATAAAAAAGAACAGGTTTTCATCCTAAAGTCCATCAATATGGAAATTTTAATACAATTCCATTAGGGAAATATACTTTATTTTGGTAAGATGCGACACTTCCATTAAAAATGAGAAAAAATCAATAAACAAATAGGCAAAAACTTCATACTAGTAGCTACTAGTAAAGAATTAGCTAAAGAGCAACTTCACCGTTAGATCGAGAACAATGTGATGATATGAAGCACTGGCACAATTTGTGTATTTCTATAGATAGCCACTGCCACCAAATCAAAGAGGGAAACAAAATGAGTACATAACTTAGTACAACCGGCCAAGAGTCCAACATAGGTAATTATGAATTTCATTAACCATTTGAAAAAGATAAATAAGAAAACTCACTAAGGCGGTGTGAATTCTACAAATTTGATTGGTATGATACAGATGTACAAAGGCACTAAACTGCTAACACCTGTTTCTTAACAGATATTAGGTAATGCAGTAGAAAGATCTAGGTCATCCTCTTTCCTTTTCTTCCTTAATGATTGAAAACTGGAGGAAAAAAATTGGAAACTGGAAGGAAAAAAACCAAAGAAACAAAACTATTCCTTGGTTTGACATAATCTCAACTACGAGTTAACGACTAATTGCTTCCATTGCCAATCGTACCAAACGTAATAATCCGTCCACATCTTGGAAGCTGAAATCAAGAGCCCTTTTAATAGAAATTATATCTTCTCTGTGCTGAGCCCTTTTAATATAAGTTATACCTTCTCTATGCTGAGCCTCTTCCATTATTGTATTTGCAGCTGCAAAAGCAATTTGAGATTTCCTCGAGGCTTCCATTGCAAAATTTACATCCTGTAGCTGCAGATATTCACCTTTTAAGTAGCTAAAAGCAAAAATAATATATATATATATATACATATTAGGTAGGGAGGCCATGGTTTGTCTGTATGTGGTACTACATACGATGACTTTCAAGATAGTATATAAATTTGAGTTGAAAGTAGAGAAATAGTTCAAATTGAAAGTAGTAAGTTCACAAGAAAGTATAGTTGGAGTTGGAAGTAAGTAATACACAAAAGAAAAACAATTTAATAGAATTTACAAGTTTACAATTGCTTTACTAGCTTGGTTAAATGATGACTCACATATTTATAGACCTTCAAATCTTCTTGTAGAATCAAATTTTTTACAATTGCTTTACTAGCTTGGTTAAATGATAAATGATGACTCACATATTTATAGACCTTCAAATCTTCTTGTAGAATCAAATTTTTTACAATTGCTTTACTAGCTTGGTTAAATGATGACTCACATATTTATAGGCCTTCAAATCTTCTTGTAGAATCAAATTCGTAACTCAAACATTTGATAAAATTCCCAAGTTGTGACATTATCCCCACCTAATACGACCACATCCTTAATGCATTTTACAATTGCTGTACTAGCTTGGTTAAATGATAAATGATGACTCACATATTTTTATACCTTCAAATCTTCTTGTAGAATCAAATTTTTTACAATTGCTTTACTAGCTTGGTTAAATGATGACTCACATATTTATAGACCTTCAAATCTTCTTGTAGAATCAAATTCGTAACTCAAACATTTGATAAAATTCCCAAGTTGTGACATTATCCCCACCTAATACGACCACATCCTTAATGCATTTTAAAATTGCTTTACTAGCTTGTTTAAATGATAAATGATGACTCACATATTTATAGACCTTCAAATCTTCTTGTAGAATCAAATTTTTTACAATTGCTTTACTAGCTTGGTTAAATGATAAATGATGACTCACATATTTATAGACCTTCAAATCTTCTTGTAGAATCAAATTCGTAACTCAAACATTTGATAAAATTCCCAAGTTGTGACATTATTCCCACCTAATACGACCACATCCTTAATGCACATTCTTCATGAAAGCTTTGGATATTCTCTTTGAATTGCTGTAGGAGTTTTGCTAACTCTCAACTTGTCAATTTCAAGTAGTCCACTCCATTTTCCTGTTACACGGCCTTGGGTAGAACTCACCCCAAAAGGTAGCTATTAAGGTAAGGGTGCCCTCACGCTTATATGCTTAATATTACTTTAGTACTCAGGCGATGTGGGACTTCGCTTCACACCCTCCCTCACGCCCAACGTGCTCACTCAGCAACACCTGCGGCGGGTAGGCCGAGGGGAGCCTGAGTAAAAAAGTAATAAGCATATGAGCGTAAGGACACCTTCACCTTAATAGCTAGCTTTTGGAGTGAGTTCTACCGAAGACTGTGTAACATTTCCTTGGTATTTTTAACACATCATTGGAATTCCTACTCATTCCAAACTTTTAAAATATCCAAATTCAACCTTTTTAAATCTCCAAATTCAAGACTTAGTAGTATAATTTTCTCTCAATAAATGCAAACTATAAAGATAGCATTTTAAGCAAGACACTAAATTATTTACGATTGACCCATATAAACACTAACTTTATAGTCAATCAATAAAGAGATGACACATAAGCAAGAGAGTGGACTCCCTGATAGTGGGATTGATCTCTCAAATTAGTCTGTCATTACGGCACAAAGAGGAACAACTATGAGTTGCTTGGACTTTTTGGTTATTTAACATCACATTGTTGCCCTCAAACCCCTTACGGCCATTGATGGACACCTATTAATGACTTCATAATTTTATGAGACTATTCCTTTTGAATGAAAAACATGGAATTAATATGCCCAATGATTGAGGAAGAGAGGGGCATATTTTTGAAGATTTAATTTTAATTTCTACATTTAGATTTTAAATTTGTTGATAGAAATGGCGAGAGAAAAAAAAAAAGAAATAAAGAAAGATAAAAAGTTTATAATTCTAAAAGTTGGAGAATAACTTCACCTTGCTAGGTTATCATTTTTCAAAAACACTTTTCAGAAAATTCTATTTTCTTATTTTTCGTGTTTTTTTATTTTTACTGATTTTTAAAAATATTTTAAGCAATTTTTTAAATTTTTAGACATACCTAACATAAATATACCTAAAAAGTAAAAAAAAAAATTGAAAAAAACCTTTTAAAAATTCACTAAATACCAAAAATACAAAAAAATACGAGAATTCAGTACATTTTTTATATTTTTATGTATTTATTAATTTTTTAAAATATTTTTTCACAATTTTTTTACTTTTTGGATACATCTAAGTAAGGTGCATCTAAAAAAGTAAAAAAAAAATGTTTAAAATTTTAAAAATATTCACTAAAAACAAAAAAACACAAAAATCAAAAAACTCAATTTTTAAAAAATTTAATCCAAAAAACTCAAACCAAACACACTGAATGTCTTCAAATAATAATAGGTTTGAGAAAACTTCACAACAATTTATGTGTCTTCATTCATTTTTAATTTTTTCTATCTTAATTAAAAATTTATTTATTTTGACATACCTAATATAAATGTACTTTAAATTTTAATATTTATGAGAAATATGAAAATTTTCACTAAAAAACAAAAAATATGAAAATGTGCTTATTTTTTCTTTTCTTTTATTTTCTTCTCTTTTATTTTTATTTTTAGTAAGCCTTTTTTTCTTTTTCTTTTTCAAATTTCTTCACATTTAAAAAAAAATTTTTTCTTAGTCTATTAAAAAAAAACAATAAATACAAAAATCATGAAAAACAAAAACTAAAAATAATTTTCTTGTTTGAAAACCATACAATGTGTTTCGGGCCGTTTACTAATGTTTTCATTGGTTCATTAGAACCAAATGATAATTTCTTCAAAATATTCATTCTCATAATTGGTAAACTAAAAAATTACGGAGATCCATTGTAAATAAAATTATCATTTACCATTATAAAATAATTATTATTTCATAGAAAAATAAGAATGATCATTCCATTCCATTCAATCTTTTTCGAGTGAACCAAATATTACTTGATTATTCTCCAAAAAAAAAAACAAAAAAAATTATTCTCTCACAAAACTTAATGAAATAAAAGATTAAATATATGATAGAAATTTTGAATTATAACGATCCGTTTGTTTGGATGGAAAGAAAATTTTTCCGCATTTTGTGCCGTTTGGTATAATAGAAAGCAGTCAATGGAAAATATATTCTATGGTCAAGGAAAACAAGTCTATTTAGTGAAAATGATTTCTACTTTTAAAAGACAGAAAACGTTTTCCGAACCAAAATTATATTAGTACCACTACATTACAACCACTACCATTACCTCCACAGCCATAACCACAACACCACTGTTGTCGCCACCACCATAGCCACCACCACTACCATCTCTACCTCATTACGACCACTACCACCACTGCCTCTATCACCACCCCCAACACCTCCACCCTACACCACTAATGCAACCATGAGTGCATTAATTTCAAAAACGTAACCAAACATAAAAAAATATTTTCTATGAAAAACATTTTCTGAAAAAAAAAATTCTATAAAAAATGTTTTTCGGATTTTTTTTTTTTTAGAAAATATTTTCCGTCAAAACAAATGAAACGGTATTATATAATACAAGTTATATCATGTGCTAAATAGATAAAATAAAGAATTAGATGAAATAAATGTACACTTTTTTTATCATGTTTGATTATAATGGAATAAAAATGTAATTATTTTTTTATTATTGGTGTATTACTAATGTGTTAATGATAATATGGTAATTAATGTGAATGTAGCATTTTCTTTTTTAAATTTCTTTTTGTAGTTGTCAAATAAATTTTTGTGAACTCTAACATGGTTGAATTTTTGACAAAATAAAAATTGACACATAACTTGTCATTGTGAGAGGTAAATTGTAATTCTTAAATTGTAAAATGGTATTTGATAAAATTGAAAACGGAAAACTAAAAGCTGAAGACTGAAAATTAAGTAATAAAAATTAAATGCTAAATTTTTTAAATTAAACAGTTTTTCATTGAAAAATTAAGTGTCAAACTAAAACATATTGTTTAATATATACAAGATCAAATTTAAAATTTAGGGTAAATTACAAATACACCCCCTAAGATTTGCTTAAAATACGAATTGCCCCATGTAGTTTGAAAAATTACAAATACCTCGTTGTCAAAAAATTTTATTTCATAGAATTAATTAAAAAAGTGAAATTTCTAACTGTTCACCTATACAATTATAAAATTATCTGAATTATTAATTGAAATAAAATTTTAACATTATTAAAAACTATTAATTAACTTGATGATTTATTAATAAAATGACTTATTTGCTATGCAATTAGAAACTTTAAAGGACCTAATGTAATTTCTAAAATCACAGGGGGTAATTTGTAATTTACCCTAAAATTAATTATTTTTAAATTGTAACTTTTAATTTTTATATTGCAACAATAGTGGCGACAATATCAATGGTGGTCAAGGTAAAAGCTTAATTGTCGTGGTGATGTTGGAGGGAAAATGTAGTGGATGTAAAAAGAAGGCGCCAATGATGTAGTGATGGTGGTCGTTATGATAATGGTGACAATAGCAGTAAAGGTGAAGGGTAATTGTAATAGTGGTTGAGAGATGATGGTAATGCAATGGTGACTGTAATGGTGGTGTGGTGGCAACGGCAATAAGAGTGGTAATGGTGGTGGCAACGGCAATAAGAGTGGTAATGGTGGTGACAGCGGCAACAGTAGCGGTAGCGGTGACGTTGACGGTGATGTTTTAACCATGTATGTCTATGCACAATTATTTATAGAGTCAAAAAGTCAAAAAGTCATTAAAAAAAAAAAAACCAAAAAAACAACTTATATCAAAAAGTCAAAGATTCTCTTTTTCTCTCTATTTTTTGCACATCTTTTCGTAAAAAATCAAAAAGTCATCCCAAACATACTAGATTTTTTCCCTCATATTTTAGCCAAAAACTAAAAAGTTACTAAAATAGCATGTTCCCAAACGAGACCCGTCAGAATTAAATAGATAACATATCACTTAAATTTTTGTTAACTTTTAGTCTATATTTTAAGCGCTATTTAAACTTTTAAGTGCTGCCCATTGTGATTATCAAACGGATTTAATTCATTTTCACTTAATGCATTTATAAATTCAATCAGAATTAAGTAAATATCATATAACTTAAATTTTGTTAACTTTTAGTCTATATTTTAACAGCTATTTAAACTCTTAAGTGATACCCATTGTGATTATCAAACGGATTTAATTCATTTTCACTTAATGCAATCAGTTTTAAGTATTGAATTAAGTTATCAAATACCAAGTGTCAATTTTCTATCTATCTTCTGTACTATTATTAAGTAAAGGTTGAATTTGGTGTTCAAGCCGTGGTTGATTCTCCTCATACCAAGTATCCCACATTTTTTTAAATAAAAAAAAGAAAAAAAAGATAAATGGGAGCACCTTAAATCTTAAATTTGCTAAAAAAGACACTTAGGCCTCGTTTGGAAACAAAATTTTTTAATAACTTTTTGACTTTTTGGCTAAAATGTGATGTAAAAAAAAGTAGTATGTTTGAGATGACTTTTTGAATTTTTACAAAAAAAATGTACAAAAAATAGAGAAGAGAATCTTTGACTTTTTTGGTATGGGTTGTTGGCTTATTTATTTTTTTAATAAGTTTTTGCCTTTTTGGCTAAAAAACCACTTGCCAAACGAGGTCTTATCACTTGACTGATACACAATATATAATAAATATTTTATTTTATTTTTACTTATTTAATTTGCACATATATCGCGTGTGGCAACCGTTAGTATTCCATAAAACAAACTAAAGATAATTTCAATAAACTAATTCGTTTGGGAAGGAGGTTAGCTTTTTGACATTTTGATTATTTTAGCCCTGGTTAAAAGCCTCATTTGGGATGAGTTTTTGTTTTTTGATTTTTGTGAGAGAAAAAATGTAATGATTATGGGTTAGATGTGATATTTTGTCTTATTGAGCTAAAAAGCCTATTTTGTTTTTTTATGGTTATTTTAGCCAAAAAACCCCAAACCTCAACTTCCCAAACGAGCACAAAGAAAAACAACAATCGGAAAAAATCAAGCCTAATTAAAAAAAAGCACATGAAAAATATTATTAAAATTCCATTGAAATCCTAAGTGAAGGCTGGCATTTGATGAAAACAAATGGTCAAAATGGGCAAAAACAACAAGAAGCAAGCCATGGCACGTTTACGTAAATGAAAGAGTCTCTTATATTATATTATAGATATATTAAACAGATATTCACCTTTTAAGAAGCTGGAAAGTCTATAGTACATTTTGTTTAAAAAATGTATGGTACATCGAAAATCAATGGCTCAGATTGAGCCACATCATTAAAAGTGACCTGGTAAGCAGGTCACTTTTTATTGTTATGAGCCAAAATCATATTTGTTCATAACTAGAATCAAATTAATCATAACTTAGTTATGAGCTCTCATCATTTATCTCATAACCATATTTCATAACCAACACCATTTTGTTGATAACCAATATCACATATTTCATAACTACAATCACATATCTCATAACTACATCTCATAACCAATATCCTTTAGCTCATAATCACACCTCTTTGATGATAACCACTATCACATATCTCATAACTATTAATCACATATGTCATAACTACTACTCATATAGCTCATAACCACATCTTATAACCAATCCCCATAGCTCATAACCACATCTTATAACCAATCCCCCTTCGACTCATAACTAACATTACATATCTCATAATCAACACACTTTTGCTCATAACCACATCACTTTGATCATAACCAATATCATATATCTTATAACTAATAACCACATATCTCATAACCAAACACCTTTTTACTCATAACTACATCACTTTGCTCATAACCAAAATCACATATCTCATAATCAACAATCATATATCTCATAACCATTACCCATATATATCTCATAACCAACACTCTTTGGCTCATAACTACAATCACATATCTCATAACTACAATGACATATCTCATAACTTCATCTCATAACCAATAACCTTTAGCTCATAATCACACCACTGATCATAACCACTATCACATATCTCATAACTATTAATCACATATCTCATAACTACTACTCATATAGCTCATAACCATATCTTATAACCAATCCCCCTTTGACTCAACCAACATTACATATCTCATAATCAACACCCTTTTGCTCATAACCACATCACTTTGATCATAACCAATATCACATATCTTATAACTAATAACCACATATCTCATAACCAAACACCATTTTAACTCATAACTAGATCACTTTGCTCATAACCAAAATCGCATATCTCATAACCAACACTCTTTGGCTCATAACTAACATCACATATATCATAACTACTAATCACATATCTCATAACACCCTTTGGCTCATAGTCACACCACTTTGATCATAATTAACATCACATATCTCATAACCATTAGTCACATATCTCATAATCAATACTCTTTGGCTCATAACCATACCATTTTACTTATAACCACTAATCACATATCTCATAACCAACATTCTTTGGCTCATAACCACACCACTTTACTCATAACCACTAATCACATATTTCATAACCAACATTCTTTGGCTCATAACCACACCACTTTACTCATAACTACTTTACATATCTTATAACCACATCTCATAACCAATACCTTTTGGCTCAGAACCATACCATTTTGATCATAACCACCATTACATATCTCATAACCACATCTTATAACTAACATCATTTTCACCCATAACCCCTAACTTTGATCATAACCAACTCAAAACCACTAACCACATATCACTATTTTAGATTTATTTACTAAATACAATAAAAGGGTAATATACAAACAATATACATTTTAAAATATTTATATACACATAGACATACATATAAATAATTTGACTAAATTTTAACAAAAATGTGTTGAAAAGTTTTATCTACGATTCACTACAAGAAAAGTGGGCTTATGAGACGAAACTTTTTGCGACGACACAACTTGCCGTCTCAAGCAAAAAATGTGACTTTTTAAGATCGCACAACTTGTCGCCTCAAAAATATGACTTTTGAGATTTACATAACTTGTCACGCCAAAAATGTGACCTTTTGAGACAGCACAACTTGTCGTCGCAAAAAAAAGAGTATTTGCGGCGGCAAAAATTGTTGTCATAAAAAAAAAAAAGAGTATTTGCGATGGCAGAGATTGCTGTCGCAAAAAAAATAGAGTTTTTATTTGACGGTCACGCAATGCAAAAAAAGAAGAGTTTTTTGCGATTGTAATACGTACCGTTGCAAAAAAAAATTTTAAATAATATATATATATATATATTGTGGCTTTGAGACAACTTCATTTTCTCTCTGTGTCTCTCGCCTATCTCTCTTCTCTCTAGCTCTCACATCTGTTTTCTTTCTCTCTCTCTCTCGCTCATCTCTCTTCTCTCTATCTCTCTCATTTCTTTTCTCTTTCTCTCTTATCTTTCTATCTCTCTCGCTTCGTTTCTCTTCTCTCCTGCCTCTATCTTTTCCGTGTCTCTCTCTCGCTCATCTCTTTTCATTCTATTTCTCTCTTTTTTGTCTATCTCTTGCCCATCTCTTGTTTCTCTCTCTTTTCTATCTCTCTCTCTATCTCTCTATCTCTTCTTTCTCTTTTCTCTCTCTCTCTCCTCCTCTCTCTCTCACTCATCACTCTTCTCTCTCTCTCTATGTCTACTTGTCTATTTGTCTATTTCTCTCTCACTATGTTCCCCTTGCTCACTCTCTTACTCTCATCTTCTCTATTTATCGAGCTCCTTCTCGATTTATCGATCCACTATAAACAACGTCGCCTTACTCTTTTGAACATTTATCTTTTCACCCATTTTTTCATCTTTCTATCTCTCTATCTCTGTCTCTCTTCTCTTTTTCTCTCTTACTCATCACTCTTCTCTGTCTGTCTGTCTCTCCCTTTCTCTATGTGTCTCTGTCTCTCTTCTCTTTCTCTCTCACTCATCACTCTTCTCTGTTTGTCCGTCTCTCTCTTTATCTTTGTGTCTCTGTCTCTCTTCTCTCTCTCACTCATCACTCTTCTCTCTCTTCTCTGTCTGCATTTTTCTCCTGTCTCTCGTCTCTCTTCTCTCTATCTCTTTTTTTCTCTTTCTCTGTGTCTCTCACTCATCTTTTTCTCTCACCACTCATCTCCTCTACCATCTTCACCACTACGGCAAATGCCATTTCACTACCACCACTACTACCACTTGACGCCATTTTACCTCCACGACTACCATTACTACTACCATCGCCACCACTCCACTACCACCACTACTACTATTGCCACTACTACTACCATTACCTCTCTTTCACCTCACACTCCATCTACTTTACCACTACCACAACTTCACCACTAATCTCCTTCGCCATCACCACCACCACTATCGCCTCTTATCTACCACATTCACCACTACCGCTTCCTCTCCTCTACCATAAAATATTACCTCTCTTCTCTCTCTCACTTATCACTTTCTCTATCCTGGTCTTTGTCTCTGTCTCTTTCTCTTTCTCTCTTTGTCTCTCTCATCTCATCTCTCTCTCTCACTCATTTATCTTCTCTCTCTCTCTCTCTGCCTCTTCGCTTATCTTTCTTCTCTCTTCGCCTTTCTCTTTTTCTATGTCTTTCTCTCGATCATCTCTTTTCGCCTATTTCTCTCTCTTTGTCTCTCTCACTTATCACTCTTATCTCTCTCTTTCTCTCTCGTGTCGCTTGTTTGTCTCTCGCTCTTCTCTCTCTCTCTACTACTACCATTACCTCTCTTCTACTACCATTACCTCTCTTCTACCACCGCTATTTTATCTCCTCTACCACTACCACAACTTCACCACTTATCTCTTTCACCATCACTTAAAAAAAAAAAAAAAAAGGGTCGCAAAAAAATATTTTTTATTGACCACAAAAAATTAACTTTATTTTAATGGAAAATATTATCCCTACTTTTACTAAATAAAAAAATAATAATAATTTTGTATTCATTAAAATAAATATAAAACAAATAATTTTTACCCTTACTAAATGAAAAAATAAAAATAAAAATTCATTAATTATAAACAAATTATTTTAATAAAAAATAATTTTTTTAACAATGACATCCTCCATTGTGAAAAAAAAGGTCGTTTTACTATTTAAATATTCATTTGTAAGAAAAATCAGAAAAAAAAAATCAAAAAAATTCCGTTCTCCCCTTCCTTTTCCATTCCGCTGGTTCCCCACCCCCAAACCCAAAATCCCCAATCTCAAAAATCCTAATCTCTTCCACCCCCACCCCCCTTCCATTCCGCTCGGGTTTCTAACCCCAAACCCAAAATCCCCAATCTCTTGAACCAAAATCCCCAATCTCAAAAACCCTAATCTCTTCTTACTCTCTCTCACTCTCTCCGTCTCAATTTGTTTCAGATGCTGATTCGGATGATTCATGGTAGAGGAGGAAGAGCCATGGGAAGAACGAACTCTCCACCTCCTTTACAACTCTAAGATCGATCAAGGTCTCTCTCTCTCTCTCTCTCAATTCTTATTGATTCATTACCGTGACGTGTTCTTTGATTATCACAGATTTTTCAATTGCTAAAGTTCAAAAAAGTGGACGAAAGAAGCACAAAGTGCGCTGGATGTCGAAGAGAGCTATGGCAATTCCTCAAGTCATTATCGAACTTCAAGACCAAGCCCTAAGAGAATCTACTCTCCGATGTCTCAGTACTTTCCTTCTCGAGGTCCATTCTAATCTCAAAACCTTCATGTATAATTTTCTATTCTATGATTAATTTCTTTCTTTCTTGGGTTTCTTGTTAATCAACCTATCAGTTTGGATTCTTTTCTTATTATTGGTTTCTTTCTAAAATTGGGCAGTACCAAATACAAGTATGAATGATTGACTACATACTGAATTATTCATGGAATCATATAATTCATATTTTTAGTTTTATTTATTGATCTGTGGGTTGTGATACAACCATAAAATTTGTGGATCTCTTTTCTTAATTGTTTTTTTGTACATGGATATCGAAAGTGCACATTAGTTAAAACTATTTAATAAATGAGATCCAAGTCATTTGTTTTTTCAAAAAATGAAATTATATGCATTAGTAGTAAAATATAGTTAAATTGTTTTCCCCTAAATCTTTGATATGGGATAGCTCACTTCATTTTTTTTTCCTTTAGAGCAAAATTTTGGGCACAATTTTTGGTGGGAGCATTGAGAAGCTAGAAATGCAGTTTAATGCTTAGTTGCTGTTATCTACTAAGAGTTAAAGCATGTATGAGTGTGTGGTGTAAGTGGTGGAAATGGTGGAGGTGATGGCTGTAACCAGCAATACCAAGCGGTGTAAATGTGCAAGAGTAATGTTGTGTTGTAGTGATAGTGTCGTTAACTTTGCATGCCTGTAGTTTCCTTGGTATATGCATTTAAGGAGCATGAATGTTTTTTCCACTATGGTCTATAGACATTTATGGAAGCTCTAGGTGCTGAACAAGTGTCTGAAAAAAGGAGCCCACTAACTTTATGTGACAATTTTGTTGACACTCTCTTGAATTTGCTGCTAACTCAATCTTTATTCATTCTTTACTTGTTTCTTTGCAATTTGTGAAAGCCTTGTCGATTTTGTTTCAAGCTAAGTCTTTGTTATTATAGTTCTTCCTCTTTCTCCTTACTTACAGGCAGCATCCGGGACTAAAGGGGTTCCAAGTGGTTCTCCAAGAATTGATTGGCGAGGCGGTAAGGCATTGAATGCTTTGAGCAAGTCATCAAGTGCTTCGGCATTTTTTTTGCCTTTAGAAAGAGTGAGTATCTTTTCAATTATTTATTGTGATTTCTATGCCATGCTTCTTTTTTGGTAATATTTTACAATTCTTGTTATTTTCTTCTTTATAGTTTGATTTTTTGTCTTGTTATATGCTACTTTTATTGGTTCATTTGGCATGCATATTGCCTTGATGCAAATTCATGTTATTGTTCTTTTCATTGCTTTAATTTTCTCTACACACTCATTGCTATTCTATTAGATTTTAAGGAACATTAGTTGTCCATATTCTATGTGAAGGTTGGCATTGTGAGATGCCGCCTAATCAGGCTTAAATTATCTAAAACCATCCACTTTGTATTCTAGAGATTTGAAGCCTTAATTTCAATTGATTGGTTGTTGTTATGATGATTTAAATTTCATAGTTTCTAAGCACTCATCTCGTGGTTATACTGCTTTGCAGTTGTAAGGGCTTTAAAATTCTTCCAGGGGAAGGGATTCTTTTGTGACTAGTGGGAGGTCACATTATTCCTCGTGGTACACTTCAGTTTGCTAATTCTTATCCTTGCAGATGAGAGCTTTACTTTCATCGCTGCTGCTTGTTTGGTTTCTGTTGAAATCGCATAGAACAGAGAATAATACATATTCTTGTGGATATTTGGCCAGATTTCCAAATTGTATTTCTTTTTAGGCTTGATGTTATGATACATACTGACACCTCCTTGGAATAAAAGAATAACCCATTTAGTTTGCCAACTCTTTTCCTTTTTATTTTATTTACTATGGTTTGCTCCTTGTGATTGTGCTACTATAAATTCAATGATTTTCAAAATTTGAGAATCTTCCATCTTGCAATTTTTGTACTCTTTGAGTGCTTTAACCTCAAAGATCTGTACATATAAATAAATATCTAAGAATCTTCTCTTGGCTTGCTTTCATTTTTCTTTATAACATCATTCTATTCTATATTTCTACTTGACAATACTTTATGAAGATTTGTATCAAAATGGCATCTGGTCCATAAAATATGCAGTAGTTAAAATTGTAATAGTTATTTCTCCTTTTTCTACAATACCTGATTCCTGTTGGTTTTTTGTGGATGATTCCATGCTCAAGGGTATATTCTATTATATGAATGATTGACATGAAGGAGCTTTCAAATGAATCCCCGAAAAGAATTGTTCTCCTTTGGTTTGTTTGGCTAAGATTGGGTATTCCCCGCAATGGGTAAGTGGGAGAATGAAAAAAAAAAAGAAGGATAGTTGGATAAGGGACGTGAAGGAGCATTCAAATAAATCCTTCCACGAGGCTTTTTTTCTTTTATTCTTTGCTGCGTTTTTCTTCTTGTGCGAGTAGAAAAGGTGTGTAATCCTTTTTCTTCTCTCTTTTTCTTTTTCTGTAATTTATTTATTTTTTGTATCACTGGATGGCTTTCTTTCCCCATTCTGAGGTGAACGTAGACTTTTTCTTTGGAAGCCAATGAAGGGCTCTGGGAAGCTTGCATTTTCATTGATTCTATGAAACATTACGACTTTTTTTATCTTTTTTTTGGGTATAGATGGATGAACTCGTGCAACAAGCTGAAATTGTCATCTTCATTCTTGCTTTAGATTAGCATGTCCAGATAGAATTAAAAGGTCTTTTTCATAGGTCTTCGTTTTGTTTTTTGTAATGAATTAATAGGTCTTTTTCATATGAATTCTCTTTGTTTAGCAAATATGTTGATTTTCTATTGCACTTGAATTATTTGGTTAGTAGTTAATAACCTCTACACTTCGTGATAAAAAGGTGTTGAATCCTTGGTAGGCAAAACAAAAAGAGGACAGTCGGTTAAATCTTCATTGTGATGAAATAAAAGTTACCAACTATTGTTGATTGCTATCTCTGTTAAAAGGTTTCCATTGATTGTTCGTCAATGATAACCTTGGTTTCCTTCTATTTGCTCAAAAATGCTCTTCATTTACTGGTTTATTAATCTGATATTTGAAATGGTTTTTATACAATCTTTAATGAATGAATTTTTTTAGTTGGGTAGCATGTAAGATTTGATTTAAATGTTGTGATTAAAAGGTATTCATCATCGCTTGTAAGTTAAATTATAACTTTGGTTTGGTTTCGTATTTGCTCATAAATACTATTCATTTCCGGGTTTATTAATCGATATTTGAAATGGTTTTGTATAATCTCTAATGAAAGAATTATTTTGTTGGTTGGCATGTAAATATTTGATTTAAATGTAGTGATTAACACCTGTTGAAATTTATATGGCTGGAGCAATAATGGGACCGCCGATAACTATTGTTGTCATTGTTTCAAGGATTTGTATGCTGAATTTGTTTTTGATGAACTGAAGGAGTGCGTGAAAGCGTATATGCCTTTAGTGCTTGCTTCGAGAAATGTTCATCGGCGCCTCAAAAATGCGTGTACATTATTGGTTGAGCTAATTAGAACCCAAAAAAGAAATATTAGGAATTGTTTGCTTTAGAATGGATTTGTTCTTACCAGTCTGTTGGCAGTGCATTTATCAAGTTTTGTTGGCTGCATTTTCTTTTTAGGACAGTCTTTTTGTTTTTGTTTTTTTTCTTCTATTTATGGTGTAAGCATGGTGTAAAAAGTAATCGATCAATCATGTACTTCCTTGGTTGTTGGTTGTGTGCTCTAAAAAGAATTTTGTACAATTTTGATATATTTAATATATTTGTTGATGTAGAAAGCTTATTTATCAATTTCCCTCAAGGCTCTCTGCTCGGGTAATCATTCACATATTAACAATGAAGTGATGATAGTACAAAATAATAGTAAACAGAAATGCATTCATTGCGAAGTGCTATTCTTCGGAATTTTATTTTTATTTTATTTTTTACACAATCATCGATTAGAATGACATGATAGTAACATTATTTTTTTTAATTGTAAAAGACTTGACAAGATTTGATTTTATCACTTTAAAACAAATAGAATCATTATAAATCCAAAAAGCTCAAAAGCTATCTAAAATTTGAAATAAATCATCAAGATTCACTCAAGATTTGACTCCACAATACAAAGTTTGTATACACTGTACATCAAAAATTCATTGTAATTTTATGGAAACTTTTCTAGTTTCCTAGACTTTTGCTAAAATAAAAGTTTATCAAGTTGGTATATATTTCTCAAAATCTCATTGTCACATTATTCTGGTTAATAATTATGTAAAAGTTCAGCAATAATATCATTTTCCTTTTGTAACTAAAGGCATCTTTATGGATTTTTGTTTGTCTAATCTGGATTTTACTTCCAGAGTTGGGTTCAAAGAGATTTAGGTTGAACTAAAAATTGATGTATATTAAATTAATAAATAAACTAAAGCTTGAAAGTAAAATTAAAATAAAAAACAATACATTGCATACCCAAGAATAGAAACAATTCATGTTCAAATTTTAAATACATCAATTAAAATCAAAATGGTCAAGAAGAAATCAAATTACTTAAACTCTCAAGAGTAGCTCTCATCAAGGTGAGATGAACAACATTTAAAAGAGGTCATTTGCCAAAAATTTGCACATAAACCCATAACCTATTTTAACAATTACAACCTTCAAAGATGAACAAACAACGCAACTATTAAAAGGTAAGCATCTTACAAAGTCAATTCCCAAGTGGTATTAGCAGAGACTAAACGTAACAACTATTACAAAAATGTCCGCTCCAAGTGAAGAGACTCCAAGTGCTACTCCTAGCAGAGCTACTTACATCCTCTCGCTCAAGTGACCTCCATCCGGGTTATTTCTATGCCGAGAAATTGCCAATTATTTATCTTCCTTTGTCACCACAATGACAAATGCTAGGTTTGTCTTCTATTCTACATCATTTGCTCCCTACAAAACAGAATAAAAAAACTCAAACCAATTTTCATGAAAATCCATAATGTCTATATATCCACGTGACCATAAAATGAGATAAGTACATTTTCAACTAAAGCCTACAACAATGCCTTGGCCTTGTTGAGTTTGAAGATAAGAACCGAAAGCCAACAAGCTTGGGGAAATAGAAAGAGGGTTTTAGGTGAGATAGCAAAGCATATAATTTGTTGTGAATTCTTATTGTTTCATCTTGGCTCAATTCATAAATAAAATTCTTTCATATTAATTGCTAAAATGATAGCACATTTCATAACACTTTGGATAAAAGCTTTGGCAACCTGTCCAAAGTTAAAAAAAGTGAAGGTTTGGCACTTGTATATTTCCAAAATAAAAAAAGAAAAAGAAACCATGAAACCATGAAGCAAAAAAGAAAGCAACATCATACCAACACATGCATCCACAAGCACATACCTGCTGATAAAAACAGGCTTGAAAGATTAGACATCAGCAATAAAAGACTAGTTTTGCATCTGTTATCCTTTGCCAGGTCAACAAGTAGGCCTATTGTAGTTAACCTTGTTTCCGTACCCCAACAATTTTACCATTTGGGTTGCCCTTAACATAAGGGATACAAATGATTACATGGGGCACTATCTAGATCTGAATTTTTTTAAATGCAATGCTTCCCTCCAACATAAAAGTGATACACTACACCATGAAGAATTCAGAGTATAATTCTGAGACAAGAAAAATGCCAACATGAATCAAGACGTAGTGACTATTGGCATGAAAAGAACCTTCTTTTGGGTTCTGCAAAATATAGGTCATGCATTGTCAGTTTAACCTTGAATCAATAGTTTTTTAGTGCCTTAGCCTTGTTTATTGGTTTTGCAGGGGAGAAACCCAAACCAACAGGTCATACAAAAAAACAAATTGGTGAGAGGCAAATAGATGTGCTGACTTGTTGGCAAAGGAAGCTCTTTTAATGAATCAGGGCATGGAAGCCAATCATGTGTTGTCATCTGCTATCTAGCATTTACTGAACTTGGATTTCTATGGTGGAGGTCTTCTCATAGGTAGTCCGCTTATTTGGGCCTATGTAACCCGCTTGAACCAAAAACAAAAACAAAAACAAAAAATTTGATGCAGCTACTAGGTTTGTCAAGGTAAATAAGATCAACTCTTAGTTTAAACTAGCAATAAGGTATGGTAAAACAGACAAAACACAGTTTGGAGCTGGTGCTCCTACCAATTCAGAACAAATATATCAAGAAGTCAACAAGGAAACAGGACTAGCTTTGTAGAATGTATTAATTCAGTTATATCAACTGTATGACAGACATTGTACACTCATATTACCTTAATCTATCAGAGTTTAATGATAAATTTTCACAATAACACCATCTAAAAATTCAAATAAATTGGTATTGCTAATACATAGAAAACAAAATAGTTAGAGGCACTTCCCATAAGTTCCTCTTTTCCATCTTCAGATGAATGACCACCATCCCCACTTCTCCTTTTTTCTGGTAATGCATCCAGCAAGTCTCCAATCCACAAGGTAAATTGTAAAATGAGTTCAAGATGAGGCATAGATTTTGAGATCACTAAATTTGATAACTGATCAAGTAAATCCTATGGACAAAAATTGCAAATATATGCACATGCTAAGAAGGCAAAAGAAAGGCCAATAATAAAAAGTCACCTCTATTTAATCGAAAGCAAACTCATATTTGTTTGTACAACAACTATCCCAGAGAAGTAGACAAGATGAAGGTACAAAAATTCTTAAGTACAATTTCACAAATTGGAAAAGTCAACACCCTAGGCTACATTACAAATCTGAAAAATCTGGACAGATTTCACAACGCTTTTAAAACGCTATAAAAAAAAAACGCTGCTGTATCCTCTTTTTCTTGTAGTGTCTTTTATCCTATAAATAGTGGTTGGCACTATCTTGTTGTGTTATTTGACATGAATGTTGGAGGAAATCCTATCATCACTCTATTTCAATCCAGATGATTTTTATTTTTTATATTTTCTTTATTAATTTGCTTGTGTTTATCATTGTTACTTACGTTCTATTGAAGCAAAAAAAAAAGAAAAAAAAAAAGAAAAGAAGCCAAGGATGGTTGCTAATCCTCGCTAGGAAGAGTGGGAGTAACTGTTGGAAGTGGAGGGTTTATTGAAGGTGGGAAGAGGGAGTAACTGTTGTGCTTTTTGTTTCTCTTTGTCCCTTATGGTCACCTTGGAGGATTCTCTCTCTCTCTCTACTTGGGTGATAAAAAAAAATAAATTAGACCATGTAATGCCAAAGGATGGCAATGAGGGAAGTAATGAAGTGTGGTGGAGGTGGCAATGATGGGGTTGACTAGGATTTCTTCGCCTTAGAACAATCTCTCATAGGGGTTTCCAAACATGGTGGGCTTGATCATATGATAGTAGTTATGACTAATATGGTATTGGTCATAATATAAAATCATATAAGTTCATAACTAAATGTATGGTACATCTAAATGTACCATAGCATCTATCTTTTGACTATAAAGCAATCCCAAAATATTTTCCAACGGTACTTTTAAAGTTTACATTAGCAGAAAAAACAAATGAAATATAATAAACTAAAATATAAGAAAAGAAAAGTATTGGTAACATAAAATGTAAAAGAAAAATGGGTCATATTGCTCATACAAACGAGTTGTAACATGACTAATTTGAAAGGGGAAAAAACATTATTTAATTGGGTGCCTAATTGTTAAAGAAAGCTACTTTAGAAGTATCTAAATTTAATAATATAATCTAAACAAATCTACCCTTATCGCATTATGTTTCCATCCCTTTCCACGCATAAGTAGATTAGTGGTTTGCTAATTTTTTGACGGATTTTGTTGTTTGTTGTTGAAGCTTTAGTAGATTTTCTTGTTTGGTCCTTTTGTTTTTTTTTTTATTGTTCTATACGATGTTAACATTTATTTTAATGTAATTGCTTTTATAACTTTTCTCAATATTATATATATATATATATATAAATTCAAGAGAACAAAATAAAAAACTCATGTATAAATAAAATAGAAAAATCAATCAACCCAAAGCCTCTTAATTCAGCCCCCAAAATTATAAATACAATCAATCGTGCAATTACTACTTTTTTTCATCTACTAGCAACTACATGATTTCGTTGCATCATCACCAATCAATTCAAATCTCACATCTTTTACCTTCATGGCAATAATACCTCAATGAATGACCCACCTGAGAAAGTGATCAGTCCAAAGACAGAACTGAAACTCCTCAAACCACTAGTCAAGAGGACTTGCTGCTAGCTTCTGCTGGGGCTTGAGTCCATTTCTATTCCATTACATTTGGGCTGGAAAACTTTTGGTGCATCAGCCAATTTAATTATCTACTAGGCTTGTTAACTCATCCCTTCCTTTTCAGGAAATAAATGAGGGGACCGCATTGAGCTACGTTGGGAGGTGGAGTCCTTACACTCACTAGTTGTAATTGGTTATAATTGTAATAATGTGATGAAATTTTGTACAATGGCATTGCAAAAGGGAAGGAGAGGGTTGGGTTATCTGAGGATAGGTCGCGCGCTGCAAGAAGGGAAAAAATGGTGGGTCAACATTGGGAAGAAGGAAACAGGGTAATTGTAGGTACCGAGCGGAGATGGAAGTGGTGGTGTGATGGGTCCATAAACTATGTTCCCCTTCACCTATTCTCTTAATATAGCTCCCTCATTGCCTGTTTGCCCATCAAAACCGTGGCTTCTGCTTGTTAATGTTTCAGAATTACTTGTAAAAACAGCTTCAGAATTAGGGAAATGGATTCAATCATGGATTATATAGGGTCTAGAAGCCAGCAACTTTAAATGGATACAAAATGAGTTCAAACTGTGATATGTTTAGATTAATGTACAATATTGTTTGCAAAAGCAGACTTGGAAAAGTCGATTCATAAAGTATCCTCTGGTAGATGATAACTAGCAAATTGGCTGTAGCTTACTTTTTTCAAATAACGGAATTGTTCTTCAACTTTTCTATTGCTGATCATCATGACATTAATATGTGGTAGTCTAGATGCAGGACAGAAAGTCTAATGATGGCAGTGAAACCGCAAGAACCAGGAGCAGGAAACGGAAAAGATCACGAAGCAAGGGGCAAAAGCTGTAAGTGACAAATGATTAACAGTTCTTGGCATGTCGAAAGAGCATTAATTAAATGGTGGTTTTCTTTTATTAGCTGATAGCCAAGGAGTGCATTAAGTTTACAGACAAATTGCAGGATAAGCTGAGTCAATGGCAAGTAGGCTTTTTTTAGGTAGGAACATTCCTACTTTTCCTAAAAGCTGACTAGATTTTATTTTTCTTTTTGGTTTCTCTCTGGGAAGTTTATAGTTTCGACAATTATACAACTTCATGGAAATGTTTAAAGATAGAATTGATGTCTCTTTGTTTATTGTGTCTGTGGTTAGTGTATTTCCTTTCTGTTGAGTTGGTTTGGACACAAGAAAAAATAACTATTAAAGAAGAAGAGCTAGAAGAAAATTACCTTCTGTTCTGAATATATATTTCTGAGTTGTTGTTTCACCAAGTTTGTGATGAAATATAGGAAATTCCAAGTATTTTTTTAGTAACATGATATTCAGAAAACATAAGCCAAACCCAGAAATTATGCTTATCAAAAGAAGAAGATAAGTTATTGATTGATAATCTCAGACTAACATAACATCTTAAATGTCATAACATGTGTATGTAAATATAGAAATTTGTATATCTATTGATATTCATCTATCAAGAACTGAAAATATATATATATATATATATATAAAATTAATGAAAGTGAAAACACTCAGGAACAAGAA